>QPKB01000010.1:33151351-33751351 GCA_003546025.1 Camphora micrantha
TGAAATCAAAACCTAATTGTGGGGCCATCTGTGTAGGAAGGTCTGATGGGACCTAAAGTCAGATTGCTTGTCGATGAAATGAAAACCAAATGCTTGTTTGTTACAATATTTTGCCTTCATGTGAAATTTTACTTGCGACTGCTTGGAAAATATTGTTCAAAATAACTATTTTGATCAATGAGAACTTGTTTCTATAATTTTAAAGATCAATATAGGCATTCTTTTGCATGTGTAGATTTCTCAAAAATCAAATGAAAAAGTTCTGTACTGTTTTGTGTTTTTGCTCATTCAGTGGAATCGGAATTGACGTTTTATATATATGATAATATGATAGATGGCGGCGGAATTGTACATTTTAGCTCACTTTTGATAGTTACTGATATTCATTAGAGTTTGTTGCATTTCAGCTACCATGTTCAAGATCATTAAGGAGATGCTTCCACCAGATGTTCGTGTTGCTAGAGATGCTCAAGATCTTCTGGTCGAGTGCTGTGTAGGTATGAAGAAAGTAATGGATTTTTAAGCTGGAAGTTTCACTCTGTCCATGGTGCATTATCATCCTTCATTCTAACTGTCATTTTTCATCCTAAATGATATTTTTTACCCTGAGTGGAAGAGACAGCGTGAACTTCTTCATGTGACAGGTTTGCTACTTGGGAATGTCAATCATGTGAGGAATCTGTGTAACTATGAATTCCCACTTTGCAAAGTGTTTAAGCTTGTTTATTGAGATCTAAATCGATGGAGAGGGAGGTTGATAAAAGTTGGAGACATCAAGAGCCTACGGCTATGATTTTTTCATATATGGTTGAAACCTTTCATACTGATCATGACATGGAGAAAGAATTTGTTTAAATGCATTTATATTGGCGCTACCTGTCATCCTGCTTGAGTAGCTCCGTCCTTTCTGTCTTTCTTTCTTTCTTTTTCCTTGGCTGATAGTATTGCCTCCTCCTGAAAAATGTATTAAAAATTCTAAATATGCCTCGGCCATGTAGTAGTTCAACAAAAGAAATTTAAATTTAGGACTTGAAATCTTATTAAGAATTGAATATATTTGCTTCACAATTTTCCCACGTATTATCCAGCTTTCTGGAACATACTGTTTATAGATAATTTTCCACACCGCATGTACTTTCATTGTCTCATTCAATCTGTGATATATCATCATATCATCGAAGCCGCATCACATCTGTCTTGGGTTGTCTTTGTGATTTTTACTTATCTGCTCAACTTTATTTAAAATATTCTCTATCACTCAACGATTGAACATGTCTTTTCTGGTCTCATGAGTGCATGTTCAAATCATTGCAAATGGCATTCCTTTATATTCTCTTTTATCAGAGCAACCATGTAGATATCCTCTATGTATTCATTCCTAACCTTTTGTTAATTTGCATGCCCATCTTAACATACTACTCCTAGCCATACGTACTCTATCTAATACCATTTCTTCTTTCTTTATATATATAGATCCTTACATTATTATCATTATCATAATTTTTTAAGGCTTTTCTCATCTATCCAGGGTCAACTTTGTTGGTTTTTCTTGTCCACTCAAACCCCATTTAAACCCATTTTCTTAATAACTCCTCAATCTGTCATATCTTTCCTTACTACTTTGTCCGAGGTTTTTGCTAGTCTTCTTTTCCTCCTAGTTCCTTGAACTTACAACTGTTCGATATTTCATACACGAGTTGTTTCTGATTTGTTCATGTACCCGAGGTCCTGAACCGTCTCAAATGCTTTGATGCACGGATACTTCAAAATGGGCAACTTACCGTGTCATATTATATCCGATACTTCACTTTTTATGTGTAGAATCCATGTGCTTGCGATGTCCATGGCATGTCCCTATCGTATCCAGACCATATCTGGGCATCATAGCTCAAATGGCATCTTTGTGTGTGTGTGTGTGTGTGTGTGTGTTGTGTGTGTGTGTGTGTGTGTGTGTGTGTGTGTGTGTGTGTGTGTAAAGCAATAAGTTTTCTCTAACATGTTCGTTCAAAATTCTGTCCCTAACTATTAATGTTGTGATCCATCTTACTATGCACATTGCAGCGACATATTCTTTTGTTGTTTCCTGTTTCTTTGTTCAGCAACATTTAGCTCCCATGCAAAAACAAAGCAATTTTAACTGTCATCTTGTAAAAGTGCCTTTTTTAGTAGTAGTGGCAATCAGCAATTACATAACAACCTACTTGCTCTACTCACCACGCGTTGATCCTATTTTCTTGATCCAATTCAAGCTCTCTTCTTGGTTCTATAGTTGCTCATAAAATTTGGAACTTATCATTTTATGGCACTTAGTAATTTTTTATTTTTTACCAACTATTCCTTCCTATTTTTTAATAGAGGCAAGAGAAACTCATCTTCTCTACTCTCATATAGTCATATCCACTAAATGCACTCCAAATATTCTATCTTTGATTTGTTATTTGTCAATTGACTGAGGAGAAGCCTCTCTGCAGAGTTCTAGTTTATCATTTGCTTCCTCGTTTGACTTATGATTATCACAAAATCTGCAAACAACGCATACCAATAAACTTCATCTTGGATATCTTTTGTTAAATTGACTATAATGAAGGCTCCATGCAGACACTTGTTAGTTTTCACAATTTTGAATAACTCTTTTTTTTAGAAAGGGGCCAAAGTGCCTTTTCTCCATTCATTGGATGTTCAGTTTAGTCTATCGAAACTCAATTTTCAAGTATTCAATCTGGTCCTATTGCTCTTTCTTTCTTCATCCTAGCTAAGGTAGGCTTTGCTTCTATTCTATATGTTTTTTTTAATTGACAATTCCTTAATTTGTTCTAAATTATTATTTAATTCACTCACATATTTCGTATTTGATGAGTCTATAACATACATTGTCTACCATCTATATTTAATCCTTGTTCTTTTATATAGTCACTTTCATTTGAGTCTTTAATGCACCTTCCATAATCAAGTCTCTAGTTTTCCTTCCTCTTTTTTGGCAAGCTTATAAAGATATCTTCTCTCTCTCCTTAGTCCAATCCGAGCCACACCATGCATCACCCAAACATGTTAGACTGAGATGGGTCCAGGCAATTCTATAGGTACAAAGTCCATCATGACTGCTGTGCTGAGACTTGGCAGAGTATTAAAACTATGGTATAAACTCATCCATCAAACACCAAATGCCTTTTTTAACACTAAGTATTCTTGCTTGAGGTGCACAGGTGTACCATTTAAGGTTTTCTTGTTCTATACAATTTTTTAACCATTATAGCCCTGTCATTTTTCTCAACCTTTACAATATGTTCCTTGAAATTTTATCAACTGCAATACCCACCATGTTTTTAAATTAATCTTTTTTCTAAATAGAAAAAGTTTAACCTCTCTCTAGCCTTCTCCCCTGCCCTCTCTAGTTAGTCTATTGTGGCTTCTTGGGTATCTCATCTCTTGTGGTTATTTACATAACAGCCAGTATGAGTTGCCTCTAAATTACTAATGAAGACTCCTTAGATGATTGGGCAACTAATGCGTTTTTTCCCAACAATGTTATGACAAAAGAGCTGTTGCCCTTACATGCTGTATATGATTCATTGATTGAATGACAACCTATTCTCCCTTTACTTCTTCTGGAGCCAGTGTTCATCCATCTGTTTCTCATGTCATGTTAATGACTCGTTTGCATATTTAACCATCTTGGTTACAATATGCATCCCAACTCTCTGCCCTTGGATTACCGGCCATGTTTTCCTGTAATTTTTTTTTTTAACTCGTGGAAACTGATGTTGTGCATTTGTGTGTTCTTGCAGAATTTATCAATCTCATTTCTTCGGAGTCCAATGAAGTATGTAACCAAGAAGATAAGAGAACGATTGCACCTGAGCATGTTATCAAGGCTTTACAGGTCTGTTTGACTCCATGTCATTTTGCAAGAATAAAATTTTCTGCACTTAACTAGTATTTCATAGACTAAAATAAGAAAAGAAAACTAAGGAAACTGAGAGAGAGAGAGAGAGAGAGAGAGAGAGAGAGAGAGAGAGAGATTTCTGCACTTAACTAGTATTTCATAGACTAAAATAAGAAAAGAAAACTAGAGAGAGAGAGAGAGTGGAAAAGTTTTGTTGGGACTTATGTGGCTAGGAGAGTAATAGTTTTTCGTGACTATTACATTAGATGATTACAATCTAAATAAATCATATCTATTAGATATTGTGATCTAGGCAATGTCCTCTAGATATGTTACAATAAAATAATCCACTCCACCATCTGTATTATTTGTTATACTTAATTACTTATATATAACCCTCACACATGCAAGATGTCACATTTGTGTTGGTGCTTCTACATATATATTTTGTATCAGTCAAACTACATGGGTATAAATTTTATAAAAAATTTATAAGTGCGATCTTCTTATTTATGATAGAACTGCAATGATGGGTGTCAGGTTCTTGGGTTTGGGGAATATATCGAGGAGGTCTATGCTGCATATGAACAGCATAAGCTCGAAACTCTGGTACGTTTGTTTCTTTACTGTGGAAAGGATTAACAGGTCCTGTGCCTCAACAAGTGCAGTCTCTGTGAGGCCAGATCACATATATGGCCCATGGTCACTGATCTAGACAGCCAATGAACTGCAATGCGGATTGGAAATGCCTCAAATTTAAGCAAAATTGATGGATCTTAGCTCTCAGTATTTTGGCCGCTTTCTTGGGTTGTTTTTGTATTGTTTCTTGATCCATTCTTAGGTCATCAATAGAATGGTCATGGTCTTTGGAGAATTTTGAGGCATCATCCATCTACTTTGGTGTTCATCAGGGTTGGACCACAGCAGATGGGGTCCACATGTTCTGAATGGGTGCCTATGCAAACTACACATTTGCTGCAGCCCATGTCCCTCTATTTTATCGTCAAGTTGGGTTTGTAGACTTATGTGAATGCCTAAGCAGGACTCTCCAAAAGGTGGGAAGTGGACCGCTGCAGCTGAGATGACTGAGGAAGAAGCATTGGCGGAGCAGCAGCGGATGTTTGCTGAAGCTCGTGCAAGAATGAATGGAACAAGCATACCAAAGCAATTGGACTCGGATCGTAGTATAGAGAGCTGATTTTTGTGCTCAAACCTTGTAAGAACATTGGGGTGCACTGTGGTTTTTCTCTCTGTGATTTGCATCTCCAAATCACTTATGTAAGATGGCAGACGGGTTTCATGTTAACCTTGTCATTATGTTAGAAGTAAAGCCAAAACCTTTGATGCCTGTTGTGTAATAGTTTTAACACACATGATTAAGCCATGCTAGATTATAGTGTAGTTGTAAGGGACCAGATCTAATAAGGTCATTCACACCGACTCCAGATTGATGGGACGGGGCTATAAGATGATGATGATTACGATCAGATATGATTCTTTGTTGAGCCTGCAAAATGTAAGTATGGTTGTCGAGTTTGTTACAGAAACCAGAAATGTGGATTGTAACTTTTAAATCAATGGAGCTATAATATTTTTGAAGAAGATATATTCACATAAAAGATGTACAATAAAGGTGTTTCTAATAGCAAAGTGAGGTTTAGACACAGTTGTTTATGCCAAGGCTTCCACTTCATTCCCTTCTTTTGGAATATGCATAAAGTAAACATCCATACAAGAGATCACCTTAATCTCTTCATTTATCAACCTAATCTCCATCCATGATAGTCGATTGATGCTACTAATATCTCCATGACAGTTCAGAATGTTTGTCACCATCATATGGCCTATCAGAAGAAACCCGATGTACCTAGTTCTAAATAATATTAACCCTTCCTAATTGATGTAATTTTAGCTATGTTTGAGACTTAAACCATTAGATCTTGTAAAATTAATTAGCAGTTGTCTTTAATCATTTATAATTGATCCCGCTGTTCTGGATTAGACCAAGCTTGTGGAGATTGCTTCAGTTGGTATCAAGCCTCCGTTGTTGGATATTGCAAAATCCAATTTCTTCACCTTAGCAAGATGGAGATGGAGCTCTCAATTACGGCATGTAACTTTTTTCCCTTTATTTGTTTTCCTTTTGCTCTAGCAAATGCTCAGGCACCCACACACACACACTACTCAAGTCAATCATAAATACAATCAAGATTGATCCCTAGTTATAGGAAGATGCAAAGTATTTATCCAATTATATTCTACTAACCTCTGGAAGATTTAAGATAGGAAACTACTAAATGCCTTAAGGTTTATTAGTTAAATAAAAATATTTGAATGGTTGGTTTCGATTATAAATTTTGTATAAATTTTGGGGGCCACTGGCTTGATAATTTTTGAAGGTAGTTGATGTGATGGGTATAGAATATATATATATATATATATTTTGTTAAGGAAAGCTATCAGTCCAGGGTTCGTACCTTTGTGAGAGGTGTGGGAGGCCAGTGTGCTATCCACGGTCACACTGTGTGATTCCGGTGGGTATAGATTTATTTGCACGGAAACAGCAGCATATGGAATTCTTCTTTCTCCTGAAAACAGCTCTGTAGCTATTCATGTTAGGTGGTGTGGAAGTGGAAGGGTATCAAAGCCTTCAACAGTCGTCTCTGAAATACAGAAACAGAACAACAAGCTCCTCTTCTATCACCATATCTTTCTCTTCTTTCCCCGTTTATCATTAAACTAGAAATATAAATGTTTCTTTTGGCATCTTTGACTCGCACTGAAAAAATGAAAAAATAAAATAAAATAAAATAAACTAAAAGAAGCGTTACCACCCTCCCTCTGTTTAAGCCATAATTCTCTTGATTTTTCCTCTAAGCTATTTTTCCCCTTACCACTCATCTAATACCCCTGCCAAAGATTTTCCTAGTGTCATTTCGGGCACATGAAAATAGTTAATCATAGATAGCAAACTCAAGTCAAGCACTTGCACAAGATCATTAGTAACAAATCAATAGGGTGATCTTAGAGAGTATAGACCTGTAAGTTTGGTGGGCTGCGTGTACAACTTGTTGCCAGGGCTTTTGTGCAGAACAGGCAAATTCTTGATGGAGTTCTTATTGTAAATGAGCTCGTTCACGCCGGAAAACAATCTAAGAAAGCAGGGGTTATCTTTAAAATAGATATGGAAAAGTCATACGACCATGTGGAATGGGGCTTTGTAGATTACATGTTGAGGAGGTTTGGTTTTGGGAGAAGGTGGTGTGCTTGGATTCGGGAATGTATTTCATCTCCTTCTTTTCTGTCTTGGTCAACGGTTCTCCTTCACGCCTGTTTAGAGCTTCTAGGGAGCTTAGACAAGATGATCCTCTCTCTCCCTTCTTAGTTACCATAGTTGTGGAAGAGCTAGTGCTCTACTGTCCAAGGCAAAGGAGTGCGGAATCTTGGAAGGCTTTGAGGTTGGCGGAGGGGTAGAAGCTATCCCTCACCTTCAATTTGCAGATGATACCATCTTGTGTAGCTTTACAAGGTGGGAGGAGGTTGTAGTCTTAAAGAGGATTCTCAGGTGTTTTGAGCTATGCTCAGGTTTAAAGATGAATCTTTCCAGGAGCCTAATGGTGGGGGTTGGGTCGACGGATGAAGAGATTCAGACTTTAGCTTCAAAGTTTCACTGCAAATCTGGTAAATTTCCTCTGCAATATTTGGGTTTGCCTATTGGGGGCAAAATGAGATCTGAAGAGGTGTGGAATCCAGTGGTAGAAAATTTCAAGAGGAAATTATATGTGGAAAAGAAATTATCTTTCCTATATTAGAAGGAAGAATCACCTTAATCAAATCTTTCTTTTCTAATTTGCTGGTCTATTATATGTCCTTGTTGCGTATGTCGATGGCGGTCAAGGAGAAGTTGGACTACTTAAGGAGGGATTTTCTGTGGGGAGGAGGGAGTGACAAAAAGAAGTTGCTTCTTTTTAGGTAGGAGGATGTGGTCAAGCCCAAGGTCGCTTTGGGGGTTAGAGTTGTACGACTTGGAATTTAAAAATTGGGCCATTTTGGCTTAGTGGTGGTCGAGATTTGGGGATAAAAGGGAGGCTTTATAGAGGAGAGTTATTAGGGCTAAATATGGAGAAAATATTTGGGGTTGGGAGCCTAGTAGAGTTCCTGGGCATCGTTTGTCTGGTCTATGGGATAATATTTTAAGGTCTGGAGATCCGTCTTTTGTTTGTGTGTAGGGGGGGTTGGTTTCAAAGTGGGGCAGGGAAGTCATGTTCTTTTTTGGGTTGATTATTGGGTGGGTTGGGTCCTTTGTCCTCGTTTTTTTCCTAGATTGTTTAGATTCATGGTCAACAAGTGAGCCTTGATCAAAGATTATTACGTGGGTGAGGAGGGCTTTGGGTCTTGGGATGTATCCTTTACGAGGGTCTTGCATTCATCTGAGGAGTCTGAGTTTGGGTCTTTGAAGAATCTTCTTTCTACTGTTTTCTTTTGCAGGGATTTAGTCGATTCTCGTATAAGGTTGCAGAAATTGGAGGGCTTTCCAAGTATCAAAGCTTCAGCTTCTTTGGCTTGGTTAAGCTTGGCTCCTCCTAGGGTGGAGGCTTTCATGTGACTAGCTTTATTCGAAAAAGTTTCTACGGTAGACAACGTCAGAAGAAGAGGAATGACTTCAGTGGCTATTTCAGACATATGCGTGTTGTGTGGGAAGGACAGACCATTTATTTGTGCAATGCGAGTTCTCTTATTCTTTGCGGTGTAGGTTTCTAGTACGGTGTGGTGTTCTTTGGAGCTTCCCAAGGTCGTTGGTTGGGTTGGTCAAAGCGTGGAGGTTTTCTTCTTTTTTTATGTAATGGTTTGATTCTCTGCCCTTTTGCTATTTTGTGGTCAACAATAGAATTTTCAAAGGGTCTTTGTTGCCCGTGGAAGATTTAGAGCAATTGGTGGCGGTTCAAATTGCAAAATGGGCTTCCTTCAAGGAGTTTGACACTTCAAAAGTTTATGGTGTGTTGCATGACTAGGAGGCTTCCTTCTATTGTGGGATAAAGAAGGTGAAAAAGGTGGTGTATTGGGTTCTTCCCAATGTTGGGGTATTGAAGTTTAATGTGGATGGGGCAACTAAAGGAAAACCTGGGCCAGCGGTTATTGATGGGGTGCTTCGCTATGGTAGAGGGATCGTGTTGGTAATGTTTTCCAAGCATGTTGGTACTATAGAGTCTGATAAGGTGGAAGTGTTGGCAATCTTACGAGCTATTCAAATTTTTGCCTCTTCCTCATTTCATTCAAGGTTAGAGGTGGAAAGTGATTATCTCAATGCTATTTCGTGGGTGTCCTCTTTAGCTGCCATTCCTTGGAGATTTCAATTCTACCTTAATGAAATGCCCTTGATTCAAGTGAAGTTTCAACATGTTGGGAGGTCAGCAAATGATTTTGCTAATTCATTAACTAAGCAATGGGTGAATAGGTCTTCTAATTTGGCAACTTTTACTGTGTGATATTTCTTTGTTTTTTGCTTTTTCTTTTCGTTGTATAATTCTTTTATACCATCATGCTCTTTTTTGTTTGTTTGGTGGGGTTCTGGCTTTCTCTTTTAATATAATTTATCATTATTGATATAAAAAATTATCAATGTCAAGTAATCTAGGGCTACTTGGATTCTAAAAGCTGTGAGTTCCAACCTAAAGTCACACAACCTACTCTCTAAGATAGGGCTCCACTGGTCGTAGGGCTCACTTGGGTTGCTTTGATTGATATGAGAGAGAGAGAGAGAGAGAATGTGAGTGCGCCCAGCCCTTGTTTGTCTTCTTCAATTTCTATCATTTGCATTTTCTGCTTGAACCGTGCCTCTTGGTGATGATATGAGTTAATTCTGGGACCTCTTCTGCTTCACACAATGAATGGAAAGATCTCCACATGAAGAATATATCATCTCCTACTCCAGCTACGAGGTTGCGAGAGAGCCAGGAAAACTGGAAGATCGCATGGAAGCTTAAAATGTCAAAAGGTATCAGAGCTACTATTATTACTATAACAATGTCCAAAGCAACCCTTCGACGTCACATGTTCTCTACGTGTGTTTCAAAACATCAGTGTTCTAAACACCATAAACGTGACGATGTGAACGAACAAAACCAGATAATGTCTTTTCACTATTTGCAATACTATATTTTAGTAAATAAGATGTTCTTTCATCGAAAGAAACCAAACGAAAGTCATCAACCAGTGTTCCTCATGCCTGCTGCTATGCCATTGATGGTGATAAGCAATGCATCTCTAAGCTTATGGTTGTCATCATCTTGCCTTAGCCTCCTCAATATCTCCACCTGTAACATGTTGATCGGATTAAGGTAAGGCAGTCGGCTTTCGATCAGTCGCCTTAAGCTTCGGTTGTTCTCTGACAGCTTCTCGTGCCCACTGACCACTAAAACATACTTTTCTGTCATTCCGAGCTCGCCCCTTAGTTGTGCACCAAGCTCCCTCCTAGACTCAGACACAAGCACTTCATCATAGTGCTTCGCAATGGGAAGGTCTGCCTTCCCAAGCACCATTTCTATAAGGTCAATGGTGGATTGAAAGAAGGGCCACTCTTTGTACATGGCTTGCAAGTCCTCTTTGTATCCCTTTTCACATGCACCCTTGAGCCCAGCTCCAACACCGAGCCAGGAAGGAAGCACAAAACGTGTCTGGGTCCATGCAAATATCCATGGTATCGCACGCAGGTGACCGATGCCCGTCGAGCTCTTCCTTCTTGTGGGTCTGCTTCCAATGTTGAGGAAGCCTAGCTCAGCCTGAGGGGTTGCCTCATGGAAGTAGGTGAGGAACTCTGGGTTGTCGTAGACAGTGCTCCTGTAGTGGTGGCAGCTTATATTGGAGATCTCCTCCATGACGTCGCGCCATTTCTTTTCTCTGGGCGGAATTGGGGGGCGTAGAGTTGCAAGCAACACAGCAGTTGTGTATATCTCTAGCTGCCTAACTGCTGTTTGTGGTAACCCAAACTTGGCTTGCACCATCTCACCTTGCTCAGTTGACCGCAGTGTTCCCTTGACAAAAGCCAATAATGATGATGTTATAACTGAAGATGGGTGTCACAGTTGATCATTTGATCAAGATCATCATTATCGAAGTCTTTTCCATTTGGGGTCAGTTTTATTTCTGCCGTTGGATCAACAATAATACAAAGCTTAATCAGGCAACTGCAAACTGCCATCTGATGGGGCCCATAATTTGGTGGGACTGTATGGGCCCCATAATTCTATGTTCAAACGAGTACGGAAGGCTGTTGGAGTCTTTTCTGAATTGAGAAAGCTTACCATTACAGAACCTGGAGGCTGTGACTGTATGGCAAGATATGTGGGGCCTCCACCACGACCAATACTTCCCCCACGCCCATGGAAGAGAGTAACTTTAATGCCATACTCATTGCACGCAGCCACAACATCTTCTTGGGCTTTGTACAGTTCCCATGCTGCAGTAAACCGCCCAGCATCTTTACCTGAATCAGAATACCCAACCATGACCTGTTCACCAGGATTTTGTGAGTTTAGGCCTATGCAGATTCTAAAAATTGATGAGCAAACATCATATGACAATATTAGAATACCTCTTGATGTCCATTGTGGTTCTTTATAATATGCTCACGGTACCAATCAATGGATAATAACTTCCTGATCACAGAACCAGCGCCTCTCAAATCTTTCACCGTTTCGAATAAAGGAACCACCCGCAACCTGCTCCAAGGTGGGAATGCAACATATTAAACTGTGTACGTGACAGTAGGGATGGTGGTGTTACTGATGCTGTTTGTGCACACACGATGGTGTGTGCCAAGGCTTCTGATACCAAACCATGTCATGCCAGTAAATACTGAATGGACAAGACTTATATGATCCTCAATTGAATTAGCATAATACCTTGGGGTCCTGATGATTTAGCACACATGGGACCCATGGTTCAATAATCCAGATTAACACTGATCTGATAACCCCATCAAGCGATCCCATTTCGAAAATATAACCCTGAATGGAAGATCCACTCATTACAAGAATTGGCCTTTCAATTGACTGTGAACTGTGTGTTTATTCGAAACTGTAACTTACAGACCCTTGATTAAAGAGTAGGGAATAGTATATCTTAATCTGGATCAATTTTAGGGTATGATCTATCAAAGGAACCAATACAGACAATCATATAATTCTTCTTGCATGGTTACTTATGAAATACTTGTTAATTCCTATTGTAATAGATTCATTACTATGAACACAACAGTTGACACTTTTGTCATGGTATTAAATTGAGAAAGATACTCATATCTCAGTACCAGTATCTGGGAGATAAAGAATTATAGAACTGGTTCCTATGGTGGTCAGTATCCGTGCCATTATCTAAAAAATGGTATGACAACAATGGTGAGTCAGCATCAGTTTGTGGTGTTAGTCGTGGTGTGACATGGGAGTGAGCATTGTATAATCTTACGTTCCACCAGGACATGGTCTACCAAGCTCCCCACTGACAGAAAGCCGGGCATCTTTCTGTAAAAGCTCCACAGCAAGAACATCACTCGCCTGTGAATGACAAAGTCAGCCAACCTTAATGTGAACTCATTTAAATTGGTAAAAGAAATCAATGGATAGTAGAGAGAGACTACATAAGCTTGTATTTTTTCATGTAACAAGGGGAGAGAACAGGTTAATTTGGGTCAGGTCAGATCCAGTATTGCCTAGACCCAAACTCAAATATCCATTAGGGATGCCAAAACTCGTCTGAGAACCAAAATCTTAATTGGAATGTGCTACAAGAACCAAAATTACACATACCATATGTAGACCCAACCTCATGCCATATTTTTTTGTAAATAAGAAAGAAGAAATTTATTTTATACTTCAGGAATAGTTCTATACCATATTTAATACTCTACCCGATCTAGAACCAAGCCCATGCCATATTTTCTTATAAGAAATTAAAATTACCTTTTTTTATACTCGGAGGAATAGTCATAATGCCATATTTCACTGTGTACACTAAATGTGTTTAAAAGCCTATTTTCCGAAAGGAAAAAAAAAAAAAAACAGTTAATGTCAACATATATATGTAGTTAAATATTTGCATACTGGGTTTGTGGGTAAAAACCTCATGGACCAAGACCTGAACCCGTATTAAAAATGAATCCAAATCCCTGACTAATACAGTAAAACCTGACTATCTACATCAGGTCCATAAGATATTTGGGCCTTGGGGACTCATTTTCAAGTATACATGTGACATTAAATAACCAATCACATTTAACACATACAATGGAGGCATGGAAATCACATATGCTCTGTAATGACATATTTGGGGATCTGACTCTGGCTATGAACCTCATGGACCACAACCTGGGCCGATCAGCGGACTAGGAATCAAAAAGATCTAAGTCCTGGACAAATAACCATTTTTTATGGGTCAGGTCCATCTAGTATTTGGACCCATTTTTTAATTGTACATCTAACATTAAATAGCCAATCTCTTGAATATGAAACATCCAATTTAATACATACATTGGAGGCCATGGAAGTCATATCTACCCTATATTTTGACACTTGGACCTATAAACCCATGGGCCTGGACTGGACCTAAACCCAGACCTGGACACGAGCGGGATTTAAAATGGATCCAAATCCTTTATCCTACCTGATTTCTCTGGGTTGGGTCCGTTAGGTATTTAAGGACCCACTTTAATCCCACCTGTAACATCAAATAACCAATCTCTTGATTATGTAACTTCAGAATTAGTACATACATTGGAGGCCATGGAAATCACATAAGCTCCTAATGAATCACTCCCAAGTTCAGCAGCAACACGAAAGGTGTCCAGGACCTCCTTGACATCTGGAGCAACCTGTAAAGCAGCAAATGAATATATGAGAGAGAGAGAGAGAGAGAGCACTTGACATCATCATCATAAACATATATCAGCTTTACTCCATCAATCTAGAGTCATCTTAATGAGTTCTGCTACTTAATTATAAATAAACAGTATCATCTTAATGTCCTCTCACTCTATATTATGTGTATGCGAGGATGAATGCAAGAGACTAGTTAATGGCAACAAGGATGTCAAGGAATATAAATACCCATCGAAAAACAACAATTAAACATTTCATAAGAAAATAGTGAACTTCACCAGACACAACTCCAAAAGGTGCATCATGATATGGGGTGTCCCTTCTAACCAATATTTGTTGAGGGATGATAATGCTACCCTCAAACTAGCCACTTATCTATCACAGCCTTGTCGCATCAATTTAGGGTCACCTTCATGAGTTTTGCTTTCACAATCATATGATGTAGGATTCTAGTTTACACTTTAACAAATTTTCAATGCCATACGGTCACAAATGGGAATTGTGGGTGCAACCTTTTTCAGTCAGTAAAATTGAAGCAGCATCTGAACTTGCCCTGAATGACAAGTGGTTTGAATATTTTGACATTATATGGATGGTTACTCATTCCACATTAAGTATTTGGTGCAGCGAATGGTTGGTATTTGGCGCTGCACCCCAAAAGCATAGTACAGATACTGTCAATTTTGCCAAAAAAAAAAAAACTGTCCTTCCTCTTTTTTTTAAAGTGCACCATGATATTGGGGGTCCCTTCTAATCAATATTTGTTGAGGGATGATAACGCTACCCTCAAACTAGTCACTAATCAATCACAGCCTTGTCGCATCAATTTAGGGTCACCTCCATGAGTTTTGCTTTTCCACGGCCCTATTTGAAGACATGCTCTCCTTAACTTCATAATCTAGCATGTCTTCCCTATCTCCTTTATTCAGGGACTTTGTGGTCTTCCCCTTCTACTTCTTTCCAATACAACATAAAGGGTTGTCCATGGCCTTCCATATATCTGCCTAACCACCTCAAATGACCTTCCTTGATTATTCTTTCATCTACTGGAGCTACCCACATGTTTTCTTTATCCTTCTTGTAAATCCACATTTCTGTCATAGTATGCATATCTCAATAATATGTACTTTAGGTTCTATTCATTTATTTGTTTCCCACAACAGAGCAGGTCAAACAGCTGTCTTATAAAACTGTTCATTTTGTCAAAGTGGCACCCAACAATCACATAGCACTTCAGTAGCATGTCTCCATTTTAGCCACCCTATGTTCATCCTATTTGTCGCATCTAACTCAAATCCTCCATTTTGTTCTACACTTGTTCCTGGATATGACACTAAGTCACGCTTTTGACCATTTCAACTTCTTTACTCTCCAATCTACTAAACTTGTACTCTGTATCTGTTGTCTTTGATATGCTAATTATCAACACACTGTCTCAAGCACCTTTCTCCAAAGGTCTAGCTTATCAATTGTTTATTCTATTGTCTAACTATTGAGGACCACATCATCAGCAAATAACATACAACTAGGGGTTTCATCTTAGATATCTATTGTTAAGTTTTTTTCCCTAGTCAAGGTGAATTAATAGGGACTCAGACACATACCATTGGTTCTCATGCTCTTAAAACTGAATTCTCACCTCGACAAATAGTTCTTTGCTCATTACTGCCCTTTCATATGTCTTGGATAACATTGCCTTACCCACTAGGGACAATGCTCTTTTCCTTCGATTTCCACCAAATTAATTGCCTTAGCACCATCGCCTTTTATACGTCACAAACAATATGTAAGCTTTTCCTCCTCTCAAGTTTCTCATAAGTTGTGCTAATAAATAAATGGCTTTTATATTAGAACTTCCTAAAATGAACCCAATTTTGTTTTCTAGAATATTCAATTCTTTTAGTAAGCGCTACTCTATCACTCTTTTAAAATTTCATAGTGCAGCTCATAAATTTGATAGCAAGGTTGTTCACCCAGGTGTTACATCCATTCTAGTAGAAAGAGACCATTGTGATCTTCCCCCCATTCATCCGGTATTCTTCCTAACCTCAAAATTAATCAAACAATTTGGTTAACCAAACTTATCTGAATTCCATTCCTAAAAACACATGCATATAGGGGTGTACCAATTGGTCTTTATTCTTTTTCCTTTATCTTAGTTAAAGCAATCTCACTTCTATTCTGGATATTTCCTTTATTTGGTTGTAAATCAATATTTACGTCGCACATATTTCATGCTAATTCGTCTTCAAAATACATCTCCCATGCCCCATCCATCTTTGACCTCATCTAATTTTACTAATACCCTCTCAATCCACTCTCACAAAATGTGATCAAGATCTCTAGCTTTCTTTTAGAGTATTTTTACAAAAAAAACCCCTATATGTTCTCATAATCTCAAAAAGGCCCCTATGTTTTCTGTTTTTACAAAAAAAAAAAAAAAAAAAAGACTAACAGTCAACCTGTACAAAAAGTAACTAGACAGTCCAATTTTTTGTTTTTGACTGATTTACCCTTTAAGAAGTACTCAAATGACTAGTCCCTTGAGTTAAAAGATAAAAAGACAATTTTGCCCCATTATACTTTGAGTGCCTACAAAGGCTATGATCATTTGAATGACTTGATGATCCAAGCTTTTTTATCACTATGCCTCCTTTGGTCATCATGCATCTAGGTACCGCCAAAAGTAACTTGAGATAGTGAAATTTGCTAAGCTTAAATGAAGGGTATTTCTGTCACTTGTCACTTGTCCATGAAAACTAACAGTCATATGTTACACCATCAAATCAGGGGCCTTTTCGAGGTTGTCAAAAAATATAGGGGCATTTTTGTAAAAACCTCTTTCTTTTCTCTTGACAGGCTTGTGGATAGGGTTGCCAATTGGGCCCCTCCTATGAAGGTACCCAACCTGGCCCTCCATAGACACGCAAAATGGGGGCTTTTTTTTTTTATGTCTTAAAAGCCCCAGAAGGCTGGGCTTGGACAAAAATTTTACAGGCCTGCCAATTTGAGGAATGGGCTTGGACAATACAATGCCCAGCATTATTTTTCTTATATGTGTGTGTGAATTTATTTGAGCATATATGTAGGTTTATATGAGCATGATTCTTATGTGATTCATATGTGGGTTCTTATATGATCGTTACATTAAATTTTTTAACATGATTCTTTGAGAGTATCATGGTGATTTTTACGTAAATAAGCCATGTATGATTCTTATATGATCTCTCCTCCTCCTCCTCCTCCTCCTTATCTACATACAACTGTTATATATGTGGATTCATTCGAGCATATATATATATATATATGCGGGTTTCTTTGAGCATGATTCTTATCTAATTCTTATGCGGGTTCTTAATAGCATGGGATCACTTCTCTTTAGTTATTGGAGTCAAATATTTAGCCTCATGTTCATTCAACTCAAACAGCCCACCTCTTGTATGGGCCTCATCCCAGAAAACAAAGTACTACAAATCCCAATTGCATGCAATAGAAATTACAAGACCTTTTTTCCTTTTGTTCTAAATAGTATCTATTTCTTTGTTCAGTAATGAATTCATGAGAATTTAATGCAACGCATTCTATCAAGTGCCTAAAATTGACGAGTTAAAAAATAAGATTCACCAATACCATTAAATAGTCTTCTCTTTGATAGTAAATGATTGCCTAGGCATCACCCTACTAAATCAAATTGTAGTAAAGTGAGATATCCACCTACGTCCATGTTGCTTGTTCCATTGCATTTACAGTCTGTTAACGTCAGATTTACTCTTGATGCCCAGAGTAGTAAAGTAAAAATTAAAAATTGATTTCCATCTCTTTAGGCCCTGGGCCTGTCCCTAACCTTGGACCACGGGAGCCTACTAGGTAGTACAAGCCCTCAGAGGGCTTTGGCCCGCCACAAGTCTGGCCCACATATGTTGAGGGCAGGGCTTGGACAACCCTACTTCTAGATACTCCTCTCATCCTTTATTTCAATTGTACAAACCAATTGTAAAAGGCTTCATACTTGGTTTTATTTTTGGTTTTCTCTAATGGCCTTTCTGCTAACCAATACCTTTCCAGCTCTTCTATGATTTCGGAACAAGATATAAGTATGAGATGGGAGGACAACACCAAAAAGGTAACTGATAGTAGATTGTATACATATCCTATAAGATCTCTCCAATTCCCCATAGGGTGAGATAAGCAATGACGCTAGACAATATCCTGATCTCCTCATCTCTCTCCATTTCTCTTGATATCCTGATCTCCTCATCTCTTGCTCCATTTCTCTCTTCATCTTTTGTTCTTGATCACCAATTTCAAGCTTTCTATATCTCCATTTTTTTTCCTTCTACCTCTTTTTCCCTTCTAAACTTTCTATATCATCCTAATGTGAATTGTAGTAGTGTTAAGAGACCCTAGGAAAAAACTAATACTGGACTTATATAAAATTTATAAAGAAATTTTCTAATATTTTTTAGACAAAGTTACCAATATAAGATTGTATATAATCTTTGATCTCTTATTCATCATATCAGATTTTCTGATTGATGCCAATTTCGAACAGTCGGCCTCCTACAGATATGACATTCAAAGATTTTTGTAGGAGAGCTTGTTTCGAAATTACTCCCCTAGTACTATGAGCTAAAACAAATAAATTAGATGGCCAAAAGAAGATATATAGTATTTTCTTGCATCTCGACTAACTTGACTTGCTTTGATTTTTTTTTAGCCTAGATCAAGTTGAAGCCAGAAATACAATTAGTAGAGAAGTAAATACAGACATGTTACCCAAGTAATGAGCTCTTTTATTACAGCAAAATGATATTATTACTGCCTATGACTGAACATTACATACTCCAATTAAACACCCCATTAACTCATATTTCTACAAGTGACTACAGAATAACTTTATTAACAAGAATCATCATTAACATATTTCTACTTGATCTTCATACATAAATGTAAGATCCACTCAATTTATAAAATTTCATGAAAAATCAGCTTACCTCTATACTTGGAGGAACTAGTGGCCTCTTGCTTTTGAGCTCTCTAGTTAGAAGTTTAAGTTTTGTTTCTTCATCCCACTCGCTATATACACCCATATCTAGATATTTCGTAATAGCATCCAATGTTTCCGAATGTCTGGCAGATTCCTGGTGAAAGAAATAAATGAAACTACGGTAAAGTGTAAACTAGTTGCTTTGAGGGCTTTTGGAACTGAATTTAAACTCTCACACACCTGACGCAAGTCGAGCTTCATTAGTATCATCCCAAATGTGGCAACCCTTCTGATGAGGTCCGCCAGTCGTCCATCAGCAAGTATACCAGAACCACACGATTGCTATAAGCATTGAAGATCATGCATCAATATGGCGATAAATAGAATTACTCTTTCAAAACTTGGCAGATAATTTAAATATTCATTTACCAGGGATTCATAGCATAGCAGCAGTGGTTCCAGCAGTTGATCTGGTGTTTCATAGAAATCTGAAGGATCGTGATCACAAGGAAGACCCTCCAGGAGGAGTTCCAGCCGTCTTCGTGTCCTCATAAGCTGAGGTTATCAGACATTAATGCATGTAAAGTATATAATCCAAGTCATAAACTAATATCGAAGGGAATTAAGAAGAAAATGCAAGTACTGAAGGTCAATAAGATAAAAGAAAATGCTATGAGCAGACTGGATCGCTTTCTTGTTTCAAAGGAATGGGATGAGTGCTTTAAGGATGCAATTCAATCGGCTTTACCCAGGTATGTATCTGACCATAGCCCTATTAAATTGTCCACAGATGATGTTAATTGGGGTCCCAAACCTTTTCGGTTTGAAAATTGTTGGCTTCTTCATAAGGATTTTTTAATGAAGGTGAGAGAATGGTGGTATCATTTACAGTTTCCAGGTTATGCAGGCTTCTCTTTAGTGAAGAAATTGCATGGGCTTAAAGCTAGAATCAAGGAATGGAATAAACAGGAATTTGGTTGCCTTGATGAGAGAAGAAACATTCTTGAAAGAGAATTGGAGGATTGGGACAACATAGAAGAGGAAAGGTCGCTTGATCAAGTAGAGATTCAGACAAGGAGAGAATTAAAGTGTAAGTTGTGGAAGATTAATCAGATGGAGGAAATATCATGGAGGCTTAGAGCTTTGTGGTTAAAGGAGGAGGACAAGAACACCAAGTTTTTCCATCGGATGGCTAATGTTAGAAGAAAAATCAATTATGTTGGAAAGATTAGAAGAGGAAACACTATGCTTCATAAACCAGCGGAGATCAACGAGGAGATTGCTCGCTTCTTCGAAAGTATATACTTGAAAGATCATTTCGTTCGACCGACGTTGGACGGGATTGACTTTCCCATGATGATTCAGGAGGACCTCAAGCGTTGGTTAGAAAGGGATTTTGGTGAAGATGAAGTCAGTGAAGCTTTATCAGACTGTGAGGGTGATAAAGCTCCAGGACCTGATGTTTTCAACTCTACCTTTATTAAATCTTCTTGGGACATTCTTAAAGAGGATTTTTTTCGTTTGTTGTCAGAATCCCATTCAAGGGGAAAATTGAACATGGAGATTAATGCTACTTTTATATGTCTTGTTCCAAAACTCCAAATCCAACGGTTTTGCAGGACTTCAGACCCATTAGTTTGGTGGGGTGTATTTATAAGTTGTTGTCAACGATTTTGGCTAACAGACTTAAAAGGGTTATTCCTCTTCATCATCAATCCATATTAAGGGGCTTTTGCTCATAAAAGACATTCTGGATGGCATTCTAATTGCTAATGAACTCATAGATTCAAGGAACCGGAACAATAAGGAGGGTGTTATTTTCAAAATCGACTTAGAAAAGGCTTATGATCATGTGGATTGGGATTTTGTAGATTATATGTTGGGCAGATTCGGGTTTAAGGCTACTTGGAGAGGGGAGGGTGGATGAGAGAGTGCATTTCTTCCACATCTTTCTTAGTCTTGGTGAATGGTTCTCCTACACGACTTTTCCGGGCCTCGCGAGGTCTAAGACAGGGCGATTCATTATCTCCCTTTTTATTCACCTTAGTGGCTGAAGCTTTGGGGTGGGTTGCTTTCAAATGCGAAAAATATGGGTTTTGATGCTGGTTTCAAATGCGATGGTTTGATGTTGTGCGCGGAAGTCGTCACACACCTTCAATTTGCAGATGACACAATTTTGTTCTCTTCTACAAGTTGGAATGAAATTGTGACCTTGAAATGAATTTTGAGATGCTTTCAGTTAGTTTCGGGATTGAAGGTTAATTTGTCAAAAAGTTCTTTGGTGGGGGTAGGATGTTCGAAGGCGGATATTCAAATATTGGCAAACAAATTGCATTGTAGAAAGGGGAGTCTTCCTTTCCAGTAGCTTGGTCTGCCTATTGGGGCAAACCCTCGGTCGATTGCTTTCTGGGATCTGGTGGTGGAAAAGGTTGAGAAGAAACTATCTATATGAAAAAGGCAATGTCTTTCTTGATGACTTAGGAGTGAGAATTACTCTTATACAATCTTCTTTGTCCAACTTACCAGTTTACTACATGTCACTTTATAGGATGCCGATGGCAGTTATCAAGAAGTTGGATCAAATTTGGAGAATTTTTTATGGGAGGGAAACTCTCAAAGAAAGGAAGATGCATTTAGTGAAGTGGAGTGAGGTGATTAAGCCAGAGGGTGTTTTGGTTTTGGGTGGGTGGGGGTTTTTTTTGGGGGGGGCGGCGGGGTGGGTGTTAGGTTTCGGAAATTTGTAAGTCAGTCTCTATTAGCTAAATGGTGGTGGAGATATGGAGAAGAGAAAGAGGCATGTGGATGAGGGTAATAGTGTCTAAGTATGGGGAGGATGCTTGAGGGTGGGTGACAAAAAGAGTACCTAAGCATAAGTTGTCTACCTTTTGGGCTGTCATTTCTAGTTATGGGGACCAGTCAAATTCAGGGGGGAGGTCTTTGCTAAAGGTTCAGGCATTTGTGTAGGGGAGGGGGAAACTATCCGTTATTGGCATGATGATTGGGTGGGTGTTGATCCTTTAAACCTTTTGTTCCCTAGACTATTTAGGGTTGTGTCCAAAAAAGATGCTTCGGTTAAAGAGTGTCATGTGTGGGATGGAAATGAAATGTCTCGGAATATTAGTTTTAGGTGGGCCCTCCATCGGTCGGAGGTGGAGGTCGGTGAGTCTTTGTACAATCTTCTTTCTAACATTTTCTTATACAGGGATGTAGCTGACTTTCGTATATGGAAGCCTCTTTATAAAAGTTTGTTCTCCTCAAGGTCATTCTATAAGGAGATTCATCCTTTTTTATGCAATATCATCTCCTTGTGCAGCAGTGCAGACGGGGCTTGTTCCACCTAGAGCGAAGGCTTTCTTCTAGCTGGCAGTGGCAGGAAAAATCTTGACGGCAGATGTTCTGAGGAGAAGGGGGCTGGTGACTGGTACTATTTTTTATATGTGTTGCCTTTGTGGAGGGGAGATGGAGTCAATAGATCACTTGTTCATCCATTGTGGTGTCGATTCGTCTATTTGGGGGTTTTTTCTCAAACAATGTGAAGTGAGTTGGTGTTTTTCAGGTTCTTTGCCGATGGTGTTTGAAGAATGGAGGGCCCAATGGGTGGAAATGGTACAATCTTATGGAGGATTATTCCTTTTTCAATTCTTTGGTCAATCTGGAAAGAGGGGAATGGTAGAATTTTCAACAGGAAAGAAACATCTCGGGAGGAGCTAATTTCAGTTGTGCGATTGAGGATCGCTAATCGGGCTTGTGCTACAAAAGAATGTACAGAAATTAAGATAGATGGCATTTTGCAAAATTGGGGAGCTTGTCTAACAACGAGTGTTTTAAAGAAGAAAAGGATAATATCTTAAAATTCAACGTTGATGGAGCGGCAAAAGGAAAACCGGGTTTTGCGGGTATTGGAGGTGTTCTAAAAAATCATAAGGGGGAAGTTTTTTGTTTATGTTCTCTAAACATGTGGGGACCAAAGACTCTAATGAAGCGGAAGTCCTGAGAATCCTAGAAGCTCTTCTCTTTGTATTTTTCATAGCTCATTTCATCATTATCTTATTGTGGAAAGTGATTCGGCTAACGCTATTTCTTGGGTGAAATCTTTGAGGGGACTATGGAAAATTCAATTTCTCTTCAATGAAATTAGTCATCTAAGTTCTGACTTGCAGGTTACGTTTCAACACACCAGTAGATCTGCAAACGGGATGGCCAACTGTTTAGCTAAGCAATTCATAGATCTTGTAATTTAAGCACCTCTATATTGTAGTGTGTGGCTGGTTCATTTCTCTTGTACCAATTCCACTATGGATGGCATTTTTTGTCTTTTTAAGCTGAGTTGTACTTCTTTCTTTTTGAAATAAAATTTAATGTTACCGATCAAAAAAAAAAAGATAAAAACAATTACAGAAGAGAACCATGGGCCTTTTGTACTAGTGAAGGGAAATTTTGTGTTCTTTATAAAAAAGCCAAATGTTTTTGTCCTTTATTTTTTTGGGTGCTAAGGTGGTTGGGTTGGTGTGAGACTGTTTACTAACCAATTTACATATATAATTTGTATAAGGAAAAGGCTGAGACTTCTAATATAGAAACTGATTTAAAGAAAGTTCTCATTTATGCTATTACTAGGACTTTTCGGAGTAGATGGATAATTCTGTAGAAGGATTTATTGGATTAAGGTTGAACTTCATATAATCTTTAATTATGAATGTTGATTTTTTTAAGAAGAAAATGGAATTTAGCAATTTTTTTGCTACGGAATTGTATTGGACCGAGGGAGCAACTCTGGCTGTTTGCTGTTACTGCATTTGATTGTTCACGCTTCACTTTGAAATAGTATCATGTGAAAACTTAGACCCCCCACGCCAAAAAAAAAAATAAAAAAAAAAAAAGGAAGAAGTAGAAGAAAAACAATTCTCAATACCAGGTCTAACACCTGATCAACCATTGTCTTTTATGTTTACTGAAGAAAAAAAGAATATTACCTTATCTTTTACATTTCCAAGAACGATTCTGTAAGGAGCTAAACCAGGGCGTTGAGGCAGACTTGGCTCTAGAAGCTTCTGGAAGCTGGATTGTCCAGTTTGAGATTCTGACAATTTTCTTTGAGCAATGAGTTGACTACTAGAGCGAGGGGTGCTTGGTGTTGAGCCTGTTGAAGACGAATGGAGGTTGATAGGAGGTAAAGAATGATTGCCCATTGCTGCATTTCCATTTCCAGATATTTTGCTGGAGGTTTGGTCGGAATGTTGGGATGAAGAAATCAAACTTGAAGAACGCTGATCATCCTACAACCACAAAATTATGCTGATTTTAAATTGCAATTTGAATACAGTTATAAAGGCAAGTGGTTCAAACCTAATTAAGAGACTTGGGTGCTGTGCAATCTATGATGCCTAAAATTGGCATATATATAAGAGGTAAGGGGGTAAAACTCCGACATCTGCATTTTTAAAAACTATAATGAAAATATAGATATACAGACATCCCATCCAATGCTTGAATGCCACCAGGAATCTGCTAGAATTTGTGACTATAAAACCAAAACTTGCAAGAAGCAATGAAAGGTATAGTATCAGTATCACCACAATTCGGTACAATAAAGGTATCTTAAGCATATAAAAGTATCTGGGTTTCCTTGGATCAGAAAGAAATTGCCATCTTAAAACTCAATTACCTGTCGATGATGCATCATGTGATCAGTGCTTGGAAATTGTAGGATGGATATTGAGATTCTCCATCATTGCACTCTACAGAAGAAACAAAGCCTGAAATCAGCATGCATGAACAATGTTGCGAGACAGTTACTTAAGTTAAATGGTATGTCTTTATTCAGATGGACAACTCGATGAAAACAGAGCAAGAAATCCAGTCAAAAAACTTTTTTTTTATGACAAGTAACATGCAATTGGTCAAAAAACTTTTTTTATGGTAACATGTGATTGGATATTTTTGGTTGTTTTTTGGGATATCAAATCTTGTCTGCAGATTCAGAGACTGAAACACAAGAGCCACTTCAATGCTAGTAGCAGCATTAGTCATGTCGCAATTATTGAAAAATCTATTTAGTCTTGAAACAAGAGTATCATCTTTGATTTTTAAAATGTCTCATAAATGATATTCTAATCATTCTCTCAGTATTCTCCTCAGCATTATCATCTTTATTTTTGGTATAGTACTAGCATGCCTAAAGGAAAAGGTTCTTACTGTTCATAATTAATAAGCCAGAAAAAAGGTAATGGATGTAGTACAAAAATAATAAGAGAAGTCCAGAAAGAATAATGTCAACTTATTCAAGGAATTATAGATACTCCAAGCTTATGAATCCATACAGATGGATCATGCAAGCTACCAGTGGACTAATCAAAACTAAAAAAGGAAAAAATTTGCCTCCTGCCAGCATTTGTGGCATAAATGTCCAAAAAAACCAATGTCCTTATTGCGGGCTCTATTTTCAATGGGCTATATCACTCTTAACCTACGTATTAGAAGCCAACAGATGAATCGGTAAATCAAAAGTTAATGTTCCAAATTTCACAAATGAATGTCCATCGATCAGAAGGTAGGACTACCCATATCTTTTTTCTTTTTAATTATTATTATCGGTAACAAGATATCTGATTTGGAGGAATGCCTATCTACAGACTGCAGAACACTACTTGAAATGTTTGGATTGATATACATAAATGCCACATGTACAGAGGAAAGGTCCATTTGAATGGAAATTAATAGCCCGACCAGATTATCAAAAATTCACTTATTAATACCCATCCAGATTCTCAATGATTTTCTCTTTACTTAAAAATATATTAATATCATAAATAGTAAAGAACCACCAACCCTTTCTCATAAGCGAAGGCATACCTGTACATGAAGGCAAATCTGCACCAACAGGAAGTTGAATTGGCAAAGCTAGAGTTTGCTGATTGTAATGCTTGGAGTGACTTCTTTCAACTTGCTGGTCCCAACTCTCATGATGCCAATCCTCTGATGCAGTTTCTACATAGGAATATGCATAAAGTTTTCATTGAATAGGCAGAAGAGGACATTGTAACAGAAAAAATAGAAATAAAAATCAGTCATCATGCATATAGATAAGTCTGGATAGACTATCTAAAGTCAAATCATTTGGTCAAGAAAAGAACATCTCAAAGAACCTAATTTATGAAAAGAACCATCCCACTTGGTCGCTCAGGGCTTGAAACTGATAGACATTCATTTGCATGCTAAAATTTGCAGTGTTTCCAGAAGTAACTGTAACTCCCATACCCAATCAAAGTTATAGTTTCATAATTAACCTGTCAACTACATCTTAAATAATAAATACTACTAAAAAAAAAAAAAAAAAGAGGTTCCTCATAGTTAATTCTCTTCCATGATCACAACAACTATTATGGTTACAAGTAGGTTATTTTCTTTTCCTTTGTTGTTGCTGCACTTAATTGCACTCACACTTTTAACATATTTCAATTCATTATCTTTTCTTTATCCTCTTATAAGCTCCAGGGAATTTCAAGTAAAACTTATCAGCAAAGGATAGATAAAGAATAAGAACATAAGCAACAACATTTAACCCATTTGGAAAGATAATGGGGCTATCCAGTCCAAGTTGAATGTGACCTGTGTTGAGGACTAATAAGTCAAGGGGGTGATGTCTAATGGACGAAGAAGATGCAATGCCAAAAAATGATTAAAGATGTTGATAATGGGAAGACAAATGCAAAGGGGTAGACCCCACGCTTAGATCTCAGATAGAGACTGAAGAAAGAGTAATTTTTACACAAAATCACAAGTCATTATTGACAAATATTAATATTTCATTATTTTACAAAGACAACTAATGGTATACATGGGTTTTTGTTGTCATGTTAGTATTATATGAGCTAAACCTAATCATGTCCAAAATTAAAGGCTAATCTCAACCACTGCATCTCTTAAAAGAAATTAAATAACTTAACAAAGTAGAACTCTTTAAAAAGGAAAATAATAGCTAGTAGTTTTACAAAATAGGTATGAATCATAATGAGATCTATTAGGCTTCCTAACTTAGGAAATCAACAGGATGCCCCTTATCTTCTAACTCTTAGGAACCGACAGCAGGAGTAGACTTGTGCAAGTCTCCTTTTTTGGAATCTTAACTCTATTGAATCTCTCATCATTAATCCACCCAAAGCAATTGCAATTCTTATCCTCCCCTTACCAAAACTAAAAAATAATTAATAAATAAAAATTTATCCTCCCATATGATTGGCATGTATCCAGTCTCTAGGTAGGCCCCACATGGGGGTGCACCTGATTAATCTACTGGTATATATTGGTTGGTCAAAAATTGGAATACTAACTACCAAGTGGAAGGTGTTCAATTGTAACAGTAAAAAGTTAAATATGTAAAAACTCTCAAGCATCACTTCAGCAATGGTATCAATAGAGAATGGCATCCTACCCTATCGGTAAGATGCAACAGTTCTCACCGGGGTGACCAGGTTTCTAACCTGGACACCCCCCTCCCTTGCATGTGAGAGTCCCAATTTCCTCGCATGTGCGAGTTTGTCCTCCTTGCTTGTGTGAGTTCCTATTACCTCACATGTGTGAGTTTTCTGCCCCTTGCATCTATGAGTTCCTATTACCTAGCATTTACAAGTCTCTAAAAAAAAAACAATAGTATCAATAAAAAGTTAAGAAATATGAAAACTCTCATGCATCAGCTCTCCATTGGATTTATATATTTTTAAATTGAAAAATTATTCAAATTTTGTTAATTTTTGTATGAAGATTTTAAATCCTACAACCTTTTATTATTCAAAGTTGTCATACTTTAATGCCTTTTCTATCACATTTTTTTATTACCATTAAAAATCGAATTATGTCAAATGATATTAAATAGAACATTGTTTTTATTGCGCCTAGGCTTAGCACGGGCCTGCTTTGCTAGTTCTGAATGACAGGAAATGGAATAACTCCCCAGCTGTTTGGAATTTCTATTAAGTTTAACTATTAATAGCCAGCAAGACAGGGTCTCGTTCAGGGCCATTCATGTTCATCAAAATATTTCAATTCAAGGCAACTACCTCAAAAACCTCCAGATGATTTTATCATCCACTCCCGCCTTGATTGAGGGCCCTTCATATTGTGGATTTGCCTGGCTCTCACATCCTCACAAGTCAGATTGTTACCTCTGAGATTTGGAGTGGATTTCTCGCTCCTTGGTTAAGAAGTTTGAAGTTTGAAGTTCGAACACCAGATGGTCTGTAGTATCTCTCTTTATAATAGGGAAAGGATTATCCAATTCTTTTCCAATACTTAGATGCTTTATTTTGTACAGCTGGCCCAGCTTTTGAGCTCATAGGTTCTCTCATATTGTTGGCACTGCTGTATATTTTTTTGAGCCCCGCTCTATTTGCTCAACAAGTAGGCACATGCTTCGGCATAGCTGGATGCCATACTGGGGCAGTAAATAGTGTGAGTGTGGCTTCTACTTGTGCAGTGGGTTTGCCCTTGATTAATTATCACCCTTCAAAAAAAAGGGAAAAAAGGATGAAATTTCTTTTGCTAAATATAATGAGTTTTCTCAATTATAAATATGACTGATTCTTTCAAAAGAGATAAAGGGCCTGTTTCTTTACTAGAATTTCTGACAAGAATTTGGTGTTGGGGAATTCATGACATGATGTGATGAAGGCTTAACCCTTGGCATTTGCAAATGCCACGTTTCTTCACCAAAATTCTAAAATTCCAGCCACCTAAAAGGTCTCAAATGACCTTTGGAATTCCTGAAATTCCAGCCCCTTTGCTTTTTAGTGGAATTTCTAGATACTCAAGTACAAAAGAGGATTTTGGTATCAAAAAAAAAAAAAGGTACAAAGGAGGATTTAGGAATTCCACTATGTCTGAGAATTTCAAAATCCACCAGGTAGGAATTCTCTGAATTCCAGTAAAGAAACAAGCCCAAAACAAGGGATGGAAACGGAAATGTCAATATAAATCCAATAAAGAGAATACTTTCACTCGTATCACAAAATGAAGTTATCAGTAAAACACACACACACACACACACACACACACACACACACACACACACACACAAAAAAAAAAAAAAAAAAAAAGCTACCAATATTTTAGATGTAGCTCAAAATCATAATTGGTAATGGTGAACTAAAATAACGAGCATAATTCATAGATTATATGGTTTTCCAACATGAAAGTACACTGAATTTGTCCATAATTTAAAATGAGAAAAAGAAAAATGAAGGATGTGAGGTCCAAAAGAAAATATCCCTTCAGAACATTAAAACCGCTTGAATGCACCAAACCTTTAAGTAGAATTTCATGGGCAAGGTTTTCCATCTTATTGCTGCACCTATTCATGGAGAGCTCAAATCTGAGGCTGTCAACTTCTCTGATATAAAGATCAATTGCCATCCAATGTGACAAAAGAGCAACATCCCTTGTGACCTGCAACAATTGTCATGCATTGTCAGAAAAACTATTAGTTACTATGAAACCACTTTTAAGGCCTTTTACTTTATGAGAGACCCTTGAGGCTTAAGAGTACCAACATTTGTCTTTTGTTAGAGGAATCTGTTTCACGCATTTCATTAAGTACTATTGAAAACGTGCTATTGAAAAGGTATGTAAGCAAGGATTGCATCTTGGTTTTGGTGTGCATCCAACTCAGTCACCATACATATCGAGTTGACTACATGGAGTTGCTTGCAACTCTGGTTGGTTGCGTGTGTAAAGTGAGATGGAAGAGATTATTTTCATACTTCCAAATTAAGAAAGGATACATAATCCAATATGTGAGAGCCCCACAATACATGTATGGTATAACATAAAATAACACAATAATATTTTTCACCCAAAAAAATAAGACTATTTCCCCTTATGGTATAGTCTACAAGAGCACCACTTTATCACTACATGATGCAGATCCATGTGATGAAGAGCTAGAAGATCATATTGTGGGGCAAGCTCTAGCCTATATGGAGGCCTAAGATTGCACATGCAGCCCATAACCAAGTATAGATGATTTAGATTCATGGCAGGCCCAAAATGGGGCATAAATACACTGCTTGGACTGTTTCACCAACAGTCCCAGTCCAATGGGCTGTGGGTCCACTGCAGACCCACATTTGGGCCTGTGTGGCCAAGATAACGTGCACCAGGCCATTAGTGAACAGCACCCATCAGATCAGTCCCAGGCCTGATTGCCCAGCCCATATGGGCAAATCAGCCAGCCATAAGCTGGCACCTCTCTTAGTTAATTTTCCTTTAGTTTGTAGCTATAATGTATTTGGGTTTCCTTTTCTTTCATTGATGTTTTAAGGGTTAGGATTAAAATAATTTATCATTATGATGTTAGATGTGCGTCATGGATGTAAGCAAGGCTCCTAGCTATATACAGCATATTTAACAAGTAAAGAAGTCCGCAGTCCAATTAGACTGTGCACAACTCTGATTTGAGAAAATACCCCCTGGAAATTGCACAAGGTTGGATCTATGTTTTGCTCCAAGAAATCATGTTATTGCTTAGAGGAAATCATTGTCTCAGTAAAATGTTGGGATATTTTCAAATTTAAGGGTTTTTGCGGGATATTACATAAAATGCCATAAACGATAATTCGATTTTTCAAATAATTAAAAGTATATTTTTTATATAATTGATTGTTAGAAATTAACTATAATATAATTGTTTACCATTTTCACTTTACATTGGTAATATCGTAGTCTTCTCATGATTTTATTTTTTCAGTTTTCCTAATATTTTCAAAAGTATCATTATAATATTATAAAATCAATGTTTTCTAATAATATTATGATATTTCCATTATCTCCCTGATTTTATGACATTGGTGGTAATAGCCAATTTCTCACCATTCAAGGCAGGAATATGTTTATTAGTCGGATAAGTCTTGATGCAGGGGCATTTTGTCATAAGATTTCAAGCACCATAATCAATGAACCCAATGGGATTAAATGAGGCTAGAGAAGTCCAAGTATTATAAGGACAAACCAATAGCTGAAAGAGACAAAGAAATTGTTGGTAGAAGAGAAAAGGCTAAAGGTGATATACTGTATTGTTAATCTCATTCAAAACATCAATATTTCCAATTCAATAAGTCAAATATTCTCAGTCCACCCCTCAGAACTTTGCATGCAATATACCAAATTGTTGATCTCATTCAAAAAATCAATATTGCAAATTCTTGGAATAGGTCAAAAATTCCCAGTCCACCCCTCAGAACTTTGAAAGAATGTCTAGCAATCAAAGAAATCGTTATGCAGCTTGCAACACAATTGAGTTGCATCAAGTCATGTGATTCAGTAGTTACAGAACCCAAGTCCACTCAACATGCCAACACAGTTTCAGCCAATATTTGGTAACTACAGTTATAAAACTGTGGACAAAATGGCCTCAGTTTTTATCTCTGAACAATTGCAACTGCTCTAAAGACTACCACATTCTGTTCAAATGTTTGCTCAATATCCTCTACACATTACAACTAATGCAAACAGGAGAAGATATGCAAGTAGAACACCCATGACAAAATCCCAGAAGATTAACAGAACTACAACACGATCTACAATTTTATGTAGAAAATTAAGTGTAGAAATTGGTTATGATTCTAGACATACACAAGTAGGCTGGTAACAGACCTGAAGCATACAAAAAGGCAATGACAAAAAATGAGAGTTGCTGGGCAGATTTAGATAAGCCTAACGCTGCAAGATTTTTCTATAGCCAAGTAGAGGAATAGCAGTTGACACATGTGAACCCTTCTGCATGTTTAAGCATACAGGATTCCATTATTTGACACAGAAGGGTTCACATGTGTCAACCGTTTATCAGTTGACACATGTGAACCCTTCTGATACACGGTTTATTAATGAAAAGGATTCCATTGTCTCTATTTTTCTTTTTATTTTTTTGAAAATGTATTCCATTTTCTCTATTACAGCAAGCTTCTCACATTCTCTGGACTAACTTCCATCTACAATCTAAATAAATAATATTTCTCGAGGTTATCATGTTTGTAGCCTTCCAGATGCAAAGCAAACATTATTGCAGGATATTCAACCTCAATTTCCACTGGATAAAGAAACGTTAAAATATTCCAAGGTTAAGTACTTTAATATTTCAATATTCAGCAGAAGCCAAAAACCTTGCAATATTCTGGCTTCTTCAAACATAGCCTTATACATTAAGAAACTGATGGGCAGATCAAGACACAAGCACACATGTAGAATGACCTCTAAGATTTTATTAAGCCTTTCATATAAATAAAACTTCTTTTCAACGCAAAGACAATGTGATATATTTGTAGTCATAAAGAAAACAGGCCTCAGTTTACAGTTTACACACTACACATAAATAAGTTCTCAATGAGTACTTTGTCACAAGTGAAAAGAGAACAACAACAGAAAATTGATCCTCACTTTTGCTGTCACATTAGGATTTCCATCTCTATCACCTCCCATCCAAGAGCCGAACTTTATAGGTGTGGAAGTTAATGGAAGTGGCCGACCAGTATGCTGATAAATCAAACAGCACATGAAATCTGATGAGAATGAGATAGCCATGGAGTGAGGTATTAACATCCAATCATTCACAAAAGAATACCTTTTTCAGAGCAGTGCTAACGCGACGTAAATAATGAGGTACTGCTTTCCAAAGGGACTGCTCTACAATATGTAGACCTGGAGAAGCAGCATATAAACTGTCTCAGAGGACATAAAATATAAAAAATTATAAGGCTACAGAAAGCCGAAAGTAGAACAAACATTTGATTGAACATGTAGAGCTCCAAGCCAAATTTTTATGCAATGATAAGTGGCAAAAAATAAGGTCGAATCCCCTACTGCTTTTGTCAATGTTTATCAATAAACACCAGTATGAAAACATTTATATAAAGTTATCCTGTAATGGCTAAAAGTTAAGACAATGTTTAGTGAAATATTGCAACATTAGTTTCAACTGAACCAGCACCGAAATAATTAAATATTACCAGCTCTGGCTTCATCTACAGGTGTAGGCTTGTGACGCCTTAACTCATCTGTCTGCCATATTGAAGTTATTTCTCTCACCTACAAAAACCAAAATGAAAGGTGGGTGCTCACGGACAATATATACAAGGGTTACGAATTGCCAGTTTTTGGGAAGTACCAAATCTTCAATGAGCATCTCTTTATCTTCACGGCTAAGATCTGGTCTGTCGTTAAACTCCAGAAGATGCTGAAATTAAGTATCAGGTTAAGCCCATAAAGAACTAACTAGAGCAACAGACCTATGAAAGATCATCCTAAGCATGAATATACAAATTATAATGTATTTCCACACCATCACCATAAAATCCTTTATGCTATCCACCTTTACTTGTACAAAGTACAACATTTTAAAGTTATAAATAAACTCTGTCAATTAAAAAAAATCACATTTTCTGTAATCATATGGAAATCTCGATTCTGAGGCACATTAATCTCATATATCCATGAGAAGTATGCCAATCTCACATGATCATAGCACACGCACATAAATGCATACATATCTGACAAAATGAAGAACAGCAACGTTTTTCCATCCAAAACACAAGGATGAAATGATGAAACAGCTTACAGCAATTCTGATGTGCTTATATTGTAGGGTACGCCTGTTTATTTGTGTAGGATGTGCAGTTAGAACAATTTCAACTTCCTGCAGCAAGTAAAGACAACGTGAAAAACATTAACAAGAAGGAAAAACTTTCCTTTCATCAGAAAAAAATCTAAAAATCTCAGCATTTTGGTAACCTGCTTACAGACAGTGTCGTAAAGATCCTCTGGAGGAACTCCACTTTGTATCAACTTATCAAATATGTCATCACAAGACTTTGATAACTGGTCTACATTGCGTGCTTTACGGACCCTGTGTACATTAATGGTGCACTTTAAGTAATTCCCAAATGAACTAACAATTTATTTGAGTCATGACAAATCATTACATTGTTATCAGAAGACGTAAAGCTGAATGTCGAATGATAACCATTGATGTAATGCATGTTAAAACTTCCATTCCATGGCCACAAACAGCTCATGTATTGTATTACCCGTTCATCTATTGAAAAAGGAACAGTGCTTCCAATGGATCTGGGTCCAGCCAAGATACGCCCAAGCATAAATCCAATAACTCTGGCTTCAGACTGCCAACATGTTCAAGGGTTTGAAATCCTTATCACGCCAGACCCAGGTTCCGGGATCCAATCATTATCAGAGTTTGGACCTTTATCAAACCTGGGCCCTCTATCAAACAGACTGGGGCCCTCCATTACCCTTATCAGATGGGCTCAGAAGTCAGAATTCAGATCCAGATTCCAGGGTCCCCTGTCAGACCTGGACTCAGGCTTGGGTTCTGAAACCCTTATTGGGCCCCAAACTGCACCCATGTGATTTCAGACTGTCAGCGCTGAACAAGGAGAATTTAGAAGGTGATCATAGGAGGTAAAGTTGGAACTCTAGATTCAAATAGTATGTCCTTTGACCTTCCATGAGAAAATATCAGTGATATTTATGCTTTAAAGTTTTAAACAATCATGTTAATAGACAGCAGTTAGCATAACAACAAACAGAAAGTCAATATATTATTCACTAATCATTCATCCATGTTATGAGGAGAATGCATCCGCCAAAAGTGCAGAAATAAAATAGGAATGGGAGGAAGTAGAACGATAGCTTCAAATAGATTCTGCCTTTGATCTTTTCACTAGAAAGGAAAATAAAAACTTTGATGGTCACACTTTTATCCATGATATTCTAGAAGTAGCAGGGCATAGTTACGAGGAACCACCACCAAGTTGCATATTACATTATTCATTGGCCATTCATCAATGTTATAAGGAGAATGCATCATCAAACAAGCTGTCAATAAAATGATCACTGAGGGAATTCTAGCGTCTAAGTAGCCTGTCCTTTGACCTTTCCATGAGAAAGCGTCAGTGATGTTCCCACTTTCAATGATAACAATCTGTATGGACTAGAATGACTAGAATGCAGTTATTCACACCTTTCAAAATTTTAACAACAAATTTTAAGCTAAAAGGATAAAAGAGCACAAATGCTTAAAACTTACACAGACCAAAATGTCTGAGAATTTAGGTCACACTGCCTCATTAAGAAAAAAAAAAATTTTTGCCTTGCCAAAATAAATCAATTTACAATGAGCAAGAGGGCAATCATGTGGGAAAGGAAAGCTAAGTCTCACTTAGCAGTTCTTTTTAAACCAATTATGAACATGTGAAATAAATAATAATGTACCATCGTCATCTTTCTCTTATAACTGTAGATTTGTAATGGGGTTTTTTGAGTCAGTATAATTCTCTTATACTGTACAATTCTTTGAGCACTACATCATCATCTTTTTAAAAAAAAAATAATAATGTACCATCAGAAATACAGAATTGTCAGCCCTTATCATACCATGTTAAAGAAGGGAACATTTGGCAAATTCCTATGTGATTCCCAATAATTCCTAGGAAAATGGGCATGATCAAAGGGGCTGTGGGTGGAGGACCAAGGTCAGAGATCTACAAGGGACCATCAAGTTTCCTCCCGTTTGATAGGAAATGGTCACCCACCACTCACCCTATGAAAATGAATACTAGAAATTTAGTGTTCCCTTGTAAATCTCTACACTTGACCGTCACTTTTCACCATACGATAAAATCCCCTTACATAGGAATTGCTATGAAGTAATAGTTTCCCAACAAGGTTAATGATTTCTACTAAAGAATTCAATGCCCTTAGATGATTGACAAACAATTTCATCATTAAAAAAAAAAAAATCATAAACAATAGTCAGCTCTACACCCTTTGATAAAATCCCCTCCAGGAAAAGAATTTAATGCCTTAGATGATTCACAAACAATTTCATCAAATGATGATGATGACGACGACAACCAAGAGTCAGCTCTCTATTAAAGGACTTCAGCATTCACAGCCTTAGATGAGTGAATAAGCCAATGTACCTGTGATGGGTCTCCGCAACACCCATTAGAGTGAGGTAATGACTAAAGGTCCGAGCCAGTGTCAAAGCTTCCTCAAGTGTCATCTTTGATATCTCTGATGCTAGTTGCTTCTCGAGCAACTCAGCTGTGTCCTCAATTCCTGCCATTCTCATATTGCAAGCACTCTTGGACACCAAGAAAATATCAAATTCATTAAAGATTAAGAATAAGTTCAAAAACAAAAAACAAAAAATGAATGTGGCGAAAATGTATGGCAGGATGAAAATGATCAGCATGCAGATTAAAAATAATAAAGGGGAGCTGGTCAAGGCTTTTCTGATCCGGTTGGCCTGGTGGGATGCAATACCGGAGATTTTGGCATTAAAGGAAGGGTCGTAAACCATGTTCATTGAAGCAAATTCCATTAACGCATTAATGTAAGCTCAAGGACAATCGTGCCCACCATAGTAATTGGCAAACTATGATGCCCAAATACGGCAGGGACATGCCATGGATATGGCCTGGACATGAATGTTACACATAAAATGTGAACTATCAAATACAATACAACACAATGCATTGCCTATTTTGAAGTATCCAAGTATCATGGACAAGGCAAAAGCAACCTGATTTATATTACCTTCATCTGATGTTACCTCTGCCCACATTCCAAAAGAATGGAATGAAGAGGCAGATACATTTGGAAGAGCAGGGTGACCACATGCTGTATGACAAGGAACGGCATTTTACAGTCTATTGCCTTAATGGTTTGTGATTATGATGTACATCTTCTTCTTCTTTTTAACAAAAACTAAACTTTGATTGTTTCTCAAAGGGAGAGACGAAAACAGCACCTAAAAACCAAACAACTGTTGAGAAATGAATCTAACTCCAGAGAACAAAGAAAGCCCGCATGAGAAAGGGGTTTTTTGCCGCGGGTTTAGCAGTCATGGTAGAACTAGAATAGAGAAAACACTCTCTACAAGGAGCTTGACATTTCTAATCTGTGTAGCTAATTTTTTATTGCCTTTCAAGAGTTACATACATCAAAATATAACATTTAATCTTCAGAAATTTGAATCCGTTTAATAACTTTATACATTAAGTTCCCCATGCACAAAAAGGCATAAAATTCAAAGTATATGTTTTCTCTTCTTCTTTAAAGTTACAAAGATCTTCGATCCAAAACAGAGTATCAAAATGGGAAGGGGAAAAAAAAAAGATTTCCTAAAAGTTGTCATAGAAAAACAGAAGATCTTACATTAACTAATAACATAGCACCAAAGCTTTCCATCAAATAACAAATGTATACGATCCAAAAATAACCCACATAAGAAACACCCAGAAGCCGAAAAGACTATCAAATACATATGAAGATCTCAAATTCCCCTGAAAGTTTCTACAACGATGACTAGTAAAATAGAGACAGAGTTCAACAAACAAATAAAAATTCTAATAATAAAACACACCCAGAGTAACCGAAACCAATAAAAGAAGAAAATACAAAAAGAAACGATCTGCATGGAGTTCAGGAAATAAAGTACTTCCAAAAACCTCGATCTCCATGGAGTTCAGGAAATAAAGTACTTCCAAAAACCCTACCCAAGGCTTAAAAAGCCCAAAAGAAAAAAACTTTTTTCAAAACTACAACAAAGATGTTAACAGTAGACTTTGTCAGGAGAAAAAAAAAATCCAAAGCCCAAAATTCTCCAGGGAAGACATATAAAACAACATAGAATATCAAAGATATAAAGCACTTTCAAGAACTCCAGAAGCCAAAACAAAGATGTGTCTTTTTTATCAGCAACTACAACAAAGATCCAGAAGCTAAAAGCAAAGTTTAGTCTTTTTTATCAATAACTGCAACAAAGATGTCAATCCGTAGAATCTAGCCAAAAAACCAAGTACCCCAAATTCCAAAATTCCTCAAAGATGATATATTTAGAAAGAACTTAAAAGATCAAAGATACAAAACACTACCAAAAAGAACCCCATAAGCCAAAACAGAGATTTCTTCCATCTTTCATCAACAAAATACAACAAACATGTCAAACCCAAGTATCTCACCAAAAAAACCAAGCACCCCACAGTCCAAAATTCTTCAAAGAAGACATATACAAACAGTACATACAAAAAGATCAAACTAGTTTCGAGAAAAATTGAAGTGGGGAGATCAAAGCACCTGAGCAAGGATTCTGTTTCTTTCAACCTTCTCCATGAACTGGTGGCCAGCCTCTCTCTGGAGGACGTCGTGGAGGAGGCTTCCGAGAAGCCTACAGTCATCTTCGAAGGCCTGGAACGAGATCTCCTCTGCAATATCGTCTGTGGTGTCTGTCATTGTAGCGTAGATGTTTTATGTTTTGGGGGCGAACAGAACGAGAAGAAGAGAAGACGTTGATATTATTAGGAGTTTCTCATAAGAGGCTCTTCTTAAAGGAAATAAATGGAGCTAGTGGTATCTCTTCTTGTTTTTTTTTCATAGGTGGGACCCACAAGCGTGCTTTCTTTTCTATTAGAAACTCAATATGAAACTCCTAGATTCGGATCCTCTAAAAAGCATATAACATATGGAAATGATGTGGGGCCCGTGGTTGGGCTAGGGTCTAGGCTTGGCGCATATGGTTTTAAAACTCGGCCGAGTCTAAAACCTTTTTGTAAACTCATTCTTAATTGAGTAGAGTCGGTCCGAGTATCCTTTTAAAAAGAAAACTAGTAGTATAATTGATTGTAACTCATTTGAATATGAATTTTACTTTAAACTAGTGGGGTCCCATTGTAAAAAAAAAATTCGTGGGAAGGTTTATGTGGCTTGTGGGTGCATGATTTAGCCAACTTGACTCTACCTAAAAGGGAGTAAGCACCTCCTAGTTTGAGCTTTTAAACCTTTTAACCTAAAGTTAGCATGAGAGGAAGAGAAAAAAAACGAAAGCAAGGTTTGAGAATGATAACTTTGTATAGGATAGCGGGATTCATTTTTGGGCGGCAAGCTTACTTCACAACTCATATCTACTATGTCGATAGGCAAAAAAGTAAAAAAAAAAAAAAGGGAAAATAGAAAACAAATTATGAATAAAGTAGAAGAATAGGGGGTGCGAAAGTAAAACAACATTAGAAGATATAGAGTTTACTTCTCCCTAAAGGTTATTAGGCCTAATTGGAGTTAGAAAAAGTGACTAAACACACATAACCAATTAAAGAAAGTTAGGTTGGGCTCGTTCAAGCTATAGTTGAACTGATTTCAGATTATAGAGACCACCTATGAAACTCGGGTATTGTTCCTACTTGACTATAGATTACTCGAATTAGGTTTAAACTGTCGAGGTCCACCAATGAACATTAAAACTCTCTCTCACACACACATCTACTACCTTGAGTTGGAAGTCATGTCAATTTGATAATAATTCATCCACCATCTACCATAATAAAAGACGCAATTATAATGTTAGATGAATGCCAACTTTGCATGATGTAATTAAAGATCTACAAGACAAATATGAGTATCAAATTTGGAAGAGTGCTAAAGGCTAATTTGGAAGAATGGTAAATGCTCATTGACCTGGTCATTCCAGGCAAAATTGCTTTGTATGAAAATATTGTATAATACTCCTTTACATTTCATACCAACTGAAGAGAAAGCCATACCTAATAAAATTTTGGTACCCAACCTATTAAGTATGAACCCAAACTCATCACCACTTAAACTATGATGAAGAATTTACTATTCAAGTCCTCACTTCTTTTTCTTTTTCTTTTTTTTTTAAATGACGAGGAACCCGCCAACCCCCCTTAAGTTGATCATTGGTTAAACTCCAGATACTCAACACCACCCACTCGGGTAAGGCCCCAAACGTTTCGAATCCAGGATCTCCAGCTCATTATTAGACTTCTTAACCACTCGAACAATTTAAGTGTAGATTAACAATTTGATTGTGGTTTTAACAATTTAAGTGTGGATTCAAGTCGTCAATTGCCTCATGCGCAAGTCTCTATTACCTCACTTATGCAAGTTTAGTCCTCTTTGCAAGTGTGAGTTTCTATTATTTCATAAATGCAAGTTGTTCACCCCTTGTATATGCGAGTTTCTATTATTTCGCATATTCAAGTCTTTTAGGGGGCCATCTCCTTAGTTGGAATATAATAAAAATCCAGCTCAAGCCTAGTTAGTGATTAGGGGGGAAAAATATCTTGGCTGTTAATGTCTGGTTCATATTTCTCTGCCTGTAAAATTTCAAAAAAGATGAGGGATCCAATGGAGAATGGTTACATCCACCATGTCCAACCTTTTAGTGTGCATAATAAATATACAGATGAAAATTTACTCATCGTCACTTTTTTTGCTTTCATAAAGGTAGCCCAAACTTCATTTGTCCATCCCAACACATACCCATTCATGTGAACATCCAACACCTTTTATTTTCTAAGTTGACTCTATTCCATCTTTTGTTCTAAGCCCTTTTTATTGCATTGGATTGGATTCACTCAAAATTTAAAAAGATGTGTTCATAAAAGCAAATAAAATTAAATAAATAAAGATGAAAAATCGTAAATGATAATCAAATAATCTTTCTTTTTAACAAAAGTAAAATAATCGGGGAGATAGATGCATACCCAACTGTCATCTTAGTAAAACAAATCCTAAACGAATAAGAGTTCTCATTTTCATCTTTCACCCCTCTTGAATAAAAACAGAGTCTTAATTAAAAGAAAAATGACAACATTTAAATTCAATAGGGGGGTTTCCTTGTTTAGCACAAATGATACAAAGGTGGATGTTATAGGATTGTAAATGAGTCGGTTCTGGTTCGGATCCATAGTGGATCCGGAACTGGAACCGTTTCAGAACTAAAACCAGAATTATATATGGGACGGGTCTGGATCCAAGTCCAGATCCAGATAGAGAATGATATTAAAAAATATATAATTTTTAGGAGAGATTTTTAAAAGTTAAGGTAATATGTCGGTTATTGGGTCCATGAGTCCGAAACAAAGTGAAATCATACATAAATCTATTAACTTATCAAGGCTTAAATAAAGACTAAGGCCCTATTTTTAACGGATCAATACCTCCTGGTAATCGAATAATAGATACCATTTACATCCCTATGATGTTAATAGGAGAAGAAAGCATCTAGCAAAATCTAGATGGCTTTACATCTATTTATATTTAAGGTACACGTGAGTTGCACCGAACTATCTTCAATAAACCATAAAGTAGCCGACACGTGAGTGTTCCCAATGGGCGTTACGTGTCGGTTTCGTATTCTATGCAACAGATATGGGTCCATAGTTTCACCCTCAAAATCACTGTTGGGCCTTTCTGGGGCCCACTACAACATGGGTCAAAACCTGCCCAAAGTGGAAAGCAATTTTGAATGTTTGTGATTTTAGATGTGGGCCCACTGTGGATAGTAAATATATACAATTTGAATCGGAAAGAAAGGTGATCGCGGATTTCATGGTCGTCGTGATCACCTTTTCATGTGAGATCACGGATTACAAGCAGTGTATACATGAGTACAGTTGTATGAATGATGTATGAACAGCCACTGCATGTCTGCCTGCACTGACGGGCAAGAGCAGCAAGAGAGTGTGTACAATCAATGATACCCAGGTCTAGGGTTCTGATCAACGGCCAAGGTGAGGCTGGTAGTGGTCCATGTCGGGTGAGTTGTTGGAGCCCTCATGTGATGGAAGTAGACCTCAGGACACTATCAAGCCCGTTGGTGAAGAAATGTAGCATAAATCCTAGATAGTCAGGTGAAAATTACAAAATGGGGACCGACTTTCTAAGAGATTTCAAAACAGGATAAACTTAGAGCCACGTTTCAAAATGGACCTTAAGTTTTCCAAGTAAAATTTCAATTCAGAACATCTAGCCAAATTGGGTGCCAGCCAGCCAATTTCCCCCAAGAAGAGGGCGTTTGAATGCCACGTCACCGCTCATCATTCAAATACCCCCTTCGTTTCTTGTTTCTTTTTTTTTTTTTTTTTTTTTTTTTTCAACTCAGAACCTAAGGGCATTTTTGGATTTTAGAAGGAAAAAAAAAAAAAAAAAAAGAAAATTGCCCGGCGTCCAATTTGGCTAGATGTCCTGAATTGAAATCTACTTGGAAAACTTAAGGCTCATTTTGAAATATGGCTCTATTTTTGTTTTATTTCTAAAATCTGTCAGAAACTTAGATCGCATTTCGTAATTTTTCCTAATTTGTATGTAATAAATCTAACACAATTGGCCTTGGAATGTTTGTTTTTCGTGTGATAAAGTAAAATTTGATGTTAGCTATAAGAAATTTTACTTTCTCTTATTTGATTGGTCACAATAAGCGAAAAAGTAAACGGCCAACTAAATTCCTTTGACTATCATGTTACAATCACGGATTGAACTATAATTATTTAGGTGAGAAAGACAGTTGAGGAGATGCCTCACCACTGAACTATGAGTGGGATGGCAAAGATTCTCTTTGCTAATCCAAAAGGCAACAACTTCTTCCTCTTGTTTACCAAAAGGCTGCTTTCTCCAGTTTTTTTTTTTTTTTTTTTTTGGTTTTTCTTTTCGAGTTTTTCAAAGTGTCGCATCTTCTCAAGAGTCATAATTAGAGTCCAGATTCAATGCACGACCCATATGTATCTCAGTAGTCCCACGTTGTGATGGGGTTCCATCTCTTCCTATTAAATTTGGGATCCAATTAATGATTACAATCCCTTGATGAATACCTCTATAATTTTAACAACTTTATATTAAAAAAAAAAAACAGAAAAAAAAACTCCGTTGCTTCAAGTGGTTCATTCTATTAGTACGGTGCAAACAAGTGAAATCAGTGTAATTCAAGAGAGTAAATATGTGTGGACTCCCCAGATTGATCAATCAGGTGGGCCATGATCAGGTGCACACCTGATCATTTGCAGTCGTGATTATTTGCAACTCTTTCTTTGTACAGGAAAGAAAAAAATTGCTAGTGCGTGGAAAAAATATAACTTGGTTTGCACATTTTAAAGCACACTTCAGTTTGCCAAGGCAACTGAATGTGCTTGTCAATCAGTAAAGCCATCATGTGATGTGATTAGGATTCGCTAAATGTCACTTCAGTCATCTGTGTCCTTATCCCATTTACTTGGGAACTATGGAAGAACATTTACTTGGGAACTATGGAAGAATTTTGCTGCAAAGTCCAAAAAAAATGACCCCCCATCTCATTGATGTTTATGCTGAATGGTTTAAATCTTCAAATTTAAATTTGACTAACAAATAAAAGATTTCATTATCCTTCTAGATAGAACCAATGCTTAAACAGTAGGTAGTGGTAATTGTAAGTTGTAAATCTAGATATCTCTATATTTATAAGTTGATTTTTTTTTTTCCACACATGGCATACCTACCATGTGTGAAACTTGATCCCCTCCACTAATGCATAGTGGGTCTCATATCCATTCCTATTGAATTCCTACGCAAAAGGAGGAATAGAATGATGGAGTGTTTATGAAGGAATAGAATGATGGAGTGTTTATGGTAGTGATAAGAATGGTGCTAGGAATGCAATGGGGTTAGATAGAGGATAGAACCATGGTAGAATTGGATCTGGATCCAACTTAAAAAAAGAGAGACAATCTAAGTCTGAATTCACATGGAAGCTATGTATTGTATTCGAATATACAATCACCTTCAAAAAAAAAAAAAAAAAAAAAAAAAAAAAAAAAAAAAAAAAAAAAAAAAAAGAGAAAGAAAAAGAAAGAGATTCGGTTTCAAATCCTAGATCCAAATTTAAAAAAAAAAGCCCTCCTCTTCCATCTCCTCTTCAAAATTTACTCCAATAATAGTGGGGCATGTCGAATTAGTCATTGTAAAATATTGTTTTAAAGGTTAAACCTAATGGTGGGCCAACTATTATATTACATACGTGCATGTGTATATGAGGTATGCTCTGGTGTGAGACAATTGTTAGGGGCCACATCGGGCCCCGCATATAATGAGAAAGATGAGCTCAATCCAGGTGGGACCACATGCTAACTTTATAATATGTTGTCCACAAGTTTAATGCTTTTAAATTAGAAAAATCACACTTGATCCAACGATGTAGTTCATTTGGACGATATATATATAAAGGACCATCGATCCCACGGTCTAATCCATTTAAACCAATCACCGATGTAAAAAAGGGGATAAGCGACATTCAAGGTGGTGGTTGGGAGCATTGATTAGAAAATTGGCCGATACCGGTACAATATGGCCTCAAGATACCGGTATCGGTATCTCGGAACCATATATCCCCAATATCTCAGTCGGCCAAGATAAACTTCATCTCGATTTTTTTGAAATCTCAGCTAATATTTTTAAAATATCGGCCGAAATATCATAAAAAAAAATAAAACCCTATTTTTTCTATCTTTTTCCCCATCTTGATCTTCTTCTCCTCTAATCTCATCTCATTACTCTTTGATGATTGAGTTAGTATTACATGATGATTGATATGTTATATTTATTTTTCCATGTTTTATATTAATAAATTGATCATGAGCTTCAATAATTGTTGCATTATATGAAATACTGGATAAGACAGCGAATTGCGACACATACAAGACTCATAAATTAAAGTGACTAAGATTTTAATTTATTGTTATTACAAATGGGAAAAAAATATTGTTTTCCAGCATTTTCTAATATTCTGGATTTTTTTGATATATTTGATAGTTTTTTGGATTAAATAAAAATTCACACCGCGACGACCACGGCGGACCGCTATCCGCGACCGATATCGATATCATATCGGTTTTTTGGCCCGACCGATACCGAGACTGAGATTTTAAATCATGGTTGCAAGAGTCCAATCGGGTGGACCCCACTTGGAGGTGTGTTGTGCACTGGATCATTCACCAAGTTGGTGAAAGATGGGTGAGGGCCCTCACATTTAAGTTGGGGGTCCTTGCATTTAAATTGGTGAGAGTGAATATAAAAATGAAGGCCCCACCCATCTCTTATAAATTTGGTGAGAGTGTTTCTCATAGAAGCACCTCCTTAAGTGCTCTTTTTCAAGTGTCTAATATGCACCTATCATGTTGAGATAGCTTGTAGGGCCAACCTAAGGCTCATCAATTATAGAGGAAGCGAACAATCAAACTATATGAAAGTGACCCATTTTCATGTGAAATTTCAATTCCATTAGATAATCCATATCCATTGATACATGTCCCTAAAAGTTTAATTATTTTAGAAGACATTATTTTTTTATTATCTTAATATCTCAATTTCCCCCCGGGTCTACAGTCGGACCTCTAGGTCTTAAAAAGGCTAAATTTGGGGGCCTTAATTTGGACTAGGTAGGGGTGGGGGCAAAATTATTCATATTGAGCGGTGATGACTGTCACTTCAAGGGGAAAAAAGTATTTTTATTGTGACTCAATCCATGCCATATTTCCAAATCAGTACACAATACAATATGATCAGATGTGTTACTTGTGTATCAAGTCTATACTATTGATTAACTGTCCCACTATGATCAACTTTATTGGGATCTAAAAACCACATCTGCCTAAAATACTCTTCCAATCACCTTTTGGGCACGTTTTTGTACACACCTTTTCTGCAAAAAAAGAAAATTATCACGTCAGCAAATTCCATAAAATAAAAACCTCGGAAAAGAATTTTCGTAGAATTTAGAAATTCATGTTTAGTGCAAAAAGAGTTTCCTCATTAAATTGGTGCAGATGTTGTTTGGTACGGCTGTGGATTCCTTATAGAAAATCAAAATTGCTTATTTGGTGATATAATTTTTTGAAAATAAAATAAAATAACATGTATATTATTTATTTAATATTAAATAATAACTTATATAAAGAAATAAAAAATGAAAGAGTTATAGGGTTTTTGGGTTGAAATGGACAAGAGTGAGGAAAAGAGAGAGAAGTTTTCTGATGAAGTCCATTTCCCATACCCCCATGAGAAACTCATTTCTGCCATTATCAAGGAAAATGCTGACGAGGCAGAAAAGCATTTTCTGCTGAATTATTTGGCACCAAATGCCGAAAAAATAGATTTTTCGTAAAAAATCATCAATTTTTCTACGGAAAAGTGTTACACAAACGTGCCCTTATAAAAAACAATTGATTAGAGTAAAATAATGACACCCACCGGCACCTGGTGGCTCCTTTTTGCAGTTTACTGGGAAAGAAATACTTTGAAAATTTGGATTCTCATCATTTGTCTTTAGCTACAAGTGGAGCTTTTACAATGCCACGTTCCTCTCATTCCATTTGCTTATTCCTGCAAGACTGGTGGGAGTGACTAGAAATATATGAAGACTAGACAAGAGTGAGACAGCATTATACTGAGCTGGGCCCCGCCATTGATCCACCCTTATCTTTTAGTGGGTCTACCTCATGTGTCTTCCTCAGATGCTTTTGTTTTTATAGCTACTTCACCAGTCATCAGTCCATCTTGTAGTCCCCATGATCTGTCTGTGAGTTTGGATTTGCCCTGCTCTAGATGACCCACAATTAAGGTAGTTTTGATTGGATGATTTTGATGGGGCCCACTGGTGCTGATCATTGTTCATGAGGTCATTAACTAGAAAGATCATTGGGTCGAGTCATGGGGCAAATCAAGTCAACTCTGCTCGTTCAAATTTTCAAGAACAGCTAGGTTGAGACACTTTTGTGTTGCGTAGGGTTCACTTGTCATATAATTTACTCTAGTTTTACCATTCAAATTTGACAGGCATCCAAATTGTGCAGTACTTCACTTGATCATATCTAAGATACCTTACAATTACCTGATGGTTAAGATTTCATCCCAAGAGAAAATATCACTCTTAATTGGACAGTTTCCTCATTATGAGCAACCCCTATTGTTTGTGGTTAAAAGATTAATAAACTTTAAGGACCTTAAATCCATATAACAGAGGGGACGATCTAAGGAGTCTGCCTTGATGCTTATCCATGAGGAAACCTTTCAACCACTCTAACCCTTACTGATGCACGATCATACGGTTTTCATATCTTGTGAAAAATTAAAGTTTGAGCTTTTATTTTCCAAATTTTCCCAATTCTAATTTTTTCCAGTCTTTACTTTAGTTTGACTCCATTTCTTAAAACAAGGGTAAATACTTTCTTTATACCAGTTAAAAAAAAAAAAACTCCATACAACTTTGAAAACTGCATGCATTTTTTCACATTATGCCAAGAAGATTTTATATATATATATATATATATATATATTTATATATTAGTCCTCAAAGGAGAATCTCCCAGTTCTATCATTGTGCAGTAATGCTGAACTACTAAAAAAAAACAAGAAGAAAGAAAGAAGAAAAATGTGCTCATAGAAAATTGAAGCATTTTATGTTGCATCACAAGATCCTTGATATTGCATAGACATGGCTTTAAAAAATAACAATATGAACTGACATTGAAAAATGAAAAACAAGTTCCTCTTGGGAAAATTATTTTCATTTCCCATTGATTTTACTTGAAAATGCTCCACTGATGCATGCCCTAGGGGCATGTATGTTTGCATAGAATTAAAAAATTATGTAGTATAGGAAATGTCTTGTTAAAAATTACTTATATTGAAGAAATAAATGTGAAAATGAAAATATAGTCACCCACTACCATAATAAATTAAATCTTATTTACATTTCAACATTATATCCTTTAAGAGTCTGTTTCTTTATCAGAGCTTTTTACTTAGAATTGTGATGTTGGGAATTCAAAAACAATGATGTGATGGTTGCGAGCAGGTTTCTAGATGTTATATTATTTTACTGGAATTATGAATTTCAACAACTTGAGGGTTAAAAATTCCACTCAGAGCACACCTTTTTGGTTATAAATTCTCCACATAGAAATTCTATGAATCCTACCAAGAGCCTAATTATTTGCATAAATTTATGACAGGAATTCTTCCTAGGGGGATTTCTGGCATAATATCAGTGGGCTGTGCCCTAGTACTTGTAAATCTTTTTTGATTGCTGGTTTCTTTAGATTCCTCAGATTTCTTACTTTATCTACATTGCAGAATTTAGAATGCTCGTGGGGCCTTAAAGATTCCTAAAGTTAGCCAAAGGGGAAGCATTTGGAATTCGTTCAAATTCCCAAGACAAGGTATTTCACATATCCTCTAAACAAATATGCCCTTGGCTCTATGGTGGAACTAAAATTATAAACGGGACGGTTCCGGATCGAAACCATAGTGGACCTGGACCCAAACTCGTTTTTAAATAACGGTTCCAGTTTTGGATCCGATTTTGAATCGGAACCTGTTTTGTTGGTTTTGGACTCGGTTTCAATAAGAAAATCCGGATTCGGTTCTAGAACCGGGTCCATTTAGAGGGCTCGAATTTAGTTCAAAAATCAATTATATTTTCTCTTCATTCTTCATTTTTTTTCTTAAAATAAGCATTTCATTCAACTTTTAACGGTACATCAAGTCTACAGCATCCAATATTATACATAAGAACACCCAAAAATAGTTTGTTTTGAAGTAAAACTTGGAATATCAAAAACACATATGCGAGGTCCTGGGTCCATGGGTCGGAACCTATATGGACCCGGAATCGGATCCATTCTTCTTCTCTTTTATATATATATATATATATATATTTATCAATTGGAATATCAAAAAACACATATCCGGATCCGGATCCGGACCCGGACCCGTTTATGATTCGGAACCTAAAAAAGGTTCCAAATCCGTTTTTTGAATGTCGGAACTTTTAGGTGATTGGAGAATCGAATACCCATTTGCAACTCTAAGTGGAACCCATTTTTTATTGAATTTTAAGGAACTCAATTCTTACAATCAAACTGGCCCAAGATGCTAGCTGGGATTGAGCGTTTGGAAATTTGTTACAATTTTTGACAAAATCTCCCAACATTTGATAGGAGTTCCAAGTGCATTGCAACTTCAGGTAGCCTTCAGGATTACCGAACCAGAATCCGACTAGAAGAAAGCTGGAGGTACACTGTGTGGGCTTTTGTCTCTTTTCTGACCACCGTACAGTCCCATGAGGGACCATGTCGTGCACTGAGTACACTTTGCTTGCGTGTCCCAGCATCTGGTTATCATCACTGTTGATCAAAGTGGGTCCCACCGCCTTTGATCGACTAAATCAGGAACACTTTCTAGAACTTTACTTTACCAATGGTCTTTCCTTCTACCGCTGAGTAGATACTAAAGCCATATATATATAGGATTGGGATTTGGAAATGATTTGGGGCAGGCCTTGATGTAGCATGTCCAAGCCCAGTCCCTTTTGTTCTTCAGACCTGGTGTGCTGGAAAGATCGGGCCAAAAGCCCAAAACTCGGGCCCTCGTTCGGACCATGTGCTCGCAGCTAGGTTATGGCCCAGCCAATTCTGAGATTGCTCGGCTCGTTGGTGTTGAATTTGTCTGGCCAGGCCAGGCTATGTAGTTCAGGCCCAACTTTTGGTGCAACCCCAGGCGAGCCTACGGGCTTAAAAAATGACCTATTTCCAGCGCAAGTGGGTTTCATTGGGCCGGACTTGGGCTAACGGGGCCCATCTCTAGCCAAGTTGCTATATCTTCTTTCCTCAATTGTCAATTTGCAAATTGCAAGCCCCACTGATTGGATGGGTTTTTATTTTATTAGTTGCAGGATGGATTAGATGACTCAGATATTCCAATCTAAATAGGGCACCACATGTAGACCAATCAAATGAGATTAGCAACTGACTAACGCAATCTTACGTATTATTAATCATATTCATTATTCATCAATTATCCTATGCACAATCTTACTATGCGACCAGCTTTTACTGGAGCAAAATTTAGAATATCCCATATATACAAATGAGTCTCAACAAGGATGGAAATGTCGACTTGAATCCCAAATTCTTAATTTGGGTTAGGTTGAAAAACAATAAGCCAGGTAGGGTTGGATTCAGGGGGGGTTCTTGATTCGAGTAGCATCTATGGATTCAACCCAAACCCAACTCATTGATTAATCAGGTTAAAAATGTAAGCCACAACTCAGTATTACTTAGGTTGTGCTTGGGTTGGGTTGGCAGATCAGGTAAGAAATTGCCACCCCTTATTCAGAGGAGGAGCTTCTTGTGGTTTGCACCCCAACATTATCCAATGGATGTCTGACTTTTGGAATGCATGGGTAGCCTTCTGGGTTGCGCAGACAAGAGTCTAGCTGGAATTTCACAAAGGATGGTGACAGAGTGACCCACTAGAAGATGGGACCATTTATGTTGGCCACATGCACCAAAAGTGTAATGAGAGATGTGGACACTCATAAAAATACTAACTTGGTCCATTTAATCACATACCTACATGGTATGTAATAAGACAAAAGAACTTTAGAACTTAGAAGAGCACAAGACACTTGCAGTCCACATTGAAGTCCAAAAACAAATGAAATATCTTCTGCTTAATCTCGTCTCGCATTGTTTAGAAATCTATACATGTGGGATAGGTATGAAAATTCATCGCCGCCCTCCTTGTCATCATCAGCAAAGCCTTGTCTTAATTATATCGGAGTGGTTTAAATAAATCCTATTTCTCTATTCCGACCATCTTGGCATGTTGTTATCTGATAATTCGTATTTGGATTACAATGAAAATTTACGCTGGCTATCGATCTACCTACCTAATACAACCCTCTTCCTTTACCTAAGTTTGGGACCGACACTAAAAACTAGCAAAGTTTCAATTATAATAATTAAAAACATATGTGATTATCAATTGATAATCTAATTTTATAGTATATTAAATTTAATTTTCTGTGTGTCAATTTAACTAAGTAGTATAAAAGTGTTAAATTGAAATAAATGCTATGGTTCAAGTACCAAATCCATATAATTTGCCTGAAGAACCTTGATTCTAAACATGGTTATGCGTCCACCATGAATTTGCATCCAAAGATCCAATGCAAGCAGTGAACTACCTCTCTAATAGCATCAGTAAGGAAAAGCTTCGTCGCCTTTTAAATCGGCACACTTTGGTGTGCTTCGTGAAATCGGCTAGAATTTGAGATTTAGTTAACTAAATGCGGAAGCGAAAAAATGAACGAGTGGTGACTCTGCGCTTCAGCAAGCGGAGAGATCTTGTGTTCGATGCCTACCTCTTTGGCCACCTCCTATAGTTTTTTCCTTGGTGCATGTGGATATGAGGGTTTGTATGTGCCCATAGAAATTAGTTCTTGGCTGTATAGAATCGAGCAATCATCTGGCTCAGGGCCAAAAGCTCTTGGGCTGGGCTACGCGGGAGATACCCTGGGTTAAAAAAAAAAATGCTAAAAAATAAATCTTGTCCAACTAAGGCTATGGAAAGGATAGTCATGATACAAAACATCTAGTAAACTTGATTTTCTTATTGATGGCCAATCTTTCAGGCTCTTGTATATACAGCAGGGCTTGTGTGCCCTAAAATTCTGCCACATGTCCTAATTTAAAAGTTAACAAGAATTTCCTTTTGTGATATGATATGGATTATTTTTAAAAGAGGCCCACTAGCATAATAAATCAATCAATGTGACAATGCTTGAATTCACAACGCCTGGCATGGACCCACTATAATAAAGAGAGCACATTGGATTAGCTCGCTATCTCTCTCTAGCTCAAATATGACCAACCATCCGCTCACAATCTTTAAAAGAAAGAGTGAACTGAATTTGATAGTAAATAGCTTAAGATGATTTAGAACATAGGTATGCCTCTAGGGATAGAATTCTTATTCTCATAATACCGTTCAGGGATCGATCCCTAAGCATATAGGATTAAGCAGCCTCCCTTCACTACTTAGACCAAAAAAGCAAAGAAAAGACAAAGAAGAAAGAAGTGGATCAAAATCATTGCCCAGAATTGAAGAATGTGGGTAAGGTTTGATTGTCATATATACCTTATCTAACAAACTTTCTTTCTTTTATGGGGCCAACAAGTCTACTTCAGATCACAAGTCCTGTGTTTGATTTGTCTAGGAGACGGTGGTGCTTTATTAAGTGGATTTTTCTCTAGGAGTGCTCATAGGCTGGCTCAGCTCGGGCTAGACCTAGGTCAAGCACATTTTGGGCCGGATTTAGACCTCAGGCTTTGATGATGATGATGATAATGATTTAGACCTCAGACTTTAGCATACAGACCGCACCCGGATCTAAAATTTGTGCCCTTTTAATATTTGGGCAGGGCTTAGTTTAAGTGATAGAAAGGCTGGACCGACGTGCCCTAAACAAGTACTGCCTTTAACATAACCGATTTTGTTCAATTGAGTGATAGAAAGTTAGGCCTGGGCCGACCCAGTAAGCTAAATGGATGGTCTCAGAAATGTTTTAGGCGGGCTGGGCTTGGCTCAGGCCCTTACTGCTCTTGTCGAGCTTAGGCCGGATACGCCGTTTCTAAAGTTGGGTCAAGCCTAAATATGTCTTAGCTCGCCCAGGACCAATGATGAATAGGATCTACCCATGAGCTTCGTCAAACCCAGTCATTCTATCAATGATTTGAAAGGAAAATTGGTTTGTGAACAATTTTCATGTGGGTGTGTATACTGTAGCAGTGTTACCAGGTAAGGCTAGAGCCAAGCCAGCCATTATAATTGGGCCTTAAAATTAGACTTGGCCGAACTCTATGGGCCTACATCTAAACCCATGTTCGGCCTTTATAAAGAGTGTCAAGCTTGGGCTTGGGCCCAGTTGTGTTAATGGTATGTTATTTTTATTTAAACATGAAAAGTAGAAACTTCTAATAATTATGTAGCAGCATCTAATTCTTGTTTGCTCATCTTTTACTTTCTCAAGAGTAAATCTTTATATACAGTGCTAGATGTGATTGAGGCCTAATCTTCCTAAAATTGGGCCATTTGGAACCAATAGGAAGAATTGTCCAGCCTGTTTCAGACACCAAGCAATGTGAGGAAACTATATGTTTTTTTTTTTTTTTTTTTTTAATATTTCTGTTAGCTTTTTCCATATTAGGAGCTGGTAGGAAAGTGGTTGAGTAGGATTGTTTCAGGTAGTTCTCAGAGTAGGAACTTTTAGACTGCTTAGGTTTTTGGAGTTTCCACATTATTGGCCAGTTTGTTTGCATGAATTGTGAGAATTCTTCCATGGAAGGATTTTAAAAATTCCAAATGCTGTCCGTCAATGTAGAATACCAAATGCCAGTGGACTGAGATTCTGAATTCTTGCTTCAAATAGAGTATTTGAAATGCCAAGGAGATAATATGTCATATCATGTTAGAAATTCCAAACAAACTCAATTCCTTGTCAGAAATCAAATAGGCCTAAGATATAAAGTTCGACTTGCCTAGTTTAGGATCTCAACAAGATATATTTAAGTGTCTTTTTTTTTTTTTTTTTTCAAATATCAAAAATTTATCCTCCTTGGATCGAAAAGATTTGCTTCCTGGGCCAGACCCAAGTACAAGTGCATCTATGTGGGGGTGGTCGCACCCGTTGTACCTCTGTTTGCTTCTAAATCCATAATGAACATTCATGCTTGACTTTGAAAACCCACATAAAAATCCTGTATTTGCCCTTGAGATCCTTATGAAAATCCTGAGTTTGTTTTCAAAATACAATTGCTTGTGTGGATCTGCAATCTTCAAATGAAAATCCTTGGCCCGCCACAGTTTGCTTCTAATCATGCTTTAGCTAAGTTGCATATGCTTTAATTATATTCTATATTTCTTTTAATTTTCTGTAATTTATGTAAAATTGTGGGCATGGTTTTCACAAACTTTCCGATTTCTTTATAAGACCTTTAAAATGTAAAACTTAGTTGCTCTAATAAGATTTTTGTCCTTTTTATTATTAGAAAACGAATGAAACATACTTAACTATAGGCTTGGGAGATTATATGAATCCTTCTCCTCCGCTGCAGAGCCTGGCTTCCTTCCAAAGTTTTTATCGTCGTCGTTAGTGACTGCGACACTAGAGAAATCAGCCTTGTCATGACCGCCGTCACTAAAACATTCCTAGATAACGTCCTTTTCATTATTTGGTTTGGATGTGCAAGACTTCGACACGTGGCTGGATATCTGGATGCTTTGTGACAAATGGAAAGCTTCACAGATCTCTTCACCTCTGCCTTTTTCTGCGAGATGGTGTAAAATGATAAGATACCAAACCTAGGGCTCCCATATCTCTTATATATATATATATATATATATATATATATATATATATATATCTATATGCCAAATAGACTTCCTTTATACTTCTTCGTTAGGAGTGTTGTCGTCTTATTAAGCGATAGTAAAGACACCAGAAGTACTTTTTAGTACTCCCCTTTGATCTCCCTATTATTGAAAGGTATTTATGGTGCATTTACGATCTCCTCAAAAACCGTAAAAATGATTAGCCGAAAAAAATACTAATTTGGTCACGTTCAGACTACCATCATCGACACCTCTTTTAGACCGGAGCATTAAGGAAACAAGAATTGGAGATGCCTTGTGCAGTTAGTGATCAACCTTTGGAAGGATTTAGTTTCCTTCATGCACTTTATATAGAAAATGGCCGTCATAAATTAATCAAGACCGTTATGAGTATGAAGTTTTTTAAGCTAACCATTCTTACCAGAACCTCTCACAATAATAAAGGCACTCGAAAGTACTTTTTAATACTCCCCTTCGGTCTCACTATTATTGAAAGGTATTTATGATGCATTTACGATCCCCTCAAAAACTGTAAAAACGATTATCCAGAGAAACTTAATACTAAGTTTATATATGACAAAAACCATTAAACTTAGAGATGAGATTGACCACAAATTCGGTATGTGTGGCCACTAGTCATCCAAGATGGCTCTTTCCATCCCTCCGCTCTTGTGATAAGTGGGTCCCTTGTGGGCTCAGACATGTAGTTTAGAGGGACTCTGATTGGGCCATTTTCTTTTAACAATAGGAAAAAGTGGGAAGACCTTATTTACTCCATTCAGATCAAGGTGGGTCCCACTAAGAACGGTAGGGTTTCTGCTCAAAGTCCAAAATTGATACTGCATTAAACTGCGCACCCTGTGTCCATTAGAAAACCCTCCTCTTCAAATATCCAAAACTTGTTCCTTTCCTCAAATCCAAGCCCTCTCAAATCCCTTTTTGACTCTGAACAGGAGGAAACTTCGATTTTCAGATGCTCTGAAGGTAATTCCTCTTCCCCTTAAAACCCTAATTCTCCTATTCCAATCATCTCCACTTTCCTTTAATGTTTCTCATCTGATAATGATAAAACACCTTCTTGGATCCTTCTTCACCCAGTTTTTTAATCTGTTTTATCTCAACCCCAAGAGTAAGTTCTGAATATATTTCTCAACGCTTGGATTGTATGCGTGATTTTGATTTTGGGAAATATATCGTTGGGTCGGGTTTAAATTTCTGTTTTCTGAATTGGGTTGCCTTTTTTTTTTTTTTTTTTTGTTGGACAAATGAGAAAGGGGAAGTTTTGGGAGTTTCTGTAGCTTGCTTGAATTGTTGGGGCGAGTTTTCTTGACTAAAACTCATTTGGGTGTTAGCTGAAATCGAAATTGGATTGATATTCATGTTGAAAAGAAATATCTGTAGGTGATTTTTGTGGGATGTGATCGAGGAAGGTGATTCCGTAAATTACGTTTTTGATAAATGCCAACTTCGGTAGAGAGGATTCCATGTTGCTGGAAATGTTGGAAGTGGAACATGTAATTTGGGCTTTAGGAATATTGATTGTTGTTGGGGTTGTGTATGTTAATAGGATTTAAACTGTGGATGGAATGTTTGTGTTTTAGTTTTGTTGGGGATGGAACAATTATGCATGTCTCGTGTCAGTGTTAAAAGATCTTAGATCGATTCCACATATGAAAAGTGGGAGTTGTTTAGGAAGGCAAAAAAAAAAAAAAGTAATTGAAGTTTGGAAAGACCATTGTGGTCTCTACATGGTCATTATTAGCTCATGGGTGGGGTGGGGGTGGGGGTGGGGGTGCGGGGGTCTCCACGGTATGGCGAGGAGCAAAAATCAGCTAATTGCATTTCAAATTGTGTAGAGATTTAGTCCCCAAAATTCCAAAAATCAAATTCATTGGCACATTTCGTTTGGATGAGTTCAAATTGGGTCTATTGCCAATTCACTTTAGTGTTATGGGGAAGATGGGATTATAGGTGGACCTCAGATGTGTTGTTACCCATGAATATGATGTCCAATGAGCAATGCAGCTCATTGGGCCATTTCTCTGTGTGCGCACGCATGCTCTATAGGAAGACAATGAGAAGCATGAGTGCAGATGAGACTCGGTGGTGACAATGAGGGAAGGAGTTTGTATGCTATAAGCAGACTTGAAGGAACAGTTCAAAAGGAATTAACATACTACTACATGATTCTCCTAAAAGCAATCGTGATTTTGGTTGTCCTCTCTTAACTAATATTTGTTTAGTGCTGGTGAGTGGAGATGGGACTTTTTTTTTTTTGTGGGTGGTGGGGGACTACTCCTACCTTACTGCACAGATCTCTTAAAAGCTTATCATGATATCAGTCATGTAGTGTTGTCTACGCTCGTAGTTGAATGTGATTCGCAACCTTTGGACCATTGGGAGTAAGGTCCACCAGGGACAACGGATAGTCTGATCACCAGTGTGACCCATGATTTAAGTTCTAATTAAATGCATGTATATTTAGACATATGGGCCCCACATATTTTAGAGTTAGGTATATCCATATATATATATTTCAATTATTTCCTCATTTTCTAGAACATAAAAATCTATTAGTAGGATGTCCCATTTGTGTTTGTTAGGACTCTTTAACAGGCTAGAGTTCTGAAATTATGTTAATTAAGATTATTTGAAAGTTTTTTATTGTGTTTTTTTGAGGATTTCTATTGTGTTTTTTTAAGGATTTCTGAAATCCCAATAGGATTCTTGGCAACCAATGCATATAGATGTTTATTATATTTTTATTCAAAAAAAAATTGTTTTTAAAATTTCAGATCATTAATAAAGCATAAATAGTGCAATAGAGAAAGAACACTACCTATTGAGGAAATGGGATAGTGAGCACAAAGATCAAATCACTGCAATCCAACAAGTATATTAAAATAAAATAAAATTACAGAGTTTAAAGTTTCTTTCTTCCTTATTAGAAGTGTGGTTCTATTAGTCACCTCTCTCTGTCCTTTTATCCTAACATTAAGTGACATTTGTTCCCCCCCATAGATTTTATCCTTTGGTGGGTGACTGGAATTACTGCAACAAAATCACTTTTTATGAAAACTGCAACAAACGCGTTCATCTGAAAATGGGGTCTGAGGACTTCATTGACCTCCCGGCATTTGGAGTTTCTGAGGATGGAAATGAAGACAATGGGTTGCATAATTCAAACTCTGAACAAAGTGAGGCTGATGGTCAACCAGGTACTTCCCCGGTTATAGACAGCATCCCCAACATTGAAAAGATGGGGCAGTCTAAGGGGGTGTGTGCAACGGAGGATGACCAACATTCAGAGGAAATGGATCTTGAAGAGGATGCAATTCAGGAGCAGCCCATTTTGCAGGAGAGTATTGAAGTGGCAGCAACTATTACAACAATAGAGAAGATCAATGGAGACAGAGCTGAACCAGCTAGTGAGAATATTTGCACTGTTACCCTAGATGATGGTGTCATCAACAGAGATCAGAGAGAAGGAAGTCGTATCCTATTGTTGGTTGTGCCTTATATGCTTTTTACTGCACATGTATATTCTTGAACCATATTTTTATTTCAAAACTTCAGAAAGAGTATGTCTTAACAGCTAAGTTGTGATTGCATGCATTTCAAATTGGAATGGTTCTTTCTTTCTTTCGTTCCCTTTTTTTTTTTTTTTTAATATCTGTGAAAGACTGTTTATTGTGCTCACTGTGCATTTGGTTTGATGTGGAAGTAGTGAAAGTGCTTTTCTAGAATGGATGCTAGTCCAATGACCAACTTAGCGGAAACAAAACAACGCAAACTAGCAAAAAGATTTACCAATCACACACCACAAAAAGACAAGCACAATATTTTACGTGGAAACCCTATCTAGGGAGAAAAACCACGTTCATTAATCAAACACTATTGAGCGATTACAAGATATACTCGCAGCTCCCTTTCCCAGTCATTTTGTAGACTTAAGGACTGCAGTTGTTCTTATACAACTTCTCATGTTGCCCTGACTTCCCCGCCACGTACCGCTCCCAGTACTTGATCTAGCAACACCTTGAGAATCAAGATGAACAAATCTTCTACAAGAAGGTAGAAGCAGAAAACCTTCTAAAGCAAATCTTCAGCACAAACTCTCAATAATGGCGAGCAACTCTTTAGCACAAACTCTAAATAATGGTTCTAGAGAACAAGGAATCTCTCTTAGGTTTTCTCACTTCAGAACAAAGAGAGAGTAAACCTTTTGTCTTCTTAATCTGCACTTAGGGTTGAGAGAAACACCCTTTTAATAGCCCTTAATTCGTGCAAGAGGTTTCCAGTTTGAATCGAATCAAAATAGCAAGTGAAAACAAACTCGAAATAGAAATCTGGATCACACTGGGCTTTTTTCCAGGCTCGCTATAGCTAGACCCTGTTCTGTCCCGGACTCAGTGCATGCTCGCTCTAGCAAGCAAAAGCCTCGCTATAGGCTATAGCGAGACTATGTTTTGTCTCCAACTTGTTCTAACTTATCTTTCTTCCCTCCATAACACTTCAATCTTCGATCCAGGTCTTCCGGTGACACAACCACATTCCGTTCTAAAAGAAATAGAAAATTACAACTCAATGGACCTAGAGTTTTGCCCAACCCATGAATTAGCCAAAACACGAAATATCCTAACCAGTAGGAAACCCACATTAGGTGAAAGAAATTACTCTGTCTTTTCTGCTCCAGATCATCACCAGTGCTGACTGTAGTTATTAATTTCAGGTGGTTAAGTTGGACAATTAGTGTCCCACCACTTAATATGGATAGCTGAATGGATATATATTTTCCCTTCCAAAATACTCGGCCAATTCAAGATGTGGATTTGGTGCTTAATATTCAGAAAAATACATCTCATCTAATGTGATTTTTGCTCTGCTGCTTCAAATGCATGCTGGAAAAGATGGCTATCTTCTTTTGATGGGGTGCACTCATTTTTTTTTTTTGATAACCAATGGGGTGCACTCATTGGTACCTTAAATCTTAAATATCTTGCTGGATGTGACCATGATGGCATGCTAGCTTTAGTCTGCTGGCATAAGGATGAGTCTTGAACTGATTGCCACTTCTAGTTTTCATTATGTTTTATCATCTTATGCTTTCCTTAATCTGGCATGCTACAGATGTATCAGGAGTTAAGAGAGCTCGTATTACATGTGGCCAGCAACCATCTGTGCGTGTCATTTGTAATTCCTTAACGAGGTTCGGATTGTTCTTTTCTCTCTTAAGTTGCCTCTTTAAATGTTTTAGCACCTGCTTAAATGTGATGGTGTTAAAATTTTGAATTGAGTTCTTTTGGTTTCTGAATTCTATTCCATCTTCATTACTCAATGCAAATTTTATTCCATAGGATTGCTTATCTACATGCTAATCTAAACAGTTTGAATGTTGCTACTCATTATGGAGCAGAACACAGTAACATGCTAAATTGAAATTTCTAACCATTGGTCTACTTTTCTGGGCATGTATATGTATGCCTCTAATGTGGTGTATGTAGTGGTGCTCATAGGCTGGGCAGGCAGGCTGAATCTTGTCCAAGAGCAGCCTATCTTCTTTTGGACTGATATTTAGTCATCCACAAGTTGGGCTGAGGCTCAGCCCATTTGCAAATATGTGGTATTTAAATATCCTGGACCTGGCCAGGCCTTTGGATTGGCCTTCAAGCAAACATTGGCCAAGGTCTGATCCAATTAAACATTGAATCCAACTTTTGTTCCATTTTGAATTCATGTAGCCAGAAAACAGGTCTGCGCCCTGCCCACGGGACTAGAACCACAGCCCATATCCAGGCTAATTCGGAATTTGATTTGTTGAAAACCAATTTGTAAGATAAGAATAATGAAAAAAATGTCATTGACAGCATGTGGATTTTGAGACGAAATTTTAGAAGTTATAGGTATAGGTAATATCATGTAGCTGACCCCAACACAGTTCTATGAGATGATGATGTGTTTAGGTAATATCGTGATCATTATGTTGGTTTTGTCCAATTTTTTGCCGTTTTCAATTAAATGTATTTTTGAAAATTTCTTTGATAAGCTGAAATATCCTTAACTTTTTTTTATAACAAAATATTCATACTTTTAATTGGATATTCTGGTGCATCTTATAATTTTTTTCAGGGATAGCAAAAGGAAGCTTGAGGAACTTCTGCACCAGTGGTCTGAGTGGCATGCTCGATATGTTTCTTCATCTAATGTAATAGTCACCCTTCTCTACAGTTGCATTTACTGTCACACAATTATAGTTGTTTTCATTGTACAAGCTTTTCCAGGCACATTCAAGTTATTTGTGTTGAGTCAGACCAATGGGACTGATAGAAGAAATAAAAAATTAAAAAAAAGTCGGACCAAAGGGCTCTGGACCGTGGAAAGCGAGTGAATTTTTAATTTCCTCTTATCCAAGTGTGACGATTTCCATCCTCCTACTCCTACTGAAATGGTGTCCCAGGTGGGCTCCACAGGGCACTGCTGTAACTGATTACTACTCTCTCTCTCTCTCTCTCTCTCTCTCTCTCTCTCTCTCTCTCTCTCTACGCACACACATTATAGAGAGTTTTGATCTAGTTTGAAGGGTGCAGACTGCAGACTTCAGACCTTCCATTTTTTAACCACCTAGCTACCTATGGCTTACAATCCATCCACCTTCGTCGTGTATGAATTAGTGGTTACCTCAGTTTGACTGGACATTTGATTGAAAATTCAAAATATTGATACCTTTGAAGGCATTAAAATTTTGAGGGGTCAAAAATCAAGTTGTTAGGATGATGTGAATGGGGTCAACAAGATCTCTCTCGAACACCACCATGGGTGATCCTAGTGGTGCCCTTCTTTCTTGGATTGGGTCAGTTTTGACCCAATTAACCTGCTGCTCAAAAACCTCCACGAGAATGCCCAGTTTCTGTTATGAATTTTCTGGAAATTGTAAACAGGCCCTGTGCCTGTGCTTCTTTTTATTTCCGAAACAACCCTTGATATTCAACTTTAAACAAAAACTTGGACTGTTGAGACTCAATATTTGATCAGAACTTGTTGGGACCCTTGTGGGCCCCCTTGGGATGCTCTATCTGCTCCAATTAGGCTTCTGCCATTATGGAAATTTGATCAACATCGAATTCTGCATCTATCTCTCTCTCTCTCTCTTCCCCTCTCTCACTTCACTTCTTTGAAAGCTGCAATTCACAATCCTTTTTTCTAGTTGCTTTTAAAGACTAAAGACTGATTTTCTTGTTTTAGGAAACTACGAATTTCTGTATATGAACATTCTCCATTGCCACCTGTATGCTAAATTCATCTTCTTGTTGTCTTTTGCTTGTGCCCTTCTTAATGCAAATTATCGTGTTCCCATTTCTAGTTTCTCTATCTTGTCTTCCCATTAGCTTGGCAGCATTTGAATTGATTAGAGTTCTAAAGGCTGTTGATGATAAAACTGTCCTTTGATTTTCTATCTTCAATCCTTACTAATACCACCTAACAGTCTCATATTTCTTTCATTCTCGCAAGCCTTTCACAAACATCATCCAATAAGGGATTTCCAGAAGGATTCATATGTATGTATTTGTTTCATCTTTGCAAGCCTTCCATGACCCCAGTTGTCCATGAAAAGGACCCGTTAGAGTGAGGGTGGCCCTCAATCCTTTTTTGACATGTGTGCTCCTTTGGTTGACGGGGCCTGGTCTTTGGAAGAAGACATTTTTAACCAATTCAAATATTGAGAAGAGGAACATCGTCAGTTGCTTTGACATTCCCAGTGGCAGATTGTAGATGGGAAGGTGTCTCCCTTTTTGTCGTGGGTAGATCTCCTGAGTCTCTTTCGCACATGTCACTGCCTTGCTTCTGCAATACTAACATTGCCTTCATATATGTATATAGCCAGGACCCTTTGATATTCATTGTTGTGCCATTCTCTAACAACTCCAGCTTTTGGTGTTTCTGGTTACTAATATGGTGTCAGAGCCGGGGGGTCATGTGTTCGAAGCTTGGGGACGTGTTTCTGTCCACCTATGGTTGTTTGGCGGGTTTATGTCCATGTGCGGAGCCCCACATGTGAGGGGGGCTGTCAGGAACCTTTGATATACATTGTTGTGCCATTCTATAACAACTCGAGCTTTTGGTGTTTTTGCTTACTAACATATATATCTTGATTGGCAATGATATTGCCTTCAGATTTTGCTTCTATCTGTCAACGAAATCTCACCTGAGAGTTCTTATATTTGATCATATAGTCTTTTTTTTGCCCCTGAAAGTGGCTTGACAATGTTTTTTAGTCTGTCTATTCTTAATTGTGATGGATTGATTTCTTTAGCTGTTTCTTTAAATTTTGTTTATTAGTCATATTTATGAAGATTTGTGTGAAGCTCTGTATATTTTGCCTTGTATTTTTTTCTACCTTTCTTTGCTTATCACCTTGTGATGTTGATAGGATTTGCCTAAAGAAAACTTGGAATATGGCGAGGAGACTTACTTTCCTGCAATACATGTAGGCTTAGAGAAATCTTCTACAGTGGTATTCTTCTTCTTCCTCCTCATTCATGTACTTATTTCGTGTGTGATGTATACACGTGCATGTGCACACAGGAGACTGCTCTTGTACTCATCTTCAATTTTATTTGAAAATGTTATTTGGTCATCATGGTATTTGGTCTACTGTGTGGATCATTAATCATCATGGGTTCAGATGTTTTTCCAGTCTCCATGCCTCTGCTTCTTTCACAATGAGATTAATGATTATACTCATGCGATTTCCATTGCAGTTTATATGAATAGGAATGAGAGAATCTCTCTCTCTCTCTCTCTGAGAGCTGAGAGGATCTTTGCCTGGAAATGGAAGGATCTTTGTTCGAAAATGGAAGTACAGAATATATTGGATTTAAGAGTCTAGGAGATTGTCCTTTGGAAAAGTTTGCTCTTGGACTGAAATAGCTTTTACAGTGAAAACTTCTAACCTTTGCATTGGGTCATACCTCCTATCTTTATTGAGAGTTTTCTTATAGTTCAATTTTATATTAAACTTCGTACTCCCACAGTTTGGTTTTGGTTGAAGTTTTAGAGTTCAGAGTTGCAGAGAGCTTTGTTGTGAAAACTTTGCTTTTGAACTTGGAGAGAGAGGCATACCTCCTTCCTCAGTTCAGGGTTTTGCTTTTATTTTGATTTTGTATCAAAGTTTCCTGCTTTTAAGTTTTATCTTTAAGCTTTTATAAATTAGCTCTTCGTATTTTTTTGTGTGTATGTAGTCATTTTGGATGGACAGCCAAGCAAGACCAACACAAAGCAAGGAACTCACATTGCAGGAGAGCGACTCTGTTCCTCTTTATGATCGTGGATATGCATTGGGCTTGACTTCACTGGATAAATCGACCAATGAAAGGTACATGCTTTTCTGGTTATCCACTGATAAAAATGCATCGTATCTTTACTGGACATGCTTCTATGAAAGATCTTTATAACTTCCTCTTTCATTGTGTTTTATAGTTTTTTTTTTTTTTTTAAGTAGTTATTGATGTTTTAGAATTGAGAGAGGGATGTGTAGTGAAGTAGAACTTACCAACCTGATACAAGATAGATGAGACAAGGCTTCAATGGCGATGATCATGATTAATATTTGACCCAACTTGTGTCCTGAAATGCGTTGGACATGGTATAGAAATTGCCAGTCTCATACCAGTAATGAGTGATTGCTAAATGTGATCACTTTCTATTCTTCCATCTTGTAGATTTTTAATTTTAAGTTAGATTGTTTTCCACTCATGAGGAATATAAGGTCCCGTGCCTTTGCAAGTATACATCTTGTTGATGCATTCAATACAGTTTTTTTGTTTTTTAGGTACATTGCCTATGATATTTGGTAGTCCATACCATTGAACTCACAAGTTCCAAAGAGTTTGACTGAAATTGTCCATTCTTGATTATTCGAGCCCTAGTATTTGTGGGTCACAAATATATAGTTGAGAACAGGTCAGCAGTCCAGAATAGGCCAAACAAAGCATGAAAGATTTAACATCTAATAGAGGGATTTCTAGTGGCCATTTGATCAGTGATATGGACAAAAAACTTGAGGCTCAACATGTTAACATGTACGTTAATGGTTCCTCAGCAGAATGGTTCCTCAGCAGAATGTGATTCTGCTGAGAGCGTGGGTTTATGATTCCTCTGTAATGATACTTCTTCATGTTGGAGTCCTCACTGTTTCTTTGGATACAACATCTTATCATTTTGTTAAATACCTTTTCTTTTTTCTCCTCGTGATGCATTTTTTCCCCTGACATTACAGAGTGATTGGAACCGTTGATGCTTCTCGTTGTTTCAATTGTGGTTCATACAACCATTCATTGAAAGAGTGTCCAAAGCCTCGTGATAATGCTGCTGTCAATAGCGCACGAAAACAACACAACTCGAAGCGGAATCTACCTGCTGGTTCTCGTTTGCCGACTCGATATTATCAAAATTCTCCTGGTGGGAAGTTTGACGGTTTAAGAGCAGGCGTCCTTGGGGCTGAAACAAGGCAATGTTTGGGAATTGGGGCAAGTTTGCTCACCCTTCATTTCATTGTCGAACTATTTGCTGTCATCATCTTTTCTATTTTTATTGTGGCATGTCTGATATCATTTTTTTCTTTTCTTTTTAATATTGATGATGGTGTATTATTAAAAAAGAAGTGCTACAAGTACTACAAGAGAGAAATCAAGTGAATGTATCAATCGTAAAATCCATTCAGGATTTACCTGCTCTTGACAAAAGCTCCCTGAGCTTGAGAAACAATGAGGAAGAACTTCTCGATGACAAGAGGCAAGGACTAAGGTTAAATCTAATGGACGCTAACAATCAGGCTGATTGGTTGGGATTAGATTTTAGAGAAACAAAGGGCATCTCATCTGATTACTGAGGCAACCCTTTTCGTGAAGATAATTTATGAACTCGAAACCAACCTTAATTCTCCCAAAAGATATGAAGAAATGGAAGACATCCTGGCCTCACCCTTACTCTTATGTCAAAATGATCTATCTTCAGTAAAACGTCTCAAACTGATCAACCCAACCCCCTTTAAACACTTACCACATCAAAGCAAATGCTCAGCAACCTTTTCTCAGTATCAAGGATTTGAAAGAAATCAATAACCACGTTAGTGATACTTCCTTGCCCTCCTCCATTCAGTGGTCACATCCATAAGACATTGGATGCGATTGGCTCTCCTTCTAGCGGAAGCTATTTTATGAATAAACTTCTTGTTCCTTTTCCCCTTAAGCTATTTAATTCTGGGCATCTTCTCCCAGTTCTCCCTTCTTCCTTGAGTTTGGTTTCAATTTTTATTTGCAACCCCTTCAATTTTGAGCAACATATTGACACAATATGTAGAACTTGAAAGTTCCAGGTTCAATGATTCTATTTTCCAAACATTTGTTTACTTTTGAAAGTACTAAAAAAATTTGTTTAGTTTTGCAACAATGTGGCACACCTGATGAGGGATAGGCCTGATTCATCATCCAGGGCATATTCATGGTGTACGACTTGTTAATTGCATCATCACATATGCTCCTAATAAAAACTTAGATCAGTTTCGTTTCATGGAATGAGTGGTTATCTCTGCTAACTGTACGCGTCTGTGTTGGGAGCCATAGCTGGGCACAGCGTGAGATATCCAACTCATATTTTGGCAGTATATTGATATTTTATGGGATGCATGATGATAAATGGCCAAACTACAATGACAGATGAAATTGTTATACAAAACATTATGTCTTACATCATTAGTACTTTCTTTTGGGTGATTGATATAAAAATAATTAGAAGAGGTGAATGTTTTGGGAGCTGGACACACAATAAACCTTGAGCTTAACATTCAAAAAAGAAAAGAACATAAAAGAAAAGAAAAATAAAACTTGACCTTGACCTTGCAACCATGATAGTGTATATCTTATTTCATGCTTAGAATGATCGAATGTCCAGAGTAGGGAAATTATTTTCTTTGTATGTGGTTATCCTATGGATAAATGTGATTTTTAAAATTTTGTATTGTTTTATCACTTGATGGAAACTCTCTTAGCAATTTATAACTTCTACTATGTCTTCATACAGGAATTTGATCCACCTCCTTGGTTTAATCGAATGCGCGAAATTGGGTACCCACCGGGATATCTTGGTAAGCACAATGAATTTACTTCAAATTTTTTGATATATATGTATGTATTTTTTTTTTGAATTGGTAACAAAAGCTTTTATTAATAGAAAAGAAAGTTACAAAGGAAAGGCTACAAAGGGAGGTACAAGAGCTGATCAGACCTGCCTAATTCTAGCCATACCATCATTCGATTGGGCATGGGTAGGGTTGTAAACGGGTTGGGTTCCGGTCCGGGTCCAGGGTGGAACCGGAACCGTTTTTAAGAGGGGGAACTGGAACTAGACTCGGTTCGGAACCAGAAAACTGGTTTCGGAACCGGAACCGATAATATTAAAGGGAACCAGAACCGGAACCGGAACTATTTGTGAGGCGGGTCTGGTTCCGGTTCTGGGTATGAGATGTAGAAAAGTAGAAACCCTAATGTAGAAAAGTAGAAAAGTAAGAAGGGTTTTGTTTTCACATACTAAAGTTATCTTATGTTAGTGTATATTGGGTCGGGTCCCGGGTCCACGGGTCTGAGCCACTGTGGATCCGGAACCGGAACCGTTCAGGTATCGGTTCCAAAAAAAGGATCCGGAACCGGAACCATTTGCTTATCGGGACCTAAATAAGGACCTAGACCCGGAACCTAACGGGTCGGAACCTTCGGGTAATTGGAGAATCGGGGACCCATTTACAACCCTAGGCATGGGCTACAAAATCTTTACTCACAGTTAAATGGCTTGGACATGGCTTGACCCTTCTGCCCCGCGTAATTTAGATGGGTTGTATTCTTAATATGTGATGTTTTCAACAGTACTATGAGCATAAGGGCATCATTTTTGCATGGAAGTGATGGAACCACAATAACATTCATAAAGATGAGTGCAAGTGTAATAGAACAGAGAGAGAGAGGGGGGGGGGGGGGGGGGGGGGGGAGGATTTGTTTAGGCCTCAAGTTGAGCTGAGTCAACTCGGGTCACGTGGGTATTGGCTTAGTTGGTCTGAGTCACACCCAAAACGATGAAGTTATATAATGTGTTAAATACAATGAAAAAAATCTAACAAATGAAAATAATTTTCTATAATTATGGAATTTAGGGACTCATTTTATATTTTTAAGTGTTTTTAATGAATTTTGGTTGTCGTAGATGACCATTTTTGGATTTGAGGTCATTGTTTGTCCTGATGAATAGCAATTGTGACCTTGTATCATTGGATCTTGAAAAATAGTAAGTTTTGATTTTCAAAGCTCACCCCGAAAACTTACTAGAGATGTTTCACATGCTCTTCAAACAAAACGATACCTAGAAAACCCATAAATGTAAAGGAATCAGTTGTACATGTGACTTGGAAGGTGAGTCGAAATTCCACTGGTCAATTTTTAAGACCATGGTTGCTCCAGCCTCCACATACAAACTGTTGCCATCCATCATGCCTAGCATAAAAGCAAGCAAAGAACAAATGTTTTTTTTTAAAGGCCTAGTCAATTTTTAGAAAAGGAATTGTGTCATGCTTGAATGAAAGAAACAGCCTCTTTCTTTTTTTAATTTTAGATTTTTTGGTAGCTTGCCCCTGCAATGGCTTGGGTATCGCAGTCCTTTCTGTTATGTTTGTCATATCTGTTGGACTTCATCATTGAAAGGACTATGGTCCTATGGTTCTTCAGTCTTAAAATGAAAGCAGTTTTGATTTTCCAGTAGTGGAATTTTATTTTTCCATCAGTAATGAGGCCCCACATATGTATGGTTTTGATCTCAAGGCCACATGTACATTTTGCTGGCTAAGCAAATGTCAGACACTGTATATTTTCTGTTCTGTCAGTTTTTCCTGGTTTCCTTCCTCTTTTATTTCCACACAATGACTAGATTTGAAATTAATGGATCTCTGATTCCATTTGGTAGATTCAGAAGGTCAAGATCAGCCTTCAGGAATAACTATATATGCTGATGAGGAAACCAAGGAAGAGCATGAGGACGGGGAAATTCTTGATACTGGCGAGCTAGAGCCACCAGAAAAGAAGATGACTGTTGATTTCCCGGGGATAAATGCACCAATCCCTGAGAATGCAGACCATAGACGCTGGGCAGCTTCACCTGCCTCTTCCAACCGCTCACATTCCAGATCGAACCGTTCATTAGAAGGCAGCAGAGGGCACTACCGTGACCAACGGAGGACAAGGGACTACAGAGATGATGGCCCTCCTGGTGTTGACCAAGGATTCAATCGCTCCACATCAATTTATGGACAAAGGTACAGTGGGCATGATTCCAATTACCAAATGGAGTCTCAGAGTCCAAGGGCTAATAACTCAATACCAAGAAACCCAAGTTTAGGAAGGTCTTTATCTGATAGAGGGTGGAAGAGCCCTTTGGTCCATGAAGGTTCGCCTGGTCATAGTCCCCACAGCCCTTTACCACACTCTTCCTCAAGCATGTCCAAATACCCGCCACAGAACTATGGTCCACCCAGGTTTTGATCATTTAACCAATAAGTATCATCATGCTCTAAGCTCTGCATTGTTGTCTTCATTGTGGGAGGACAGACATTCAGTACCATTGGAAGTGAATTGGGGATAAAAGAGGTCGCATACATTGACAGTGGAATTAGTAATTTCATGCAGCCTTTGTCATTTGCTTGTATCAATATGTTAACAAATCAAAATTATATAATCCAAGCTTGTTTTCACTATGGCTTGATGTTATGGGCTTGTGAAGTAACTGGAGGCCATCCTGTTGAGGTGACACCTTGTGTTTCCATATTTGGAACTTCATCTGGTAAAGGATATGCTGTGCTGCTTTTTACCCCACTACAGGACTCCTGCACAACAGCTGTGTGGGATTTTCAGTCCCCACCATTAAAGCAGTGGGGCATCCCTGTTCTTGGACAGTGGGGATTGAAACAGCAGAGTCCTGGTGGGGAAAGAAGCAGTGTAACTCTGAACAACATCTGAAATAGAGTTTGAACAGTCAAGGGCTCTACTACTGAAATGGTTAATTGCCTATGCTTCCCTGATTAGAGAACTTATCTATCTGCTTGTTAGGTTATTTACAAATTTGCGTGGAATTGCGGTTTGCTTTTCATCCTGTAGAGAGAGGTTCTGAGCAATGTGCTACAATAGTTCTATTGATGCTTTGAAGTTTTATGTTGCTTTAGTTTGCTATATGAACAGAAAACAAACTCAGGTTTCCTATGTCTTCTTTCCCTGCCTAATTTTTGGTGAGGTTTGGAGTTGAATTTCGTTGGACACAAAGTGCCTATTTGTTATTGAATACCTAAGAACTATAAGACTTTTATTTCTAAAAATGGTTAATATTGAAGAAAAAAATTGTGAATTTTCAAAATGACTATCGAATTATCTCCCTTTAATGGAAAATGAATAAAGGGGTGATGTGAAATGAATACCCAGTCACCATCCTAGTAATTCAAATCCTGGTAAAGTGAGGGTAGCATCTTGACGCTAGCTTACATCTTTTTTCCCTCACCTCTTTAATAATTCTCTAGCGGAGCTCATTTGACATTGAATTCCTTTGTATACAATTTCCAAGTATTCTGTGTAAACAATCAGGCCCTGAAACTTAAAAAACTTGCTCTTATTTTTTTCCCCTTTCAAATTTGAGAAAAGTGAAGATCCCATGGGGCCATATTTTGTGGCAGGAACCTAGATGTGATTTCCTAAAGAAAACAAGAGAGTAACTCCACCAATAGCATCATTGATAAATGTATGGGGTGGCCTTTAATCTAATTAATTTGGACTTCTCTGGAAGATGCAAACGTCCTGTTGTACTAATGTCCAGTTTCTGCTTATGAAAGGTGGGCTCCATTCCTTGGTATTTTTGAGGCTCAACTATGCTTTATATCAAGGAGGCTGACAAGGGTTCATGACACACAAGTCTTTGTTTTTCCATTTTTTTTTTTTTTTTATTCATATGATTGCCCGTCCTTCACCCATTTGAAATCTGACAGCTAAGAATTTGATTATGTCTCTAAACCTCCACCCTTGACTCTTTTTAGTCTTGATCCCTGAGAAGGCATTTAACTATGAGTTTCTAGGAAATGAGTAGGAATTTGGCAAACGGTCCTTGTAAAGAGATTCCCAACTGCCAGTGTGTGGTGACGATTTTGGTTGATAATTTCCTATGCACCACCTAAGTCATAATACATGTGGGACTTTCAAGTTGCTCCTTTAGTACATTGACTTGTAATCAAGACACTTAGAAATCATAGGAGTAGCAGATATTTGGAGTTACAAATTGATGACAATCATGGGCGACTGGTCTGAGTAGATGTATGGGTACAGTAAATACAGGTCCCTACATATGACCCAAACTGTAAATCAGATGTGGGTCTGATATTTGGACCCTTTCAGTTTGGGTCACTTGAACCAGAATGTACGACTCAGCGTATGTACACTATACAATGATATAAATCATGTATAGTCAATTAAGTAGATTCTATTCATATGTAAGTATACATATAGTATATAATTTTACTCAGCGTATGTACACTATACAATGATATAAATCATGTATAGTCAATTAAGTAGATTCTATTCATATGTAAGTATACATATAGTATATAATTTTGGGCCTTTATTTGTGTCTGGGTCCAGGTCCTTTGTTTGGGTCTGGATCTAGGTTTGGGATCAGGGGCTTCTATTCATAATATGGGTTTGGGATTCATGTGCACCTTCAAGTGGACCCAAATTCATCTAACAACTAAAGTAAATAAAGATGCAAAGCTAGATATCCTTGTATTAGGTTTGGTAAGGTGGTTGTGTTTTCAACAGCCCCAAACTGTTTTTGCATGCAAGTCAGGCACTCTTGTCAATCCTCATCTTATTCAGGACGCTACACTGAAAAAGACAAGAATCTCTCTCTCTCTCTCTCTCTCTCTCTCTCTCTCTCTCAATTTGAACTTTCAAACTTGCTACTACATGTGAGTCTTCCGCAGTAAAAACTCTCCACCAACTCATCCTTTGGCAATAACACTTGCTGTACTTGGAATGTTAATCCTAAATCAATCTAATCAAGGAACCCAAAATGTTTAGAAGGTTAAAATCGACCAGAAAGTTCAATTCGTCGACTCATACTTGACTGAGCCCTTGTTCCACTGTAGCTATGGATGAGAACAATACAAGTTCATGTGTCATTGAACCAAAACTGAGTTTACATGATTTTGCCTAGTTTTTATCAGGTTTTGATCAAGTCTTAAACCATATCTAGACTGAGCCTACCTAGTTTCAACGAGTTTTAAAAGTGTGATCTTAATCATTGAGTTTTTGGCCTTGAAATGGATGGTTAAGAAAAGAACTGGGGCCATGAAGGTCACCCTCAATGGCCAAAATCAGGTGGCTATAATCTTCTGATCATCATAGATCTTTGTGGTACACCTCAGCCATAACAGAGTCTTCAATTTGAATGGTCTAAGACTTGTGTGCATACATGCCACAACGTACATTACAGAGTTTCCACAAAATTTTTCTGCCATTCCAATTTCAAACAACCAACCCCACACCCCACTCTCTGCCTTTTATTTTCTCCAAACGGGTAGGTGGGGCTGCTCACCTTCTCCTTTTCAGGATTGGCAAATACCACCCACTATAACAAGAGTGTGAGAAGTACAAATGGGAAGGAATAAAATCACCCCAAGTCTCCAAAGGGAGAAAGGAATCTTCAATCATCTCTCTCCTCTCCTACAATGAGGACAATCATGGCCAAAACTCATAATGAGTCTTCCTTCTCATCTTCCAAAAGATACTTTCAGTTGAGAAGAAAGAAAGCAGAAGATGAAGAATCACTTACTGTCGACTCTTTTTCCTCCTCTACATGTGATGTTGAAGAGGAGAGAGGACAGGTAATGTGTTTGGCATTGTCATCAACATCCAGAAAGAAAAAGTCTGCCGCAGTCACTAAGCTCCGATCAGTCTTAACTGTCTTCACCAGCAAGAACCGGTGTCATGTGCCATCGGTTTCTGGCAACCGAGTTATAGGTACCCTTTTTGGATACCGGCATGGTCATGTCCATGTTGCATTCCAAGAGGATCCAAAGGTTGGGCCAGCTCTCCTAATTGAGCTTGCAGAGACAACAGATGGGCTAGTTTTGGAGATGGCATCTGGGATGGTGAGGATTGCATTGGAGTGCGATAACAAGGCAGAAAAGGAGAAGGCTAGGTTGCTAGAAGAGCCAAATTGGAGGATGTATTGCAATGGGAGGAAGTGTGGGCCAGCGAGGAGGCGTGAGTGCGGGCCCCAAGAGTGGAAGGTATTGAGGGCGGTCGAGCCCATCTCTGTGGGTGCTGGAGTTCTTCCAGGAAATGGAGCAGGGTCTGAGGGTGATATCATGTATATGCGCGCAAGGTTTGAGAGGGTGGTAGGATCTAGAGACTCTGGGGCCTTTTACATGATCAATCCTGATGGTTCTGGAGGCCCTGAACTGAGCATCTATTTTCTGAGGGTATAAGAACAAAACTGGCTTAATGCAGATACTCTGCACTGTTTGGGTATAGCAACATCAAATATTTTGGTATATTAATGCAATACTGCATCATTCTTCATTGGAGTTTAGTCCATAGGTACAGACATTGAAGAGTAACACAATTCATGGAAGTCCATCTGTTCTAGATTTTCCTAGTCATTCTAATGGTGGACGTCATCAATCAAACCAATGATTCTGAAGGAATTTGGTCATTGGCCAGAGTTCAATGGGCAAAATCAAAGATCTAGATTTATGAGATCAGTGTGTGAAATGATATATTTTCCTCAATGTATTTTTGTTTACTTTTCTTTCTAAGGAATCAGAAAATGGAAATGAGTTATTTTGTGAATGAGATTATATATTTTTCAATTAGTACACATTTCAACAAATCTGATCCAAGTGAACTCTTAACCTGGCCATAGCCTAAAGATCAAGAAATTGACAATCACCCTTGTTTTGACTGTCTCTCATAAGCTCTGTCCACAAATCCAAATGCAAACTAGTTATAATCAGCCAATCTTGGTTTTCTTGTTGGTGCTCAAAGCCACTTAGCTCTTCAGAAGATAATATTCAATTGCAGTTAAATTACCATATTGTTACAAACTATGTTCAGGGCTTGCATCACATATAAGAGGCTTTACATTGATGCATCAATTACAGTTAATGGTCATTTGCAACAAATTGGACAGTAAAGATGCTGACAGTTTCGATAATTCCTCTTAAATTTTGCGAACTTGGAAATAATTTCAGACGTCATGCGACTTTGAGAAGAGCAATGATCCAAAGAATGAATAAGAAAAGTATAATCATTATGCCCTTCACCGAAAAATACATAAGAATAATACAAGAGATGAACAAGAAAAAATGCTTTCTTTTCGTCTCCTAGCAACCAGCTCAAGCAGAGAATGCGCCAAAGAAGATGACAGTGACGAAAAACATAGTTCCTCCTTTCTTCTTTTCCTCATCGCTTTCAGCGGTTCAGAGGATTAGTTCTTGGACGAGCAAACCCGGGCTGGAGGATGTAATTGACGACATGGGGACCCAACATTAGCACAAACCAGAAACATGGATATGCAAGCTGCATCAGTAGTGAACAACTCACATACAGAAAAGTAAAATAAGATGATACAGAAGAGTGATTTTGTGAAATCGCTTGTACCAAACTACAATCACATGGGAGTTTTTTTATCAGACAAGTGTCACATTTGAGATGATGAGTGACCTCTATATGATGCTGATCATGACTTTAGATGATCTGAATTCAGAAAATATCATTCCACTCATTTTTTTTGTTCGTGTGCGCTCGAGCATTGTGCGTGCAATCTAAAAGAAGCCATGAATGGAATAAAATCATTAGACGATCTTACATTTATGGCTTATGTTAGAAGGAGCTCGTCTCACTTGCAGTGTTATAATGTATATGTGGATTATCCTCCTTTTGATATGGTTAAATTCTTTTTATTGGTGTTTTGATATAGTTTGTGTTTGTATGTTTTATCATTGAAGCTTATGTGGTATGACACTTCTAACCCGTTTTCTCCTCCTTGCATCTCCTTCCACTAATGTACTGTTCTCTATTTTCATACTAGTTCCAACTATGGATAAAAAATAAAAAATAAAAATGTGTGGATTATCATGCTTCTGTGGCGTACATGTTGCAACTACATATTGATAGATATATCTGATACACATTTGCTGACAGTTAGACCTTCCATGTATAAAAACAAAATGAAAGAATTGCAAAATCTTCCTACCTGAAGAAGCATTACTTTCACTGGCATGAATCTCTCTATAATCATAATTTTTTCCTTTTGGAAGAAACATTCAAATATCCATTCCAGGCACATCATGGTAATTAAAAACCATAGAAGGATCTGTGTCGAGGTGGGTTTTTCATCTTGATGAGAGGTTTTCATATTGTTAATGCAATTAAAAGGACGATCTTCTAATTTAAGCCATGGAAGTAAATAAACTTGTGTTTTAAAAAATAACCCATCTCTTATTTTGGAGGAAATAACTCCTTGACTTAAATTATGAACCCCTGTTAAGGCTTATGGTAATGTCCAATGTCTCATCATTTCAAAAACCAAAATTTTAAACTTGAACAAAAAGAAAAATAATTGCAATAAGCTTGAAGAAATTTCACTACCTGAAGAAGCATGGAAGGAGCTTGATCAGGAGCAACGTGACTTCTAATCTTTCTGCCATTAAGATTTGTAACTGATGGGCTGTTAGCTGTGGTTATATCCCAAAAGGTACGCTTCTTTACTGGCGGTACCGGAGACTGAAACCGGTGACTTGGGCTCTTCAATTCTCCTGCTGCAGCCGTTCTTTCTCCCTTTATCCTAGTCCTTTCTGCAGGTTCCTTTGGCCTCAAGCTCGCCCTGGTGAGGATTCTCGCTGTCCCTTCTCCTCCTAATGATTTTTCATTTTTCTGGGTAAGATCACGGATAAGATTGTCTTTCTGCATAATATGCATTGCATGTTCCTTCTTCATTCTTTCCATCTCTTTCTCCAATGCCTTTACAGCTTGGCGGAGCTCTCGAACTGTCTCTTCGGCACCCTTCTTTTTGGGCTCTGGTGTGCTGAAGCACTTCCCTGCTAATAGAGAGGACTTGGTTCGATGTTTCTCGATTGGCTTGGTTGAACATGGAGTAGATAGGAGAGAAGAAACTGATGATGGAGTTGGAGAGCAGTTTGCAGCTAATGATTGTGCCTCCATTGTTAGCAGCTTTTGTTGGTGACGCACTAGTTGCATCCTTAACTCCTGGTTCTCCTTTTGCAATCCAAGTATTAGCTTTGCCTGATCTGCCTCCGGTGCTGGTACCTGAATTACTTCTTCATTTGCTACACATGCCTGAAAATAAGCAAGGAGAAGGAAGGAAAGGCGATGATCACATGTCCATTAAGTTTAATCTTAAGAAAATTGGGTGGTAAGATATGACAATACCTTAGTCCGTATTTCCTTGGCGCGGTCCGCCCAGTGCATGGTGTTTTGGGTCTCGCCGAGAGAAAGATTGCTTGGGCTGATGTTTGCAATCATAACAGTGTTGCATGCTCCTCCTAGAGAGTCTTTGAGGAGTTGGGTAAGCTTGGAATTTCGGTAAGGTATGTGCTTCTTGCCTTCAACGAGAGCATTAATGCAGCTGCTTAGTGCAAGGAGTGAGCGGTTGATGTTCGCACCTTCAAGGGATCTTAGTGTTCTTTGATCAGTCGCAAGTGCTCTCTCAGAGCCAGCTAAATCAATAAGAGAAAGCTTCCCAATTCTACTAACCACATCTGCACCATCTTTCACTCGGTATTCTGCTATAACCTACATGTTTCTCACGGAGAACAAAAATTACTAGATGAGTGAGAGGATTTTGAATTGCAAGAAGCATATAAAAATCTTCTTAATCTGCTTAAGCATCTTCAGTTAAGGACTAAGACTTCTTAATTCTGATTTAGTCTGGTTTTACTCCAAACTCTGCATCAAGAATATCTGTAAGTTAAAATTACCTGCAGAATTGCATGAGAACGTGAGGAGGTCTCATTAACGCGAGTGGGTTCAGTGGTTCTGTTCATGTTTCCTTGTTGAAGCAGCGCCATTACCTAGAAACAAACAAATTTATATTTCATATTCTATCACTTAAATACAGTACTCATAACAGCTTAGGAAGAGTCGAATTGTTTACTTCATCAGTAGAATACGCTCTGTATTGAGTCAGACCTGCTGCCACAATTCCCTGAAAATTACCCACATCACCCTGTTCTTTAGTTCTTGATTCAAACCAATAGATAATATTTCAAGGCATAATAAGGTCATCGCCAGAAAAGCAGAGCAATTGATCTTTCTCTGCCAACTTGATGGGATATCATAACACAGCTGGTGGTGGTGGTGGTTCAAACCCAATAAACTTTGTAGCAACAAATTTATCTTTTAACCTTAGGAACATTAGGAGAACATCTAGATGAATGAAAAATATGGTTTTCTACAGTGTTAACTCTTTTTCCTAATAAATTTCATTTCAATCTACAGTGGATGGGACTATACATTTGGGGCAGCATATAAATATGTCTGCTTTTTTCTTCATTTTAGTTACTATTTCTGATAGGCCCAAAACATTACCAATATATATTTTCACTACGAAGTAGGAGTCAAAACTCTATCTATCCATCCACTTGATTTTTTGACAATAATTTCATTTCCGTAGGCTAAAAAAAAAAGATGATCGTTGCATCATCATTATCATCATTGTAGTCTTATCCCACCTATCTTAGGCCAGCTTAGTGAGCTCCATAAATCAAATATAAGCTATAATCATCATACTTATAAATATAATTCTAGCTTAGCTGTGTGAAAGCTGAATGAAATCTCAACCAGAAAGAAAAATTGGATAGGAGTTTTGTGCTTATCTTTTATGAAGACTGTGTAATCACTGAAGAAACTCTAGCGCAATTTACAGAAATGGAGATTCCAAAAACATAAGAATGTGTTTGAATGCACCCCAAATGCATATTCCTTGAATATTTATCGCAATCAATCATTATCAATTACTTATCTTTTATGAAGACTGTAATCACTGAAGAAACTCTAGCGGAATTTACAGAAATGGAGATTCCAAAAACATAAGAATGTGTTTGAATGCACCCCAAATGCATATTCCTTGAATATTTATCGCCATCAACCATTATCAATTACTTATGTAGGTAGTAACCATAAACACCAAAAGCTCGAACTGTTAGTGAACGACAAAATAATGTATATCAAAGGGTTCTAACATGTGTTTAAAGCAAAATTCAATGTCAACATTCATCTATACAGTTTACGATTTGGATAAATGTAACTCCAAACTTAGTTTGCCAAACCTGTTTATCTTCTCTAAGAACTAGAGGTCTGCCAGGTGATAGCAGATCCCTGACACTTTCGTTATAAACTTCAAGGTAGGAGAGGTGAACCACATGGTTTCCATCGCAGCTCCTTTGCCTGATCTTAGCAAAGAGGTCCTTGATGGCCAACACCATCACTCCCGGGTTCTCCACCGTTCCGAGCATCGTATAAGTCTTACCAGCTCCTGTTGCGCCATAGCAAAAGACCGATCCATTCCGACCCTGCAAAACTGCTTCGATGAGATCTGCCGTTCTGCAAGTAAACCCACATTGTTAGTTCGCTATGCTTATAAATTGTAAAAAAAAAAAAAAAAAAAAAAAAAACTCCTTTTGAAAGATTGGATTCACTGAATTGAGAAAATGAGAACTGGTCTACAATTAAGTACTGGGGTCTTTCAGAAACACACTGTTTTTGAATCAAATACATGGAAACATTGCAGAAACTGATTACATATCAATTGAAGCTTGAAATGTGAGAATTCAGTAGAATGTCAAACAAAGAAAGGGAAGTTAGTCTGATAAATGCTGGAGAAACTGATCAATTTGTGAAAACTCTTAAAACAGCAATTAGCAAAGATCATAGGCTCACGTAGTGGAGTAGACTTCTTGTTGGCTGGTTGAATCTGGGAAGGATGCATCGAAAGTGAAATGCCGTCCTCGGACCCTCTTCAACCGGAGATAGTCATTCTCCGTCGCGAATTCAGTCAGATAAACGTCCCTCCGATTGACAATCCGAACACAGCACCGTGACCCTGCCTCTTTCTCCTTCTTGGCCATTGGCCTAAGCCTAACAAAAACAAGAATTCGACTTCCCATCATCGAATTCTCTGAAATTGTATCCAATTCTCCCCCAATTGCTGTCTCTCTACGGATTCTTACTTCAGATTGAGGAGCTGAACTTCCCATAGAGAGCTTCCTTACGACTGTTCCCTTCTTGGGGCAAGAAAATCCGACATTGCCAACGAGGCCCATCAGGTTCTCCTTCCCCTCTCCTTCATCAGCAGCTTCACCAACAGTCGGCAACGCAACCAGCCTGAATACATTCTCTTTCATTATTCTTTCAGTCTCTATTGCTTTCTCTTCTTTTCTCTGAGACCCAAGAAGCTCAGCGCTCGGATTAGTTGAAAACTGCTGTTCTTCCATTTGGGTGGAGGGCTTCTGCAACTTCTCTTTCATCACTTCCTCCATTTTCGATTCCTTCTCTTCTTTCCTTTTAGACCCAAGAAGCCCCACACTAGGATGAGTTGAGAATCTCTGTTCTTCGATCTGATTCGATGATGTGGGGTTCCTGAGAGCTGCTGTCTGCTTTTTCTGCTGCTCGTAGAATTGGGTGAGAGCTTTCATCTTCTCCTTCAGCCCGTGATGGGGATTCCTCTGCAGAGGCGAAGGAGCCAGTTGGGGTTCGTCTTGATCGGATCGGAGACGAACTCGTTGGCTCCGATTTGGGTCATCTTGGTTTCCAAAGACCTGTGACCTGGTGGAAACTGGCATTCTTGAAGAATCAAGAGCAAGACCAGGAGACACAACGAGAAGACGTCTATTTCAGCATCTTCAGGTGGATTTCTCTCATACCCAGTTCAAGAAACTTGGTTTGATGCAGGAAGATGCAAAGATCTTGTTTGTGAAATGCTGAGATTCGAGAGGAGATTGAGATTGAGTTTTGAGAGAGAGAGAGGATTTGGGTGTGACTTGCAGGAGGAAAATCTGAGCCGTTGATCGAGGGGAAATGGACGGACGATAGGAAGGAAAGGGGGAGCATTTTTTGAAATACTTGTAACGGGCAAAAGCCGGTGTCAGAGGCTAACGGTCATGTTTTGAAAAAAAAGTGGGGCCCACTTTCATGTGTTTTAATAAAGCGGGGCTATAATTAAAGGTTACAGTATCTATTCTTTACTCTTTTAGATTTAGGGGTTTTGACATCCGTACACGTGGCACACGTTTATGAGATTTCGACCGTTGACCTGCGGCCATTGGGTCAAAGGATTTGGACAATTTTAAGTGGTCCAATTACCTTGCAGAGGCCATGAGAAATGAGGAATGATAATACGCCATCATCCAATGAGAACAAAGGATTAAACGAGTGGTTAGGAGTGCCGTTTTACCAAACTATCTAGGGTTTGATCATGTGTCCTCTCTAGCAATTCCCGATTATATTCGCAAGTGGTCTTTTCCCCACTACATTAGTGGGGCTGCTCTCATGACTTTAACCATATAGGCTGGTCATCGTCCTCATTTCATTATTAATATCTTGTTTCAACCACATTGGGATCAACTAAATCAAATTTGTTTCTTATGAGCCAAATTATTGGATGAATTGCACTTATTCAAATCTATTATTCATACATCCATCTATGTTTTTTTTTTGCCTATTCCTTCCCTTTTGGTAGGTCATCAACTTGCATTAAAGAAAATTTTCCTTACATGCAAAGCACAGCTGTATTATTGTTAGCATGCGTTGGACATGTCCATCTAGGCTAGTGGAAAATAATAGTAATATTACAAGGTAATTTTCTTGCGAACAAGTTGGTCTATGCCATTCTAACCACATGCCCTCTTTTGGACTACAGACGTCAATTAGCTCGATCCAAATCATGTTATATGAAATTTCCCTGGAGACATGCTAAAATGTTTCTTTGATCAAAAGATGTGGATGAAAATCTAGTAACTGGGTGTGACATGTATGGCTTAGATCTCAGGTGAATGAGTTCATATGCATTTTATTAACACAACGGTAAATATTACTCAAATTCTAATATAGATAGAATCATTTTAGTTATATCAGTCTCCAATATAGAGCGGGTATTTCTTTAAATTGATCACATATGAAACACATGACAAAAATAAAATGTAAAAGAAGCATAATTGTGCATAATTAATCTAATAGTGAACCGGTGACTAGTTCCAATACACAAAGTGGCAATGATTTTGAGCCGTTTGTATCCTAGAGATGGCCCCATGACCAGCTTCCTAAACAATGATATTGTATTCTTTTATTCTCTTTCTATATTTGAATGATTTCAATCTGTTCTTTCCATTGGTTTTTTGTTGAGTGGTCATCATTAAATTTGTGTAATGATGCAAGTGATAATAAAGCATAAAAGAATGGGAGGCCATGCAAGGCACTAGAAGCAACTGAATCATTAGGGTTTATGGGTAGATTGTGACTCATTAATTTTAGATTAATGAGGTAGATTTGATTTTATTTTAGCATTTTTTTAAGAGATGCCACAGAGCAGGCGGGGCGGGTCTTGGGCTTGACCTATTAAAAGTCAGGTTCAAGCCCGTAAAAACTTGATGTCATAGTTCGAAATCAGATTAGACAGCCATGTTGACTAACCATAGTTTGATTTCTTTAGCAAAAACATATAATTAAAGAATTACTTAAAGATTAAAATTCCGTTTGTTTTAACCTCGAAGAGGTTGTGTGGTTGTGTTGCAACACAGGTTTGAACCATGGGCACAAATTACAAGGATAATAAAACGAAAGGTCTCATCATGAATTAGCAGGCTGCACGGACACGGACACATCTAAGTTACTAAGTTTGCAATAATGTCTATTTGAGGCCCTTAATGGAAGGGTTACAATCATCAAACCATGTCCATATGGGACCCATCCATTAATCCTCCATAAGAGCTTTCAATCCCAATATCCAGTTATTTACATGCATCTGAATTACCAAAAGGACAAAGACACAGAAAATCTGGGTTCAGTAGGCCCAATTGATAATGACATAATACACACTTGGTTTTTGAGTCAAGCCCAACTTTCAGTTGGGCTAAACTCAGGTCCATTTGAGTTGGATTTATATACTGTATATTGATTCAGGTCTATCAGAGTAGGAGAGTCTTAATCAAGTCTGCTCTGAGTCCATCTCATGGATTCAAATCAAATTCAAGTTGTTTGTTCAATTCTGTATTTGTTGGTGGAGAAAAAAACAGGACCATCTCCATGAGCCTAAAAACACAACCCAAAAATAGCAGATTGCAAGCTGGACTTGTAACCTTGCCTGTTATTTTTATTATGTCTTTTAAAGGTTAATCTTTCACAATAACATAATCGTTGCCCATATTGAGTTCGAGTTTCTAGTGTAGCAAATAAAATTATAGGGATTTTTACGAAAAAAATATCCCTTAAAATTGAGAAATAGGACAAAGTATGCAAGCTTTAATTAAAAAAATGAGGGGGAAAGGACCTCCCACCAAATCTTTTTTTTTTTTTTTTTTAGACCTCCCACCAAATCTTTATTTTTATTTTTTTACTTTTTACCCTCTCCATGATATCATGAAATATCATATTATTCCATAAAGTCCCATATCTTACATCCTCTTACATTTTGAGAAATATGTGAAAAATCTAAAAATAGTCTAATCCTATTTTTTCTTTATTACTCTACACTAATGTGAGCACCCTTATTCATGGTCTAAACCGTTCAATGTTTTTATAGATATGATAAACCCATGGGCATAAAGTCTCCTATCTTTTTTCTGGACTCTATGGGGGCTCTAGAATTGGGTAAGCCTTTATATTGTGTATAAATAGTTTCAACATGAATCTTCTTTTTATTTTTTATTTGAATGTGCATGATTTCATTGTGAGTATCATAATAATCTAGGTATGTGAGGTCCGTTTCACATGATGAAAAAATGGGAACTAAATAATTAAGAGATATTTGGACTCTGGTGGGACCTCAAATTTATATTATATATTTTTAAACATTAGCAAATAGTTGTAATATCAAGTTTGTGATTCTCTTTGAGATATTATTGTGAAAAAATTAATTGATATTTATATATACATCATTAAAACATTCATTATCGAAATTCATTTAAAAGGGAAAAAGGCTGAATAAACTTACACATGAACCACAACTGAGAAGTAATGTTATTAATTTTCATGTATTTTAACTTTCCACGTAATTTTAACAAAAAAAATAAGAAAGAAAAATGTCTTAACTGATTTGATTGATATTTTCCCTCCTAATTTTGATGTTTAACATGAAATACATTCAATTACTTTCCATTTTGAAAGATATAAATCCTTTTATTCATTAGAACTTATAAACTCTCAAATGCATATAAGAAAACAAATCTATCATTTTTATTATTATCGCAACATCGATTAATTAATTACATCATTTTGCAGCTATATTTTATTATTTTAGTCATCTTTAAATAATCTCTAAAAACTTATAGATATTATAGTTTATTTTAATGCCAAGCCTTTTTCTGCTAGTGTTATTATTACAATAGAGGTCATGACCCTTTTAATGACTTTAAACAAATTTATTGTACTTTGATGGCAACTTGATTCTTGTGGCATTAGACTGAACTTTTAAAACAGAACCTAGGGTCAAAAAGGCAAAGTTCTCAATACAAATAAGAAGCGTGAAGGAAACAACTAACAGTTTCTATCACTCAATCAAATGACTTTGATCATCTTCATTTTTTATTTGGAAGCTGAGTCTCTTTCATCTGGAACTAATAACTCAATTGATGGGATTGTCATCATACCATGCAAGATTAAATATTATAGGATAGGATATACTCCATCTCCATCTATGGGTGAATTACTTTTCAAAACTTCCAATTAGCAGACAGCCTCATTCATCCACAACAGGGAGCACAGTTTCCACTTTTTTGTTTGGATTGGAAGTAATAATCCATTCAAATATACTTGGCATTTTCACTTCACAGCAACAGTCTTACATGAACATGCCAATCTATTCCATCCAAAAATATATGGACCCCACTCCGGATGTGTTTAATGGATGGTTCTAGATGTTGGCATGAAAGATCGGGGAGGCCCGATCTAGGCTATTAGATGAAGTTGGAAGGGTGTCAAATTTTATATATGATCAAAATGAAGGGCTACAACACCGTACCTTTGATGAGCGTCACATTTGAGACGTACTAATTCATCAGGAGTTAGTGAGTGTGAATGATTTAGATTTGTATTGACCATTATTGTCGGAGGAGAAGGAGTGTTTCAAATGGCACAAACTGTTTTAAGCTTGAGTTAGGTATGCGTAGGCTAAAAGTTAGGTGGGCCAGCATATCAAATACCTTGGCCGAATTTTGACAGTTAACTACTTCTCTCTTTAATCTCCAGTTGATGGCTACCCATTGGATGTTTACGCATACCAAATGCATGGAATCCATCAATCCAAACTGTGGGGACTTCAATCATCCTAAGGCAAGGCCCCATACTTTCAAAATCTCAAATATCAAACTTCTCATACTTGGTTTGAATGTTGGAGAATATTATACGTACGTGACAAATGTTTGGCTAAAACATAAAATATTGAGATACATGCTTTTGAATGCCATGAAGATTTGAATGCCTTCATTCTTCTCTGCACTAGCAAAAACTTGTTGCACCATTTCCTGATTTGTGCATGCAGACACCAACATTCTGAAGACTAAAGAGTCAGGCAGAAAAATGGCAAGAGCTCCCCGTTCCTGGTTCTCATGTAGCTGGATCCTCCCAACCACTAAGAATGCATATGTCAAAAGAGCATGAGGCCTGGAACCTCTCCGTGCTAGGCTTGGACCTATGACCACCATGACAACCGTATGTGAGAACATTAATCATAACACATCAAACATAACGTATGTCTCTTTGTCTACATTGTAACAAAGTCTTGTGAAAAAGGACTACTTAGATCATAACAACCATGGTTTTCAAATGTAATTGGACTAAGATAGTATGACTTGATAGGTAAAGGTTTTAGTAATGATTTTTAATACGGAACATGTTTACGTGGCTTCCGTAAAAATATAAGTTCGTTAACTTTTATTGCTTCACATAAGACATTTCTATTCTAACTACCATTTAGAAACGCTTTGCCATGTATTCATTAGTCACACGGCTTTTAAAAAGGTTCCCACCAAACAATGAAGGAACTTTTTATGAAGAAAAAATTCTTGATTTTCCATCTCCAACGGGAAAGCAGTTGTACAAATGGCCCCTAATTACTAGTACTATTGTTATCAGTGCTTAGTTGAAACTTAAAAATGAAGTCCACATTCAATGCCTTACAATGTGTTTTTTTTTTTTTTTTTTTTTTTTTTAATCTAAAAAGTAACGAAACTGAATATTTATCATTTTGATCTTCTGGTCTTCTTTTACAATGTTTTTTTTTTTCTGGAAAAGGGCCAAAACAAACTAATATATCAACATAGTACCAATATATAAAAGTTTTGGTTTTGTCCAAAATTGTTTTCCAGAATTATGTTGACTACAGTTCTAATCATTTTAACTGCCTTTACACATATAAGAATTTCGGCTTAAAAACTTAATTTAAATTCACCTGTGGCAATAATAAAACAAACCTTTTGCACTAACACCTAAGATGGAGTCCGGATCCTTTGAGGCTTTATCCCACGGTGACCGTGAATGGACCTATTATAGTCTGCCACATCATCGCGGGCAGCCTACCCCTATCTAAGGCAGGGGCTGACTAGGGTGATGTGGCTTACTATAATTCGTCGTCTACTCACGGTCACCGTGGATAAAATCCCTCAGAGAATCCCGATTCCCTAAAGATGACCTAATTGATTCAGAGGAATTTTGGAGAAAAAACATTCGTAAATTTCAAATTAAGAATAACTATATTGGCCTATCTCAAGGTATATGCCAATCACAAGTGAAGAGTAGGGTGGAACAAATGTCTTTATATGGATTAGACAAAATATGAATCTTGAACAAATGACTTTATATGGATGAGACATCCAACTGCAAGGCCCACTTATTTTTACTGTTGAATATTAATTATTGATTATTTTTAATTTTTAATATTTAACTCATTTTCTAAATATTCATGTTTTCTCTTATTAGTTATAGGTCTGTGCTTTATTTTATATTTCTCCTTTTTATTTTACTAAGAACCATTTTTGGTACTTTGAAATCCTTTTTTAGGGGTTTCTTATCAAAAGATAAATAGATTGGTGAGAGGCACATAAACATCTCATTTTTTCTCTCCAATCAAACTGACACTTATTTTTATCATCTTTCCAATAAAATTTCTTCAATTCTTTTTTTTTTTTTTTTTTTGTCGTGTTAGGCCCTAAATATCATGAACTTTGCAGATCATTCGGGCAAATTCCTAACCCACAAATCTCTCTCTATAAACTAAACTCCATGCATGCAATTGAAGACTTTGACCGAGCAACGTTAGCGTTCGGTAATTGCCTTTTCATTTTTTTTTTTGTCTCTAGCTCTGCATCAATTGTAAACAAAAAAACAAATGAAAATTTTGAGGAAAATATTATTGCCATCATCAAGTGGAACTTGGGAAAAAAAAAATGCTAAATCTGTTCCCTCAATTACGCTAACAAATCAAAGTGGGATGACCTTATTTTAGACATATTTTTGATGTCAACTAAATTGCAATTGAAGTGGTTATTTTTGTGATTGGTTGGTGAAGAAATCTTGACCGACCTTAATAGAATAACTGGGGCCTGGAATACTGTTATTCTGCGGTCTTTGCCAAATGTTAGAATACAAATACAAGTCCAACGAGGAATCCGATAGATTTGTGTGGAAAAATCTCTCTCTCACTTTTTCGAGTACATCCAAACGCATCCATCCCATATTACGATCTAACTTAGTAGCGTAAGGGACCCATAAAGCATTTCCCATTGGCAGTTGGCACGCCACGCGGCCACGGCACTGACTCTCAAATCCGCGACCGAGGCAAAAGTCAACAACGACTGGGTCCAAATCAAAAGGCATACCATCTCTCATGTTAGTCTTGAACACATCAAATTTACATATCCAACTAGGTATTTGATAAAACAGGGCAAATATGATAGCTTTTCTTGTGAAAATTTTTCTTATTTTTTATGGAATCATGAAAAATCAAGGCAAATATGATACCTTTTCTCTTGAAAAAACTGACTGCACCATTAGTTGATGAAAACAATAAAGTTTGCAAAGGATTGAAATATTTTTCCACTCCTCTTATGTGGAAAATGCATTACATGAACGTGCCCTTAATTATAAGATATCAATATTTGAATGTTTATTTTGGATATTTTTATTGAAATAAAGAATATGAAATCTATTAAAAATTTTGTAAAGCTTCAAGTTTTAACTTGGTTTTGGGTTGTTATACAAGTAACTAAAGTAACAAGGTAGAATTCTAGCAAAAATAGAAGAGAGACAAATGTGGTGAAAATAAGTCTCTATTATTTCTCTTTAAAGTTGAATGTTAGTTGTAAAAAAAACCTCAAAAAAATTCTCAATTTTGTCCTTAGTAAAAGCAACATCAGTTTATTAGGGCTCATTTGTGGATGTGTCCTTTCAAAAACATATAATATGTGTCTTTTTAATAAAAGGTATCTCTTGGACTAAATATGTGTATTTTCAATAAAATGTCTCTTAGGCCCATTTATGTGGATGTAACCCAATTCAAAGGGATGCCTTCCAACTCTATAAATTAAGGTTATTTTTAAAAATTTTATTTAGTATTCAAAATGAGCATAAATGCATATGAATCCTTTTATTTTGCGTATGCTGACGTGGATTAAGCAATGAAAGGTTTGGTTTTCATAATTTTTTGATTGATTTGAATTTTTTAATTAGTTTGTTATAAATAGATTTATAAGAATGGGATATTATTTTTAATTGATTTTGACAAAGTTTTTAAATGAAAAAAATCTTCTCCTACGAGTGCACTATATGTGTGGTTTAGCTCTCTTGAACTCACCTTTGATCAATGTAGCCCTTTCACACTCTTGGCATCCAATGTTCTTGCACAAGGTCCGATTTTACACTAATGGAAACTTGATCCAACATTGGATTGAATGTAAAAAATATATATACGATCAAAACGCCATTTAAATTTAAGGATAGGATGATATCATGAGGCTGACTATTTTTTTGGCTAACCCTTGTTTATAAGAAGACTCTCTTATCCGCCATCCTCGCACTGATAGATGCACATCTAAGTGGACTTCATTAGTCAGAGTCTCGTTTTTGTACTATGCAATCTGCTCAAAGGACTTTTTTGGTTAAACTTCTGGTAGGAAATTGTTGTACTCTAAAAGGATGGTAATTGCACACCAGAGGTCATCCTTCTCATGGTAGATGTTGAATAAAGTGATTCTACTTGTCTGATTTCACAATCAGTTTGTTGTGTGCTGCCCAATTTTGTCTCTTTATATAAAAAGTAATAATATAGTTAGCACAAGGCAGAGACAAATGAAGTTACTCGATGAAGGTGGGCCCCACCATACGACCTACAAGGTTTTAGCTGTTGAATATGTTTTGAATTAGTCAAAGAAATGGCTAATGGCCATCCAATCTACTGCTACATTTCTAGTCATGTTGTGGAGAATAATATGATTTACTCTTAAGAAAGTTTTTTTAATTTCACCGTAAACGGCAAGAGTGAAAATGGACAGTGAATTACAGAACAATGCATATCAGTCGGTTTTGACAATCATGCACTAGCTTCCACATGCCCATGTCAAGTAAAATTCATGTTTAACCCTTTATTTGATGATGACCATTTTCGACTGTGATGATTGCCTAATTAAGCAGTTTCATCATAACTGTAAGTGTCTAAAAATTACAAACTTGATAAGGTAGGATTTACGGTAAAGCTTTTGGGAAAGATTGTAACTCCTGAAACCTGAAAGGAAGAGAACAGGGTTAGAGGCCCTGGTTGCCGTCAGCCGAAGGTACTCCGATGCTTAAGTTAGTTCAACAATTAAACAAAAGATAAATGAGTAGAAAAGAAGGGAGAGTTATGAGTGTATTGTGTTTTCCCTTGCATTTGCGTATTTTTGGTGGTTTTACCTCATGCATACATATATATATATATATATAGGTGGAAGTCCCATTAGGCCCTTCCCTAGTGGAGGTAGGTGGGGGTATTGTCCCATCGGACCATATCATGATTTGTCAGTAGTTGAATCCCATCGGACCTTATCCTGACATCTTGGAAGGGACGTAACCATCGGGTAATAATAACTGCTTATCTTTATACGGCGTATGTCCTGATCTTTTAACACGTATTGTAACGTGGGGCAGCTGTCATTGGCTGATAGCCGGTACTTGTCTAGGTCGACCGAACTTAGGATGACACCGAGGCCTAACACAATTGTAACCGAGATAAAGTGGGCCGAGCTGGTACTGTTACCAAGTTGGAACAGTATCACTGAGACCGGATCACACCGAGCTAGTACCTTTACCGAGGCTAGGATGATCTCGGTACTGTGAAAATCTTCACTGACACTATTGCCTAGATGAGATGAAGTTGAGACCCAGTTGGTACTCTTACCAAAACTGGGGTAATCTCTGTATTCTGAAATGCCTCTATACAATAAGGATGATACGGGGCTCAATTTTTTAACCCTCCAATCGGCGGTGATCATTTTTATTGTGACTACTGATTACATTATAATGTATTGATGTGTCCTATTCTTTACTTAGATCCATCACTTGACACCCTAGAAGGAGAATGATTATTTTGTATGCAAGAATAAGATCGGTGTTTCCCTTATAATCAATTCCAAATTCGGATCATTAAGAGTTGTATTGAAAAAGTCTAAATGGACCGATTCTTGGGACCGGTCTCTGGACCGATCCCAAGAATCGGTCCATGTAGCAGGGCTCAGTTGTATTCCCTAATCATGTATGTGGGTCCAGCCCATCACCCCAACATGACCATGCCCTGCCGAAGCAGACACTAGTCCTGGCCGGACCCATGACAAATTAATTCTAGTACACCAACCACTGTCACCTTGATATGAAAGCAAGTTAAAATATCTGATTTGACTATGCATAGATCAATTGTGCAGGATAACTAAAAGACGAACAGAAGAAGCCAATAGCTTGCTCATACAACGTTTGGCAGGGGAAATGCCAACATCAAACGCCACATAATATACTCGATTTTTTCAACAAATCCTCACTCAATCTTCAATGGTTTAAGGATAAACAAGCATGATCTAATCTTTAAGAGATAACTCAGTTGGTTTAGGACCACGATTTACATCCGAAGGCTGTAGGTTCAAAACTGCACTACAACACTGAAGCTACATCGGAGTTTACCTGGCTTCCCTCTTGGTTCGGAGGGACTAGTCAAACCCAAAGTGTTTGGAACCCTCCAATAGCAAAAATAAAAAAATAAAAAAAACCATAACCCCAATAGGTAGTTAAGTCGGTCTAGAATCACAATTTGCTTCCGGAGGCTGAGGGTTCGATACCACACTGGAGCCATAGGATATTTACCCGGCTCCCCAGGCCCCAACAAGGGATTAGTCCATTTTAAAGATCTACGATACCCTCCATCATAATAAAAAAAAATTCAACAACCATGGAAGATTTGAAAGCTGTATTTATTATGACCTTTTCTATTTTATAAACATGCAAGACACTCTATAAAAAAGAAACCCTGAAATCCTTTGCGAATTGAGATTTTCAAACCTTCTAGTACCTAATAAAATCATTAAAAATGTATTGCTCACATTAGAAGGGCAAGAATTAGAAATCTAGGAATCCAAGCAAAAAACTAATTGTTTTATTGGCCCACCAGATTAATGGTCTTGATCATCTATAGGTTTGCCCATCTGTAAGACACTGTCGACCAAATTAAATGCAGCAAGTGTTGAAGGCAGCACCATAGCCATGTGAAAAGAGAATGCCCATACATAATACTCAACAACCCAAAAAGAGAAAAAATCAAATCAGATCAAAGCATAAATGTTAGAAATTTCTCAATTGTGGCATCACTCATCTGAAAAGGAAGAGAGAGAGAGAGTGGAACTTTTGAGGAAGCAGGTAAAAGTTGACTAAGCAACATAGGAACAGTTGAGCTGAACCGAAACTGAATTATCTCTCAATATCATGTTCTTGATAAAAAAAAAAAAAACCCAAGTAAAATTCAAAAGAGTATGAGGCTATATGAGCCTTTCTATGAACAATCACCAACATGTGATTTTTGAATCAACAAATGCAACTATATATATTTTACAATACAAAACAAAACCAAAGGAAAAAAGCCTGGCCGGCTAACTCGGTGCTCGAACCTCGACTCGGTGCCCGCCACCGTTCTTCGCCTCCGATCACAAAACTCTTCCACCATCACGTCGTTGGCTACCGGCGCAAAACAGGCGGCTTCTTCTCAGGGTGAGTCGGCTCGGTTAGGACTCACCGAGTCCACTACAGCGTTGTGTCTCTTGGAAGGACCAGAAGGAGGGACAGGTACCCCTCTAGGCAAGTAATTGAACTCCACAGCGCGCAACCGAAAACTCAGTTTATGATGATGGATAACGTCTTGATGGGGATTAGTCGGTAAGCGATCGACGAGATCGACATCTGGGTTATCGCTGCGAAGCATTCTAGAACAATTGGACCCAGGAAGGAGGATTAGGAGAAGGAAGATGAAGAACCATGAAAGTACATAAGAAGAAGAAGAAGAAGAGGAAGAGGAAGTAGTAGAAGTGGCCATGTGAGAGTTATTGGAGTTTGAAATGAGAAAGGGGGAGTAAGTTTTGTTATATATATATACATATATATATATACACATGCATGGGAAGAGAGAAAAGAGATGATCATATGAAGTGAGATTCACGCAAAAGACTTAAGGAAATTGAATTTGTCAACTGGAAGATAAAAAAGGGCTGTACGCCCGCGGCTTTTAGCTTTCAAACTCGGCTTTCTCTGCACTTTCCGAGCTATTCATTCTAATCTCAAGAGAAAATGGGAGGAAGGGAGGTTTACTTGAGAGTTAGGGACCTAACATGACTTCATTGATTTGGTCTATGGTGATGATGACTGGGGCCTACTTGTTGAAAGTAAGGCCCATTTTGATGGGGAGGGGAAAAAAACAAACGTTTTTTTTATCTTTTATTTTTTGGCTTTTTTATTTAATCTAGGGCATGTTTTTTTTTTTTTTTTCCTGTTATGGTGAGTTTATTTTCTCTAGAAAAAATGGAGATTAAAGACTTAGTTTTTCACTATTTCTGTTTAATTATGATGCTAAGGATGACATGACTTTTTATTTGGAAAAGAAGAAAAGTTGTTAACTCCTGTGTAGGTTTGAAAATTAAAATAAAAAAAGTGTCTACTTCTTTGGGCCAGTCAACTTTGTGCAACAGTTGAGAAAAGTTCTTTTAGTTTGGAAGATGATCATATAAGAAAAAAAAATAAAAACTTATCTATCTATTCACCTATCATTTTCACCTTTTTTTATTCATAAAATTGCTTTACAAAAAAAATGTGCCTAAAGAAACTTTTTTTTTTTTTTTTTTGTTTCTTCTTGTTAAGATTTCTTAATCTTGACAAGTTTGTACACCACCTAATTCCGTGGAAATAAAGCGAAAATGGGTCGATTTTCTGCAAAGGAAAAATGTAGCCATGTTTGGTGCAGTAGTTCTCGGCAAGGGAAATGGAGAAAAATATAGACTTTTTCCGCCCCAACATGGTTATTGATTTCTCACGTAATAAGGTAAGAAAATCGGTGCCACGGAAGCAAAAAAAAAAAAAAAACAGTTTCCACTTTCACGCAACTTGCACAATTTTAGAAGAGATTATATTCTATACTAAAGTGATCAAGGAGAAACACCCTCTGATTGATCGCTTTTATCATTAAATAGTGACTTTGTTCATTGAGAAGAAAGAAAAGTTAAAAATGATTTTCGCCCTTTAACTTTCTTCATTGAGATCTAAGAAGAATCAATGTTGCGATGATGGTGGTGACTTTCCTCTAAAATTGTCCTTACTTCTACATCAAGATTTCTTGTCTTTCATTCCCTCCTCAACCAAACAAGTCCTCTGATAAACTAGTGGTCCATGATAGTATATAATGAAGTACATACATCACCAATCTCAATATATATTAACACCAGTTCATTCCCCTTATTTGCAAACTTATACAAGATAATATCAACAATAAACAAATAAATTAAAAAAATACTTGATATAGACCAGAAGTCCTTGCTTGCATATCCCCACATAGTCACATATGGCTTCCTTGTGGGTGTCTTCCTAACCAAAAGTCAAATTAATAGAAATATGTAACCGACAAATTTGCATAAACTAATTACAAAGTCCTATTGTACAAGAAAAAGAAAATCTCATCCATCCCATCATAGTGTCTCATCACCGTCAATCCATAGGTTCAAAATACCATTATGAAATCCTCTATAGACCAGGCAATCGCCTGCATCAAGAAGATATAGATCAGCGTATCGTTTATATCAAATATAAAATAAAATAACAGCCTGTATTAGCTCATGTTATCTCACGCTTGCTTGTATTTAATTGTATCAACTATACGAGAATTACATCCCATATTGGTGAGATATATATAAAACTCGGGTGGATATCAAACAATATTTTAAAACACAAGGTATATCTAGATCATCCGATTGGCGGGTCACCCTACATGATCCCAAAGCTTGCCCCCAATTGGATGATCCTTGCCAATTGAAAAATCAGCCCATGGTTGTTGTATATGCATTGAATTTCCATGTACTAAATCCTATATGCACATGATCATGATCTCATCAAGAATTTTTCATCCTCCGTTTTTTCAGACTAGTATAGAATGGAAAATGATGCCCACCAACTTTCCTTAACTAATTTCCACACTCGCCCAAGCGGTCAAGAAAACATGCCTTGAAGAAGTGAAAAACATGGACCAAAATATCGGTGAAATGTATGTGCTCATGGGCTCCAGTGAGGAGATGTAGAGACAAAGTCACCGACATTCGAGGCTCGTGGGGGCACAACCCCACGGGATGATTGCTCACGGATTGGGAGGCCCAAGGATTTGCCAGCTCTTTTTGTATCATGCCAACGTATCACATGTATATTAAAAAAAGAGAGGGAGTGAAAGATGGGTAAAACTACATAGGTTCCTGGGAAACCCATTGGGGCCCCATGGGTTGATGAGAAACATCTTTTAAGAATTCTAATTAGGTGGAAAAAAACGAGCTAATTTTTTTTTTTTTTTTTCCATATAGCAACACTTATCACTTTTTTGAAGTGCAACTTATCTGAAGATATGACTCAAAATATATCGAAATGGAGGAACATAATTCATGCAGTAGCCGGCCCAACATGGTCGGGACAAGACTTTGATGATGATGATGATGGGATTTAAATGGACAAATTTACGAAGAACAAATTCATTTTGAGAATTTTTGTGACAAAACAAAAGTATCTTATGTCCTATTGATGAGAATTCAAAATTCTCTCAAATAGTCTTTCAGACGCAACTTATTTAATTATAATTTCGCAAATATATTTTTGGAATCATCATTTGCAAATTTATTCTAAATATACTTTTTTTTTTAACAAATCAAACCTGACCCATTTTCTACCATTAATTAAGCATGTCATCGATCAACCATTTTACAAAGGGTGTAATATATAGATTATTAATCAGGGAAATAACAATAGTTGTTTGCCTTTGCCTTAATTAATCCATGGTACATTGAACCAAATGGCTTGAAGGAGAGAAAATCAACTGTGGAAATTATAAAAAAAAACTGATAGCCTTTTTGCCCTAATTGAGAACCTACTCTTAAATGTCTACCCACCGTTCCACCCATTTACTTGGGATTAGTAGTAGTTGACAATAATGTGGGAATCATGGATGATGGAAAAACCCCTTCTTCTAGTTCTCAAAAACGTTATTTTTGGCCTAGTTCCTCATCAACTGTGGTCTCTTTTTCAAATGTAGTTATGATTACTTCCAATGATCTTTTACCTACAAATTGACCCAGCATGGTTTCAGCCACCTAAACCTAGAAATTCAATTTCTCCTAATCACTCATATAAACTAGGGTGGTGAATGGTCGGTTTGTCCTCGGGTGGCAGTGGGGTGGGTTACCCATGAAATTGGGTTTAGTACTTTTAGCATCTAGGTCTTGGGTCTATTGAGCTTGATTAAAGATAATTGGTTCTGAATTTTGAGCTTAATTAGATTTTGGGTTTATTGAGCTGGACCCAGGGGCAGACCCAAACACTGTGGGTGCCGGTGTGCGTTTTAAATAATTCACAAAAAATTGTAAGTCCACCCTCAAAACCTACATGAAAATCCTCGATTTGCCCCTTAAACCAAATTACCGCACCCCTCAAACTAAAATCTTGGGTCCACCATTGGCTGGACTAACGATATTTGGGCTTTGGACCGAGGAGCTGGACCCAAGATAAATATGGATGTAAATATATATTACAAACATAATACATACCATACATCTATACATCCACATATTCAAAGGATATTTTTTTTATTTTTTTATTTTTTTGCTATCGGAGGGTTCCCAACCCTTTGGGCTGGAGTAATCCCTCCGGGCCCAGAAGGAAGCCGGATAAACTCCCATGTAGTCTCAGTGTGATATTGCAGTTTCAAACCTACAACCTTCGAACGCAAACCATGGTCCTAAGCCAAATGAGGTACTCCTTGGAGTTATATTTATACGATGTGATGGTTATTATTTGTGCTATAAAGTCCAACAACGAATAATGTTTGGAATTGATGCTTAAAAGTTAAAAGTGAGTTCTAGGCCCTCAAAGAATATGGATAGGGGGCAAAGGTTATGATAACTAAGCACCAACATAACTTACATAAGCTCTTACATTTTAGGTCTACTAAGATGCGTGACAACCAATGAAGGTTAGAGCGAGGAAATGTTAAAAAGTCACTCTCTTTTGCTATGCGGAAACAATCCAATAGGAAAACGGTAGCCCCTTGATATTTGGCTCTCAAAATTTAATGGGCATATAATGCATTATTTTGGGTTTTTTTTTTCAATAATGAGAAACACTCCCATGGGGGCAACTAGATCTTTCAATCCCTTTACTCCCATGATTTAAAACGATATCCATAAATTTTCATATTATGTATAAATTAATATCAAACACATGCTTATTATATTTATTATTTTATCATATACATGCTTAATACATGTATATTTTATAGTATCTCACTCTATAGATTTATATCATATAGATGCTTTATATATACACATATTTTATACTCTCTCTTTCTCTCACACACACCCGATGACTTTGTTGGGTTCGGGTACATATCCAAGGATTAAGACCCAACTTGGACCCAAAAACTTTATTATTTGGGACTGGGTGTGGATGGATTCAACCCAAACTCAACCAGTGGCCATCCCTGCTCGCAACCCATTTGCAATGAGGGTTAACCTGGCCCACCCTGCCTAACCCTTTTTTTTTTTTTTTTACTGCTATCGGAAGGTTTTCAACCCTTTGCGCTAGACTAATCTCTCCGAGCTCAGAAGAAAGTCGGGAAAACTCCGTAGTGCAGTTCTGAACCTACAACTTCCGGGTACAAACCGTGGACCTAGGCCAACTGTTAGCAGTAATATTTATGTTTGTGCCACTCATGTGGGCCACAAGAACTTATCAAACTCATAATTACTTCTACACAAGATAGATGCCTGGGAAATCACTATAGTGAAGATGTGGGCCCACCTTCATTAGAAGGTGGGGAATTTGGTGCATTAGGTGGGTCAATCCATGTCCAACCCATTTAATCATGGCTCATGAAGTCCAATCTGTTTAAATGCAGATAAGGTCGTGGCCCATTATCAACCAATATTCAGTGTGGATCATGTTTGGGCTCAGTTAGCTGGATCAGATGCAGTTCACAATGTGAATTAGAAGTTAGAACACCTAATTAACTAGCTAAATTAATGATTACAAGATGGCCATTATAAATAAAAAAAATTTGAAAAAAGTCAAAATTTTACCAACATATGCTGACAGCTTAAGTCCACATTGTGAGGTACAACACCTGGTTATACTCAATGTCAAAGTACCATTTTACAAATATTCCATTCAATGTGTACCCTTTACAATTTGACCCAATTATGTGGGGCTTTTGAAAAAAAGTTCAATAGCTAGAAAGTAAAAATGAGGTGGTGGGCCTGGCCAACATCAATCTCCACCCTACACAACTTTCAGTCTAAGATGATCACAACCGTTTGATGGGAAATTACACTGTTCAAAATTGCAAATTAAGACTCAAATATTATCATGATTTGAGTAGAAGAATGTGAGTGGTTGACCATTTTCCTTTCAGATCAATGTGGTTATTGGAGGGTTGGGTCCATGACCAAAACCATTGACATTTCTAGCCTTAGATATAAACAAACCACATGTAGTATGGGTATTTGGGCTGACCCTGTTTAGGTAGCCTGATCTTTTTTTTAATAGAGTTGTTGACTTCTCTTCTCTATAATATATTAGATTTAGTTTGCATGATTTCTATGTGTGGAAACTGGAAAGGTAATTTAACTTCTACAGAAGAAGAAATGGGGGATGGCTGCCTGAAATTCACACTGAAAGTAGAAGGAGACTTCAAGAAATTAAGAAGAAGAAACACCAATTAATGAGGACATTGTTTCATAAAGGGGACACATGGGTACAGGATTTGGTCCCCTAATCAGGGAGGGCATATATACTTTGTCAACCTGTCAGGCTACAGAGTCAAACTAGGGTAAAAAATGTAAATGCTCCAATTTTACAAAACCTCTATGGTGGGCCTACTATTCATGAGTGCCAATTCAAGGGGCTAGGGGGGAGTAGTGTGGATGTGGTGTGAATGGTTTGGATGCATGGATTTTATGCAATTAATATTAAGAAGAAAAAAAAAATACTAGGAAAAGAAAAGAGCTGTTGGATTTTAAGCAATGATCAATAGTTGTTGTTTTTTTCTTCTTTTTTTTTTAAGTATGATTGTCAAAAGTGGTTGTTTGTTTGCACTTATTTACTTATGTAAATATTGCACATTTGCATAGGGTCGTGTTTGTTTGTTTGTTTGCTCATATACGTAAATGAGACTGTTTTCAAAAGAGATTTTTCACACATGAAGTAATTATACACCTCTTTGGTTAAAAAAGGAGCAAGTGCAAAAGATGCCTGATGCCTGGGTCAAGTTGCATTATCAAATCTCTACACCACCTTTCATTGTTTGCAACTTCTATGGGCTTCAAATTATTAATCCAATTAAACCATTCAAAATCTTCATTGACCTATTAAATCAAAAAATATTTAGTTTCATGCCGTAAACGTTCATTGGTTTTGAGATATTTAAATATTTTACTTAATATAATTTGAACATTTCAATGTTTAATTTTGTTAGGATTTGATTTACTAGAGCTATGCTTTACGATGATTTTCTATGTCTTCACTTTTACTTTCTCAGCTTCCCTTAGATAAAAGAGGCATTTCTTAGAGTTCAAGTACATTCAATATCTAGCGATAAAATGAGCCCAAAACCATCATGTACGTATGACATGAGTGTGTGCACGAGAGCATGTAAGTTGGTGGAATGCACAAAGTTGACTTCCAATTCCAATATATAGATGGTTTACAAAGGCTATCATGTTGATGAGTATAGAGTAAAGACTCTATCCATAATTGAATCTCTTTTATAAGAGGATAGGAATCTTGGGTGTCATGAATATGCATGGTTATTTTTCCAGTTTCATTAATTTACCAACACTAGTAGCTTTTCCTTTGAAATAAGCAAGGTTTTTAATGACACATTTACAAAGTGGTTCATTATATTAATCAGCTTTAAAGGCTTAGTTGACCAAAATGTTAATGCTGTCATGGGTGAGTGGGTGTTCTAAAGAGAAATCTAAGCACTTCTAGTATTAAGAACTTATTACTTGAGAGGAGATAATGTGTTCACAATTCACATACATTTATGGGATAGTACTTGATGTTTCCTTTTACTATGTGAGTTAGGAATTATTACCAATGACTGACTTATGGTGAGCTTAGTTGCCTTGAATATATAGGAATTAAATACATAAAAATTCATGATTAATTTAGGACCACCCAAGAACTATTCGAGAGCAAGGTGTGAACAATATAAGCCAACAATGTAAATGGGATCTTGAATTTCCTGGAATTTGATTAGTTGACGGCTATTTTGAGTATTCACCTTTTTTTAACTGTTTATAGAAATAAAATATATAAATTCAATTACATAAACAAAGGGGCCTATAAAGCTTGTGAAGAAAAATGACACTTGAAAAATGTCCGGTGTCACATCATGTCAAAAGATAAATAAAAAGAAAAAGGTCAAAAAGGCAAATTCTTGTCTAAAAAAAAAAAAAAAAAAGCAGGCCCTTAACGTGCATTGGAGCATGAAGAAGGATTTTATTAAGTTTCCCTTGCAAGAGGCTATCCAAATTGGCATGTCTAGAAACACCATTAAAGCCTACGTAGCCAAGTTGTGAGCATTTTGGTTAAGCTTGCTAGGCACAAAATAGAAAACATCAGTACTAAAATAATTGCCGCCTCCATAATATCCCAAACAACCAAATGGCCATCACTGTAGCCTCTTTGAAGGAAGAATGCCTTAGCCCTTTGACCGAACCTACAAAAATAAGACGTTTAATAAATCCAATGTCAACTTGATGTTCCTGTTGGCTAGGGGTGTACACGGATCGGATTGATGCGGATTGGGCGAAATTCGTCACCAATCCGTTACCTACGAATTGACGGATTTAAAATCCATCACTAATCCGTAGCTATTAAAATCCGATCCGTGGATGACCAGATCGGATAGGATTAATCCGTTCAATCCGTCCATGTATATTACATGGAAAAAAAAAAGAAAAAAAAAACCCCATGAATTACTCTCTCAGCAGCAACACATATTGTCAAAGAAGACCCCATCAGACGTGCAGCAAATGAACACAAATAACTTACTAAATGAAAAAAAAAAAAAAAAAAACACCATATTTCAATCAGAATATGCAACCCAAATATACAAGCAACAACACAGACACAGATATATGGTAAGGCAATGATGATGCAAGAGTGACAAATACAAGAAAAACCCATAAAAGAGATCCATGGAACCTTCAAACTACACTTTAGGAATTTTTTGAGTATTTATATATATATATTTTTTAATATTTAATGGCAACGGATCGGATCGGATTAAATCCGCGGATTAAGGGTCAAATCCGCCACCGATCAGTTGATAACAGATTATACAATTTCCAATCCGCCACCGATCCGTTGGCCTTCGGATCGGATCAAAATCCGCGGATTGGATCGGATTGACGGATCAACGGATTTTTTGTGCACCCCTACTGTTGGCAGCTCTAAAAGCTACATCCATAAATATTATAACACCAGGAATGTCCTCTTATCTTAGTAGTAATAGGTGACGGTTGTTACGTTCATGTGGTTCGAATCTAGGAATGCATCTTTGCTCCTCTGAAGTTGTGATAACTCACCAGAGGGCTCCCCACCTCACCTGAGAAGCCCCTCTCCAGAGAGCTAAGGGCCTCAAACCACCCTTCACCCAAGCTGGGATACCAAAATAAGAAAATTATTATAATACCACCAATCTCATTATCCGAAAGGACCCAAGGAGCCCCTCTCCAAAGGACTAGGGGCCTCAGACCACCCCCCACCCAAGCTGGGATATCAAAATAAGAAAATTATTATAACACCACCAATCTCATACCTAAGCTGGAATACCAAAATAAGAAGATTATTTTAACACCACCAATCTCATTATCCAAAAGAACCCGAGGAGCCCCTCTCCGGAGGGCTAGGGGCCTCAGACCACCCCCGACCCAAGTTGAGATACCAAAATAAGAAAATTATTATAACACCACCAATCTCATACCTAAGCTGAAATACCAAAATACAAAAATTATGTTAACACCACCAATCTCATTATCCGAAAACGTATACTTTTCTATTGTTTCTACCTCAATTCTTATCACATGATGCATGAACTACGTAGCAACAATACCAATAGGAGAAATGGTTTTGCTCTTAAAAGATTAAGGAAAAGATTTTTTAAATCACTTGTTTAAGCCCCATTGAGAGTATCAAAGAAAAAAAAAATGATACGAGCAAAATTTCTAGAAAAAATACTTAGGAAATTATTAAGAGAGTGTGAGCATACATGGAATACAAAACAATCTTAAATATTTTAGCAAACCCTTACAAGAACAAGACTTTAAATCTTAAAAAAAAGAAGGTAATCTGCTATTTAGGGTTGATTTTAAGATGGATTAGGGCACACGAGAGTGTTCAGCCTTCTCTAAGAACCAACCAACTATTTTTCCATGCACGTGAAGTCCTTACTTCCCCCACGCACCGAGCAAGTCAAGCAAAGGGCAAGTAGCCTTATGAGTTCGAAATCGCAACATCCGATTTCTAAGCCGTAGTCCTATCCTATCCAATTGTGGGACCCAATTCTAACACTTAACGATTAAAAAAATAATAGAAAAAAAAAAAAAAAAAAAAAAACAAAATCAAATAAAATTTATCTCAAAACTCAAATTGGCCCCCTTCTCTTTCATACTTATATGATATCTTACATTCACAAAAACAATCAGCCCATAAAGAAAAAAAACACATATTTTGGTTTGGGCCTAAAAAAAACCTACTTTCAAATCAATGGCTAATTTAATTATTCTCATATCTAGAATGTCTATAAAATTAAATAAAAAATTGGAGTTCTATCTAAGTTGGAACAGGATTTGGCGGGAATGTTTATAAACCCCTCCCCGACTCTCTCTCTTACTCTCCACAATCCTTTCTCTCTCGCACCTTCTAAAATTAAAACTTTGCATAAACCCTAAAAATTCTCTCGATCTCTTCGCAAGAACCCATCGCTTTTTACATCTCAGGTATGTTTAATCACCACATTCTCATTAATTAAGAACAACTGCGCTCGATTTCTGTGTTTTTTTTAGACATGGATACGTATGCAGATCATGGAAGAGCACTAGGTTTAGGGTTCAGGATTTGGGGTTTACGGTTTAGGGTTTAGAAGAAAATCGAAGAAAACAAGGTCGGAAACCGATAGCAGCGCTTGGGGTTCGGGTAACTAATCCAATCGACTTTAGTAAGATTGTTAAGGAAGAATTCAATGCTGCTCGGAGCACGATAGAGGGTATGGATCTCGAATTCTAGGGTTTTTTTTTTTGTTGGAAGTGTTGTAAGATTGTAGCTTTCGCGTTTTTGGAAGAAAGTTAGTGGAAGTAAAGATGAGAATTCTGCTGCCAAAGGTTGGGAATTTGGGTTTTACTGCTGAACCTTTTTGTGGGTCCCACCTTGATGCTGCCATGCCGGTCACCGGATTGGTGCGGCGGGTTGGGTAGCATTCCAAAGTTGATTGAAGGAGGGCCCCACATAGTATGATCCCCCGAGGCCGTGTTTGAATGTACCTAATCCAAGTTAAGTGCACTAAACCTGTGATCGGTATGCATCGAGGTGCGCCTCACTCTGACGATTTGCTGGTTCAAAATTGGCAAACTGCTGCAGCAGATTTCTTTTTTTTTTTTCTTTGCCTTTTTGGTTTCAATAAATATGTAGATCTTGTAAAATTGCATGACATGAATGATCAAGCCATGATTGTGCTCTGTTTTTTGAGAATTCCTTGAAGATTTTCTGTTGCGATCGGCTACAACCATAGGTCTAATTTTCGTTTTCTTGAGAACCATGGATTGATCTTATGCTCATTTTCTACTAGTATAATTGTAAATTCTTCATTAGTAAATACATCAAATACAGCAATGCATTACTCTTTGATCAGCTCTGGGTTTCTTTTCTCTTTGATAGTATCCAACTAACTTGCGACTAGATTCTTGATTTTGGCATGGTTATCCCATGGTTATTGCAGGAGGCATGAGTCCCATCTTTATTGCAAGAAGTTTACTGTTGTAAAATTTTAGTTGCTTTCCTTCTAATATCTGATCTCAGAATCATGGCATTATTTTAACAATAATAAATGCTAATGTTAATATTGTGTAATTGTTGTTCTCCTTGTTGCTATCACTATTAGTATTGTGACATCAACAATCATAGGCAACGGCTAGGGATCTATCACCTTTTAAGAAAAAAGATTAGGCATTTCTCTTGGTAATTACACATCATCAACAACAGCAGCAGCAGTAGAGCCTTATCCCGTCACACATCATCCATGCAACCTTACGGTTGTAAGTTTCAACAATGAGCCCTTCCAACTGTGCTATGGACTGACTTGCAAAGATAGTCGGGACTGTTTGTGGATTTCGGTTCAGGCCGAAGATTGTCTAACCTGTCTGTTTAGTTATGGGGCCTAATATTGAGCCTTGAGCAACCCACAGGCCTGAAAGTTAGGCTTTCCCCAACTTCTTAGCAAAATTTCATTAGCCTGTGTTGATATGTGGGCCACGTGGCCTTAGTTGGGCCTTTAATAAGCATACAATAAGCTCTGGCTCAACCTAGTTAGCTATGTGCTTGAAAAAGACTGAGGCCTGCCCAACAGGTCCAGAGACACAAATTAAAGCTAGCCCAAGGTTACTTGCAGAATACCGGACCAGCCCTGCCCATGCGAGCTCTACAAATAGTCCAGGTCATCATCCGCTTTTATTGACACATTATTGTTTATTTATTTAATACTGTCTTTTTTTTTTTTTTTTTTTTTTTGCTCAGTTGGATTGCTGGTCAGAATTTGATACTTTAAACTTGAAGACCCAGGGATTAATCCCACGACTTGTGCGCAATACTAAGGTGCCAACACCACTCAACCATAAACATGTTGGCAATACTATCAATTTTTTAGGACTGATCTGATAACTAGTTCCCTAGAGGCTTCTTCAACTGTCATCTGTCTTCAGGTCATACTAAGACAACATAATGCATTTATTTTGGGTATTATTTTTACATATAATCTCCATCAGTTTGACTCTTTAAACCCTCAAGAAATAGCGTTATTAGGAATATCCTTCAACAACGATATTTTGATTAGATAATGAATATCGTAGTTGGATCCACGAGTAGAAAAGCTTAGTGAAAATTGAAAATACTTATTACCTCAGTGCACTGAATTTTGATGTCTACGAGAAATTACTGAACAAATGGGCAATTTGAGTTGGATATAGTGAATGGCATCAATGCAGGGTCCTCAAAGTGGAGACAAGCTACTGGAGCCTTGTGGGAACATTGAGTGATACTTCAATTGAATATGTGTTTCTATAGGCCACAGTTAGACATCCAATGTTGTATGGAGTTGAATGTTAGGCAACAAAGAAATGAGAAGCTGAAGTACATGTTGTCAAAGATCTCACGTAATTCTAATTTACAATATGTTACTTGCACTGATAGATGGAACTTGCTTTGTTATTTCACATTTGTGGTGTGAATATACAGTGATTGACTGTACCTTATGTTGTATCCTGCGAACTATGCATCTAGATGTACTTTTGATTGATGAATCAGAACTCAAATATGTTGTGCCCCATAATATATAGATGGGAACTCCACAAGAACTATCCCAATTGGATGATCATAGCCATCTAGACCCTTTTCCTTTCTTCTCTTTATTTCTTTTTTTTTTTTTTGTTAAATATGGTCAAGATATCAATCAGACAACTATCATCATATACTAGTGAAAATATTAGGCTAATTATTATTACAGTGGGCACAACATGTGCTATTACTGCTTGACCAATATGTGTTTTAATGTGATATCTTGTATTATTCTTAGATGCTGATATAATTTTCTTATCTGATATTTCATTCCCTATATTGCTTGGACATTGTGTTTTCTGCCGTGAGTATCTGATCCCTGATATGATTGAGGCACAGTTGGATGGGTTCATCATAAAGAAAATGCCCACACACCCTATTCGTATTCTTTACCTATTGGTATTGGGATATCTTGTATGGTTCCTGGCAGTGCTTTTAGTCCATATGATGGTAACTTAAACTCAATTTTTTTTTTTTTAACAATTCAGGGGAACTACTAAAAGGCCATGAGTTTGGGCAAATGCATTGTCTGCTAGGGATTGTACATAATAGGGGTGGTGTGGCTTTATGATCAACAACTTTGGTATGATGGACCCAACGTGGACGGATACCCTAGAAGCTTTAGATTGGAAGATCAAACTCTTCAATTTTTGGCCTTTATTTCTAATGAATATATATGGGTAATTCTCCAAAATGCCCCGTTTTCTGCCCCTCTTTTTTTTTTCATGGGGCCCACCTTGAGTCATTCTAATCTTTTCACACACACTAACCCCCCATGAATAGTCACAAGTCCAAATATGGACAGACCTATATGAGACCTACCTATGTGCAAAAGTTTGACTCCATAAGATCATCCTAAGTCCTAACCCTTTGATCCATGACCCAAAAATTAAATGGTTTTAGAGGCATAATTTTTCTTATGATTTCAATCCAATGGTGAGGAAAAGTTGGATGAGTGTAAACTTTCCATCTAATGGACCTCCATGATCATCATGCATCCCAGTAGACCCAACTAGGAGGGGCGTTTTTCTTATAAAAAAATGCCCAAACACTGTCTAGTGCTGCCCTATACACACACGCACGCACTTTTCACAGTCATCTCAGTGCAAGCTATCAATCAACCCATTTGGGAATTTTTCTCATCTTGGAATTTTGATGCATTCCCCAATTTGGTGGGATTCATTAGACCAAAATTCTAATGTATCACACTATATTTGGGAATCATCAAAATTCTAAGGAGAAAGGCCATCATTGTTTGAATGGTAGCCTTCAATGAGATGACTGTTAAATAATATAAAAAAGACGGGTTCATTAGATAGAAAAAAAAAAAGGGCCAAAGATTGAAGAGTTTAATCTTCCAATTTAAAGCTTCCGGGGGCACCCTTCCATGTTGGGCCCATCACACCAAAGTTGTCGATCATAAAGCCACACCCCCCATATTCAGAAGCAATCATTCTAGAGTAAGCTGACTCAATTTTTTTTTCTTTGCTACACAGGACTTGAAATTACACACACCCATTTCCCTAACCAGCTTTGCTACATCTAGGATGTAACTTAACAACAATAACAGTCTTGAAAAGTGTCAAATTGGGTCTAGTATGAAAACTTTATCATGAGAAACGTCCTCATGTAAATTCATAACCAATTTGTGGGGATGTAGACCAACCTGTGATCATTTGTACCACGTTCACACTCACTAACATCCTATGTATTGGCACTCACCCTATGACCTACCTTTTTTTTTTTATGTTTTTTTTGTTGATCTTAGGGGCTGCAAAACTCTCTCTCTCTCTCTCTCTCTCTCTCTCTCTCTCTCTAAAAAAAAAAAAAAAAAAATTAACAACAATTTCTTTGATGATTTGATTATGTTACCATAAAATAAAAATAAAAAAAAAAAAAACACACACACACGAATGATCTGAGTACTTAATTTTTAGAACATTCTTCTAATCCCTGCATAGACCTTCCCATCCCTCTACCGGAGATGATTGGCATCCACCCAAGTGAGACGGTAAAATTGATTATCATATATAGAAAGTGAGGACTGTTCTCATGTGAACAAAGCCCTAACGTATATGTGTTTTTGGAAGCACCTCAGGGGTGGTTTCCAAAAGCTGTGAGGGCGGTGGGTGTTATAAGGAAAATGGGATCATAAGTGGGCCCTAGATGGATTGCATGTCATGGTAAGATCCTTGAACTACATAGCTGACCTCATCATTTATGTGTGTTTGTCTGTGTCACCAGTCTCCACCATGGGTTTATAGTACACTAACTTCCATCTTTTGAATCAGAGAGTTATTTTCCTTGCCTTGCTTTTTTTGCATTTGAATACCTTTTCAATATCTTTTTGGCAGGGGATGTGTCTGTGATGGATAATAATGGTCCATCCATGACTTCTTATCAAGGCCGTACTGGCATGCTGAGTGACATTGTTGAAGAATGTCGACTTAAGAAGTGGCAATTTTTTTATGATCATGGCCGTAGTGGCATGCTGGGTGACATTGTTGAAGAATGTCAATATAAGAAGAAGATACACATATTTGTTTGGCCAGACCAAGATCCCCAGATGATATTGGATGAACAGCCTCTCCCCAAACATGTGAAGACCGATAACAGCATTCCATCCATGCATTTTTATCGAGGCCAATATCACTGGGGCCTCAGTGGCTTGCTGAGTGACATTGTTGAAGAATGTGGACTAATGAAGAGAAGGTGTTTTCCTACGCAATACCAAGATCCTCAGATGTTGGATTCAAGCTTGAAACGAACCTATGATGGAGTTCCTAATGAACAGCCTACATCAAAACATGTAAAAGTTGAGCTTCTCTGTGATGGCAAAAAGGATTCAGAAGTGATGATCAAGTCTTCTGCTATATCAGCAAGCACAGGAAATGTTTGTGATAGTATAAATGATGATCTAGCAAGAACAAAATCAAAAAAACCAAAGACGAAGGGTTTATCCTTGATTGAACTATTCACATCAGACCAAATAAGGGAGCACATCAATAGCCTTAGGAGAGGTCAGGTTAGTCAGTCTACAAAAAATTTTTTTTAAGCTACATTAGAACCTGATGTTTGTTGAAAATGGAGGGGCTCAAACTCAATGCACTCACTCAACTCATAACACATTATTCACTGCACTCAAAATATTTTCATTTCATCGATTCCATTTCATACAACTTCCATAACATGCATAAGTGGATGGTTGGTTGAAAATAAGGTGAAGAGATAGGCCATGTTGTCATTGTAAAAGAATGGAAGCAGTTTTGAGAGAATGCTCAATGCTGTCCCCTTTGAGGGTCGACTGTTCTTCATATTTGTAGGGGCTCAATGCCCTAATTACAATCAATTAAGTATCTCAGATCCTAGACTGTAGCAACAACTAAGTCTTATCCTTTGACTAAGTACAATACAATAAATGGGCTTTGACCAAGTACAATACAATAAATGGGCCTAAATGGGCCTGCTGAGATTGGGCTTGGATTGACACATTTAGCCTCATCTCTCACCCTTTATCAAGGTGGGTGATGAGAGCCCCACATGACCTTCTCTCTACCTTACATAATGTTACATAATGTTGTTGAGCTTCTTGATCCCTCCAGTCACATTATCGAGATCAGCTATCATGGTTAATGGGACCGCTCGCCGATCTCCACCACAAAGAATCTTGGTCCCAGACCAAGCAGCTTCACAATGTCATGTCATGCACTGCTCACAATGAATATACATCCCCAATCTTACCTGCTCTTGCACCACTTGATGATAATGGGGGGCCTCAAACTCAATTCACTCACTCAACTCATAACACACAACTCACTGCACTCAATATTATTTCATTTCCTCCATTCGTACCATGTTGTCTGTAGGAAATATTTTCATTTCATTCCCACCATTACTACCACGTTGTTGGTAAGAACATATTCTGCACCATAAAAAGCCCACCCATTGAGATCTCTATAAGGTGTACTCAACCAACTTTTTCACACCAAGTCTGTTACTTTAAAATATTGTTTGGGTTTAATTGACATTGTATATGAATTTGGTGATTATAGATACCTATAGCGATTTTTGTATGCTTCAAACATCCATAGGTCTTCGTCTATATCATATTTACTGGAATTCACTAAGTAGCTTGACCAAACACCCATAGGTCGTAGTAGAACTTGGATAGAAACAGATCACATATCAGAAAAACATTATTGATTTTGTATTTAAAATAAGTATTTTGTCTTCTCAGTTGGCTGCTTAAAAAATACAAGTCAAAATGACAGCTGCCTTTAGAAATCAATTATCTTTTATTCTTGCTGATTTTCTTCTATTCTGCTTTGCTTTTGACAGAGCAAATCGGTAGATGAAAGGCCCAAAGCAATGAGAGATCCCATGAATGATAACTTATGCCAGCTATGTGAGGCAGAGAATATTTTCTTTGAAAAGCCTCTTCTAGTTTGCTCAAAGTGTGGTACATATGTTAAGCATAATGCAAAATATTATGCTACGGCAAGTAGGACTTCACAATACTTATTTTGCAATTCATGTTATACTAAGAACCATGGTGAGAGTTTCACAGTTTCAGAGGTTTTCATCAATAAAGCAGAGCTAAAAAAGCATAGGAATAATGAGCAAACTGAAGAGCCGGTAAGTGCTCTTTCTCAGTCCTACCCTCTTAATTCTAATGCTTAGAATACGAACCTTGTAGGGTCCTGATCATGATATGTACAATGTCCTGATGTACACATTCGTATGTAGCGCAATGTTTCAGTGATCTAGACTACTAATCTAGTGGTCTTATTGTAGATGGACGATTCTACAAAATTATTATGGATTGCAAGGTCCTAGCTATCCCAAATATTGTCCTATATACTGTTTTTTTTTTGTTTTTTTTTTTCTTTTTTTAAAGAATTTTTCTATATGCCAAAGCTAGATATCGAAGGCTAGGATCTTTTAATCAGGAATATTCCTCAAGAACCCTCTTCCTCATTAAGAGACCATCACATCTCAATGGTACATATGACCAAATAATGTCTTGAGCTAATTGACACATCAGGAGACTGTTGCACTACTAATGATTAAGCTAATTTTTTTTTGACAAACAACTGTCATGGGAAGAATTACTTAACGCTCATGAATGCTTCTCTGCAGTGGGTTCAATGTGATAATTGTAAAGGTTGGCAGCATCAAATATGTGCCCTTTTTAATGGTAAAAGGAACGAAGAAGAGGAAGTGGAATACACCTGCCCCTTTTGCTACCAGAAGGAGATCACTAGTGGAGAGCGTGAGCCTTTGACTCAGGATTTTGTTCCAGGTGCCAAAGACCTGCCTAGAACCCTTTTAAGTGACCATATAGAGAAGCAATTGTTTAAGCGTCTAAAGAAAGAAAGAAAACAAAGAGCAAAGATGATGGGAAAGAGTTTTAATGACGTAAGTTGTCTATCAATTAATTGTTTGATTTTCATCCTTAGCAACTATGAGAACTAATAGATAGTTGGCATTTCCACTTGACTACCAGGTGCCAGGAGCAGAGGGTCTTGTCATCAGAGTACTCTCATCAGTCGACGAGAAATTGAAAGTACAACCTGAGTTTTGGGAGTTCTTTAAAAACAGGAATTATCCAAGGGAATTTCCATACAAATCAAAGGTGCTGACCTCACATTGTAGAAAAACGAATGCAGAAAATTTATTTTTCTTTTTCCATTTTGTAATTATTTTAGCTTTAAGTTAGCTCTTGATCAGGGAACGAAAAGGGGAGATTTTTAAATGCATGTTAATTCTTTATTATATTTTTGGGGTTGGTTGGGGAAGATGGGAAGATGATCCTGCTCCTGCTCCTGAGTTTTTACTTATGGCCCATGGTTTGATTTATTCATAGTGTTTCTAGTTGGACTACTGTACATGAAGACTTAGAAGTCATCTAGGTTTAAGATTATAGTCATCCAGTATTTGCCCTTCTCTTAGAAAATTTCTGTATTCTTATTCTTTGCCCCTTTCTAAGTCGCATCTTGAAGCGCTATGATTCCCAATTTGGAAAGTTTTTTTGGACATTCTTATCCAATATGGCCCATAAATTAATGATTTGAATTATAAATGACTGACCTTGGTAGGAAGTTCGATCCAACATGCAAATCAACTAGCTCTATCCCTCTTCACTTGTTTTACCACTAGATCTCTATGTTAAATATCAATATCTTCTCTGTGTAATGTTGCAAAGTCATATGATGGCTTGCTATGATGCACGGATACTTCAAAATGGGCAACATATCGTGTCGTATCGTATCCGATACTTCACTTTTTATGTGTAAAATCCGTGTCGCTGCCGTGTCTATAGTGTGTCATTGCCGTATCCATGCTGTATCTGGGCATCATAGATGGCTTGTAGTAGATTCTCTTTATTAAGAAAATGATGGATTCTCTTTTCTTTTTTTCAATAATATCATCATTACACCAGTCTAGGTTCTTAAAAACTGGGTGAAATCACCAAACCATGGGCCCTACATGTACATAATTGTGACATATAGCTAAGGATAGATTTCATGCAATATCTTATGATTTATTCATTCCTCCAAAAGAACTCCCCTGAAGACAGTTTTGATGATGTTTTCATTTTCTTTCACCAGGTTATCATGTTGTTCCAGAAGATTGAAGGGGTAGACGTGTGCCTATTCAGCATGTTTGTCCAGGAATTTGGTTCAGAATGCCATTTCCCAAACCAGCGGCGTGTTTATCTTTCATATCTTGATTCTGTAAAATACTTCAGGCCTGAGATCAAGACTGTAAATGGGGAGGCCCTCCGCACATTTCGTTTACCATGAAATATTGGTAATTCACATCTCTTATCTCTTGGGTCTGACTTTGCTCCTTTTCATTTGACATTGTCTGGGAGGGCTTTGCTAATATCACAGCACTCTGAATGCTTGTTTCCATGCTGCCACATGGCTTAGGTGTGACTTATGTGTAATACATCCAAGTCATGCGTTGGCTAGGGCCCACCATGTAGGTTGCATGGCCCAAAAATAACATCATAAGGATTCCATGTTTATGTTGATAAGACCATGAACAAGTTTTTTACAAATTCAAGTCCTAAGACTGTAATTAGCGATCCATTCAATGTTTGATGTAAATAACGAAAGGGTTTGTTATTTAATCAGACATTGTTTTTTAGAAATGGTTTGACTTTTAGGCCAGGTATCATATGCAATAAACCCTTCCTGATGCACATCTTCAATGGATTCTTGCAGCATATAAATGGGCATGGAAAGTGTTGTGTTTTATTAGTACATATCTGTACTTTACTGGGTTTTTTTCTCTCTTTTCTTGATTACTGATGATTAATTCTTGGTGAAAAAAAATCTTATTTTTACATGTTTCAGATAGGATACCTTGATTACTGCAAGAAACGAGGTTTCACTAGCCTCTACCTATGGGCTAGCCCCCCTTTAAAAGACGATGATTATATCCTATATTGCCATCCTGAAATACAAAAGACACCAAGATGTGATCGGTTGAGGGAATGGTGAGTCTGTTCATGTGTCTCAATGTATTTATTTTTTATAACGTATGTAACATGAACACTGCTCTTAAAAACTGCAATCCAACATCTATTTTGTGCTTCTATTCTTGTATGTTCTTTTCCCTGAATGGTTTCTATTCTTGTATTATAGCCATATTTATGTGCTATGCATCTTCTAATGTATTTATAGCTATGCAAGTTCCTTTTTTCTGCACCTTACACATATGTCTTTAATATGTTATTTCACATGAAATCTTAAATATTATTTTTCCCTGCTTAAATGTTTTGGCACATTTAATTTTCCATTTTTGCATGTATTTGTCTAATGTAGATGGTTCTAATACCTATCCGACATCCTCTGGATGATCTCTCAGGTATCTATCAATGATACAGAAAGCTATCAAGGAAAAAGTTGTGATGGGATGTACTAATTTATACGACGAATTCTTCATGCGTGCTATTGAATGTAAGGCAGAAGTTACGATGGCTCAATTGCCATATTTTGATGGTGACTACTTTCCAGGTGCTATAGAAGAAATTATCAAGAAAGAGAAAGAAAAAGGGCCAAAACGCATGAGGGCTCGGAAGACTGTCAGATGCGCAGATTTTTCTGAAACTCTCTCAGAGGAGGATATGCTCCTGATGCAGAAAGTAAACCTTCTTACTGATCTTTCCTTTTCCTTTATCATGCAACTTTGACTAAAGCTTTTTCCAATTTCCACAATTGACTATTTGTTTGTTAATTTGGCGCTTAGAATATGATTAGTGATCCATTTGGATGCACTGCATATTACAAATGTTATCCATGTTTTTTGAAGAACAAATGGTTATCCATTTCTGACTGTTTGGGGTACAAAAGAAGTTAACAATCACATTTTAAGTGAGAATTGGATATTGATTTTCCTGCTCCTCCTCAAATTAATGATACTAATGACTTCTGTTGGTAATTTGGATGGAAAAGGTAGAAGTTATTATTCCACTAGTAGTGTTACTCGATATCCTTGCAAGTTGCAACATTAAACTTATAATGGAAATGATAACCACCCAGTCTACCAAAATATTCAAAGCTCTAACATTTGGGTAGACATCCAATGCACATCCTATGGAATATATATAAATATATGGGCTGTACTCACATTCGGACCTTCCACGTGGACCCTTGTGCTGAAAGAAAAAGGGGGTTCGATCATAGATTGTCCCATGTGCCGAAATAATGGGGGTTTGCATGGATCCATCTATATTAGACAAATGCATGCATGTGATGGAAAAGTTAATGTGCCAAAACCATTTAAGCTGGGATAGACAATATTCGGAATTTCATACACAACATTTTACAGTTCATAAATGTGTAAGATGTAGAAAAAATGTAATTAAATTGCTAGAAATGCATTAGAAGATACATGGCATATAAATATGGCTAATGTACTAGCAGAAACCATTCAGGGAAAAGATTAACATACCTTCTAAAACGTTTAAAATTTAGAGCCATGGATCAAGGGGTTCGGATAAACAAACAGAGTTGAAATTTTGCACACATGTAGGTCTCAAATCTCAATGACATCTTTCTATCCCCACCTTCCCCATGAATTGGCATGGCCCAAGTGTGTCCACTGTCCACAAGAGAGGGCGACCCATATATTTATGTGTGTATGTATATGCAAGGTATCTACTGGAGAAGGGACCCATATATTTATGTGTGTGTGGATATGTTACAATTTTTTATTTATTTTGAGTCTATTTCTTTTACCCACCTTGCTTTCTGTTTATTTGACAATTGACTTTTTTTCTACTACTTTTTTTGTCACAGCTTGGGAAAAGTATCCGGCCAATGAAGAGAAACTTTATCATGGTCCATCTGCAACATGCTTGCTCCCATTGCTGTGAAATAATAGTTTCTGGAAAGCGATGGATTTGCAACCAATGTGAAAATCTCCAGCTTTGTCACAAGTGAGCATCATAATTAAGAAATGACATAGTATGAGCTAAGCATACTTGTGGTCATTTTTGGGGGCCATCTATAACGAATCCCTGCCACAATCACCTACTTTTCATGTACTGCATTGGCCCTAATTTGACTGTATTTGATCCTTGTCAGAGTGATACTCATCATTGATTGAATCACCTTGGGTTACACAGTGTAGGGGGGTGCTTGGTGCTCACAATTGAGCCCCACAAATATGAAGCACCTTGTTACAGTGCTGTCGTATACGTGCCACATCAGGCTTCATTGTTGTATACCTAACCTTTGGCACTTTTGCACAAAGTGGCTGCTTGCACATCTTGAACCTGCTAGCAATCACTCATGGTGGATGCTTGATTTCCCTAAAGTTTCCCACATTGGATTATCCTAACCTTGGTTCCTTGGCCATCTTTTTGGTTGAAAGGATAGCTTCTAATTTGTGATCTTTTGGACAATCTTCCATCTTATTGCTAGACTTATCATCTGATATTGAATCACATGAACAGTCCACACGCGAAAGGGTAAAATGTCATAGAAATAAGGTCCATATATAAGACTATCCCAGTCTTGTATGTTTATTTGGCATTCTCTCATGTCCAGTGCAGTATTGGACTTGGTGCCTCATAAAAAAATATGCCTTTGCTATTCTGATAGTTTTGAGTTCTTATGTGATTGTTTAGGTTCTATTTTCTTACTTCTATTCAATTGCAGGTGTCATGATGAAGAAGAAAAGCATCATAAGAAGGACAAGCACCCTACACAAAATAAGGAAAAACATGTACTATATCCGGTGAGTTCTTGAAATAAAAGCACCATTTTATAGCAAATATTTCTGAAAGCTTGGTCTTTTCAATTCTTCAAACAGCTTCAACATTTTCACATGTAAAAATTCACAAACATTTGAAAATCTTTATTTATTATGAACCAACTTTTCAGGTTGAGGTGAAAGATGTGCCTTCAGATACTAGAGATAAAGATGGGATTCTTGACTGCTGGTTTTTTGACACTCGCCATGCATTCCTGAAGCTTTGTCAAGTAAATCATTATCAATTCAATACTCTCCGCCGCGCTAAGCATTCCTCAATGATGGTGCTCTATCATTTGCACAATCCAACAGCTCCTGCATTTACGAGAACATGCTTCATATGCTTTAATGAAATCGGCGCAAATAAGGGTTGGCATTGTGAGACCTGTTCAGAGTATGATGTGTGTGATGATTGCTATCATCAAGAGGGAAACCAACATTTGCACGAGCTGACACAGTGTCTTATTCAGGCTAAAGAGGCTTTAAAGAAATAAGATTTACAGGTATTCATTATCTACAGAAAATGTGGTTCTATAAATTTAGAATGTTTAGACTAGAGTTTCATTTATGAGTAATGAATTAAAGTTGTTATAGGTACCCCGCATTTATATTTCATTCAATGCATAGTACAGCTGATCACTGATCGTCAAAAGCTTGGATGTTTAAAAGAAGGCAGTTGTAACAGTCTAAAATTAGTGGCAATGTCCAAGACCCTCTCGCAGCTTTTCCCAATAGAAATAATAGGAAATAAGTTTGTTTAAGAGCCAAAAACCATAGGACTTGGCCAACTAGGTGACTTCTGGGGTTACTCAACTCGGCACTTGCTGAGTTCAAGTTGACTCAATTGACTCGGACTTGACCGATTTTTTAAAACCATGGTCCCTAAAGTTTGATTCGCTTTGAAGGCACTAATATTTTGGGCTTTCAATCCAATGGTGAGTAATAGTCAAACGAGTGTCAATTTGGGGTGAATGACAATTCATGAGGTGGGGGTACTGAGTGAGGGGTCAATGGATCATAGGTGGGCGAGTTGAAAGAAAATGGAAGGTTCACACCAAAGTTAAGATCATAAGGTGCCGACTGTTCACACCTGATGGTACCTCTTATCACATGTGCACAAACAAATCTGTATCTATATATGTATGTATTTGTTCTTGTAAGGATGCCAATTTATGGAAGTTGAGTGGGTGTTCGGAGGGAGATGGAATCCTACAGAGCCCAATTGATCATTCATGTGCATCACTATTGATCTGCTGAGTGATGCATCACCTCTATGGGATTCTAAATATCAATGCCCCTATGGCACACACTTGGATTCATGCTGATCATTGGGGATTGGGGATGCAGAAGCTATATACTTAAATTAGGGGTGGAAAAAGATCAGCATGATTGGCCATCATATGGAATAGTTATTAAAGCCCCAAGATCAAGGGTGGAAAAGCAATAAAATTGTTTAACGACGTCCAATTGAGTGTAAGATGTGGTATGGTGCCAATTCACTAAACGTAGCATGTGTCAGCAGGAGATGTGATCATTGGTGGATTGCATGCATGGTTTGGAGCTCATGTACTTCTGTGCTACATAGTATAGTTCACCTGAAAACTTACATACATTTGTTTGTGTATTTGTATATGTATGTATTCATGTTTCCCATCTATCATTTACATCTCATTCATCATTCTTTCATATAATTTTTTTTTCTTTCATCTTGAATGCATTTACATGTTCAAGGTCTAGTTTTTCTCTCTCATATTTGGCTTATTTTCTTGTTCTTGTTGAAATTTGGCTAGTACACTACTCATGCAAAATGCAAATTGCTGCAGATCCAGCAACTCCTTGGTCTTTTGGTACATGCTCATGAGTGCTATGCTTCAGCTTGAAACTACCCAAATTGCCACAGAATCAAACTTCATTTCCTTCATGGTAAGAAATGCAAGACTCGCGTTTGAGGGGGTTGCATTCTTGGTGAGATAAGGTGGTCTCTCCTTTGACTGCATAGACGTTTCAACGGGCTAAACTGCAGGAAACCTCATTGCAAGTGCGTATAACCTTTCCATCATTAAATTTTTTGTAATCTGTGGGTAGCCTTTGGCAGTTATTAGTAAAAAAAAAATAAAATAAAATAAAAATCCCTGTTTTCGTTTTTCCCTAGCGACTTGAAAGATCATATGAAGAAGTGGTTGCAGTTGTCTGGAGGGTTAAAAAAGGTAGCAGACCAGAAGTAGGCAACAATATGTATAGAACTAATTGCACAGCTTGGAGAAAGGATAATGTAGAAAGGTCGGCACGCATTGCCCAGATGGTGCAATACAATGTAGATGCATATAACAAAAGATGAAAAACACTGAAGTTATTCTTTGAATTTCTCCAATAAATGGATTTTTTTCAATAAAGTTTTTTGTATTCATTTACTATCCGTTTGTAACATGAGGAATGGTAATAAATTAATGGAAAAATGGGATTTACAGGACACAATGTGGTATGAAACACCAGTGGGTTGGGAAAGATGTAAAATCATTTCTTTTTTCTTCAGCCCAGTTAGAAATGAATATCAAAGGTGATTTTCAAAAAATGAGCGTCAAATGGCATCTTCTTTTAATTCTATTTCCCTAAGAGAAAATGTTATTTGATGTTCATTTTTGAAAATTCACCTTTAACCTTCATATTTAACCACCATATGTATTCAATTTCTATGCATTTTAATGCAAACGAACAGTGTTTTTTATTTAAAAAAAGGGGGGCATTTCTTTCAGTGCAAGTTATGATACTCTGTCTGCCATCCTAGCAAGTGCAATTGAACTAATGTCAGGTATTAGTAATTATCATCTAAAGTGATTCAGACCTTTTCTTGTTTTTGATAGGCATGAGTGAAGGTCTAGGCTATCTTTTTATTTGCTGTTGTTTGATGATTTCCAATAGTTAAGGTGTGCAATGCATTGACAAGAAATAAAAGAGAATTATAAAATAATAAAAAGTAATGGCTAACTAAATACTAATTTTGATTGGAGTAAAAGTAGGATGGTTAACCTTTTTTATTATTTAAATTTTTACCAAAATGATTTCAAATTCTAGGAATTGGTTAAAAAGTTAACAGTGGGTTTGTAATAAATTTGCAAGATTTTGCTAAAAAGGATTCTGACTGTACGACTACCCTTTAAATCTGACATTTGTCCTAAAATAGTCGAAGTTTAAATATATCTTGTAGAACTATTCGTACAACAATGGTGCAATATCGCACGGCCTTAGAATATTGGAGGAACGGTTATGTGGGAATAACTTAAACTTCAACCGCTTATGGGCAAATATCAGGTTTAAGGGCAGTTGTTCGAACAATATAGTGGTCTATCCCGCCCTGTAATTTCCTTTCAAGCAGAACCATCTAAGTAACAAGTCAATGCGCAAAAATTTAAGTCTCTATCTGGTCTGATTCCGCCTTGTATGACTCCAAGCCGATCCCCAGAAAGGGAGAATATATATATAAAGTATGGTCTTCTTCAACCAGCAAAACCAAATCCTGTTCGGGTTTTGATGATCAGGTTCATTGTGCAACCAACCGAAAAAAGTCCACTGATCCTTCAATTGGGATCCCTCTGCAGCCTTCTAACAGCCTGTCCACATGCCAGATATGTGGCAAAAGTGGTCATAATGAACTCAATTGCTATCATCAGATGGACTTTGCCTGTGAAGGCCGTCCTGTACCTTGCAACACTACTAGTTCAAAACCAATTCCTCCTAATCATCACCTCAAACATGGTACAACCAATCCTTTTAGGATTGGGGATCACAAGGCCTTAATCTTTGTGCAAAATCTTCAACTTCATTGGATCATTCTAAACCCTTGTTCCAAGGCCCTCAAGCTTTTTAACGGTTTTAAAATGCATTATTGTTACCACGAGTTTAATCCAATGGCTGCTCAATTTCATTCAGATAGTGGTCAGAAGATGGAACAAAAGGTCCCCCAGGTGGGCCATACAAGGCAGGTTGCAAGGCCTCTCTCTACGTGGCCCAGTTAGCCTGAGAGGTTGGTTCCTAGTGCATTCCACTGTGCCATAAGCTTGTCTCAGTCAGTAGGCAGTCATCTCATTTTTAAAATTAAGGTTTTTTTCTCAAACTATAGAAATGAAAGGAGCAAAAATACATGCATCCATAGCACAGCTAAGAATAAATTGAGGTACATGATAGTTTAAATGGAGCTCTCTTCAAAACTAAAGAAACAAATCTTAACAATCCAGAGAAAATTAAAATACTTTTACTGAATCCAAGTTCCTCAAAAGATCCATTTTTGAATGTCAGACCTCAAATGTTCAAAAGGCTTAGACAAGAACTTTGGAAATAATTAATTATCCTGGTCCAGAGATTCAGCAGACCGGTTTCACAGTTCTGACCCTATAGTATGCAGCTATATCTTACTGATCTGCTTCAACTGTACACCTGCTGCCATCCCTGCTTTAACTCTAGTCCATCTGCTGTCTGACACATGACAAATCTTCCTCCTGATACATACATTCCTGTAAAAAGATAATTAAGACCATCATCCACCTCCAAGCAGACAACACTGGAATCTTGATTATCAGTAACCTGCTACAATCACCACAAAAAACCAAAGTGTATTTATCCCCACATTTCTAACTAAGAACGCATTGAGCATAAGACATTTATCCAGAATCCAGTGTCAGACGAAGTGACACATATTGCGTCTGATTTCCAAGCTGGACTTTCGGGTGTAAATGCAGCACCCCCTAGAGAGAGGGAAAAAAAAAACACTGCTAATCATATGAAATTTAGCACAAGTCCATCCATGGTGGCACCAGCAGGATGACTTAACTGGATCTTCTACACATACAGAGAACCATACATTTTCAGTTAAAACTATCCATAAGCCATCAGTACAGTTTCCCCTGATACACCGTCCTCGCATCTTAACATGATTGAAACAATCAAGACCACACAAATGTAAAGCTGTTCATACAATGTAGAGTTAATGCTGCCGGTTAAAACAGCTTCAAATTTAGTACAGGAAACAAACAAAGAGAATATAATAAGACAGTGATTCCTTTGAGAAGAGAAAATAAGAAAAATCATCTCCTACCTAAAAAAGAGTTTTTACCACGCTCATTTGAATGAAATACAGACATCACAGAGCTCTTAACAGCAGACACGAAAAAAACATGCAGTCAAGACTCCGTAAATAAAAAGACAATCACATAACACATCACGTTGTAAAGAATTTCCACAGCTTCTTCCCTATTGAAGCATTGTGCCTCTCAGACTCCTCTTCATCATCCCCACATTGGTCATCTTCACCATCTTCGGTCCTATATCCATCCTCATCATGATCAGCCGCTTCTGTCGTCCCATTCACTTCCTCTTCCCTCTGACCATCGCATTTGACCAACTTCATGACTGCTCCATCTGTCTCTGACCCAAATTCTCCTTTCTCAAGCTGCAATGTCAAATGATTAGTTTGATTAAGGGTTTTATGCTCAGAACTAAATGGCCTTTCTGATTACTGAATAAAGTAAATAAATTAAACTACTTCGTTACTATATATAGAACTTTCTGACCTCAAGCTTGAGTTAATGAGAAAGATCTAACCCCTTGTGGGACCCACTTAGATGCATGCCAATCACGGGAGCACAATGTGATGGGAAAGGTCTCATCGCAGACAACTGATGAAACTCATCCCAATCAGATCACCACAACCATTAATTTATGAGCCTTCAAGTTTAACAGTTTCCTAAGTCACTTTTTTTTTTTTTTTTTGATGAAATTCAATCATAATTCAGATTAGTATCAAATGAGGGGGAGTGCCAATTCATGGGAGGTTAATGGGAATGAGATAATTGGATTGGTCATGGGAGGTCCCACATGGTGATTAAAAAAAACAGCAAGTTGCCTACATTGGGAAAGTATTTGCTGCAGTAAGGTCCACAGTGTACATATGGGGAAGCCTACAAGGCACACTGGTACAAGTGGGGCCAACCTGATCAATAGACATGACTAGCTTTCAACTAATGATCAAACATTGTAGTAACCGATTGAGGATCCCTGGATATACCCGTAAATGTCCCTCAATTCCTTTCAAGGTAAAATGAATTTGGTCCATGTTCTCATGCATAGGACATGGCCAGCTCTTTCTTTCTAGAAGCACCAAAAGCATTAGACAGTTTTGTCTATTAGAGTTGAAATATGAATGTGTTCCTTGCTCTCTTTATATTGTTTTTTGGCCACATTGGGCTATTGTCCAGGAGTGATACTTTACTAGAGCTTGAGCACCCAGGGATCAATCCCTGGGCCAGTAAGAACTATAAAATGCAACAAACAGTTAAAGCTATAGAAAAAGTACACATACTCAACTCCATTTCATGATCATGGTAAAAGAAGCAGCCATCATGGTGGGTTCCAGCCCCCTAATTCGTACACACACAAACATATTGTTATGCCTTCTTAGAATTGTGTTCCTCTGAGGTAAATCTGCAATTTTATTTTGTCCTATGAGAGCGCCATTCAAGCGCTCTTGTCCCCTATAGGTGGGGCGTTGGTTCCCCTAACCACAAGATTTCCACCAATCTCTCAGCATATCCATTTTTTACCCAAATTATTTCCTGTTTATGAGAACCAAACCTAACTGACTGAATGTTTTCTGTACTGTTCTCTAGCATCTGTGACTTTGCTATCTACCACAGAGACTGAAAAATTAAGGGGCAAAAGCCTAAGTATGTGCACAATTTTCCGACAGGCAAGTATATATTTCATAGGGTTCAAAGAATTAGAACTAGGAAAGTGTCCAGATGAGTAATCTAGAGCAGCATATTGTTCCTCATTGATTATAGTAGAACATCAGAGGGAAGAGAGGCTAGTTACCCTGACAAACTTCCGTGATGAAAACTCCTCTTGAACTTCCAAAACATTATCTACTGTCGTATGCAACATGAGCGTATTGCCACCATTCTCGCCCACAACTCCATCAGAAGGCGCATCAACAGGTTCAATAGGAGGCACTTCATCTGAATTCCCTACACCTCTAGTCAACTCATTTTCAGGTGAAGTAGTTGGCTGTGGATGATCTGCAGTCTCAGTTCCTGTACAATTGGGCAAGGCTTGCACTACGGGAGCTGTTCCAGCACTGTTTTGACACACAGACAATGCTCTCATTACATTACACTAAAATACAATATATCACATAATATAACAAAAAGGCTTGATTATGCTTCACAGGGCAAATGCCAGTGTGCTGCATGCAACATGGCAGCTAGAGTAGTATACATCCACAATGTAGATGTTCAACCCTAACATAGACTGAATGCTCATGAAGAGAGGTGTTGGGGCCAATCCATTGGTAGATCAGTGGTAAGGCACCTCCCCTCAACATAAACAACCAGGGACTGATCCCTGGTTGTAGTGCTGATGATTTTCCCTCAATTTGTAAATAATGAGGACCTCAATTTACAACGTGCACACAGAAATTTAGCAAAACTACATGCATTGGTGGCCCCATTTCGTCATTTAGCATATGTACACAAGTACTGGAAGACTTACACTGTGGATCGTCTGAAGTTGTACCGTTTCCCACCCGGAGTTTGCATTCCTGGAGCCACTGTTTGTCGCCTTTTCCGTCGCCCCCCTGTAGTGACACTAGCAGAGCGGCCTTCACTGTCATCAACATCCTGCTCGCTAGTTGTAGTTCTAGAATTGTGGCTGTATTGCCGCTTCCGCCCAACATTTCTAGATCTTCCATCTGCATAAAGATAATCGTCCTTCCTTTCATTTGCCTGTCCAGGATCTTCAGATTTTCCATTCAAGTGCTCATCTTCATCCATTCCAAAGCTTTCCCCAAGGAAAGCCTTTGCATCTTCCACAACTTGCTTAAGGGAGCGTGTACCTCTAAGCCTACCTCTCTTACCAGGTTCACGCTTGCCACGCTTTAAAGGAGGTTGTGAATCTACAGAAACCCCTTGTGCCACAGGTTGGGAGTCTCCTGCATTTTCAGGTGATATGGATAAAGCTTCGGAATCTCCTTGTCCCTTGGCCATGTCACTCTGAGCATCAGTGATAGGTTCACCTTCCATCTCTCCATTGCTGGCATGAGATTGGGTCCTCTGGACGTCAACTGAATCACTCACAACACCACAGGAAGGTGCTGGTTCATCTTCGGCTGCATTAAACCTTTCAGACAATTCCCTGTTAACCAAAGGAGAACCATCTGCTCCACCTTGGGTACCATTGTCATCTTTTTTTCCTGCTGAAAAAATAAATAACCTTGATTTACATTTCTGAAGCCAGGACATGCGACTGCTAGGAGTAACATTATTTGAAACAGTTCCTCCTGGAGACATTTCAGTTTTTCGCTTCTCATAAGAGGCCAGCCTACCCTCTAGACTTGGAAGAAGAGCAGCAACCCCAGAATCCTCAATTTCCAATAAGGGTTGGAGGTCACACACTAATGGTTCCCCACAATTCTCACAACACTTACGCTGCTCAACTAGAGCAAGAAACCGCCCCTTCTCCTTAATAAACTCTTCCCGTTGGTCCTTCAAGGTCTTGCTAAGTCGGCCAAGCTCATTGATGTCATTCTGTATCTCAAAACGGTCATGTTCAAGAAGCCTTCTGCTGGCGGCAATCTCTTTCTTTTCTCTCTCAATCCTCTGCTTTTCCAAATTCGTTTCTTCCATTTCCCTTACAGCTTGCTCTCTTAGGGAATTAATATCAGAGAGTTCTTTACTCCTTTTTTCATCAAATGCCCTCTCTTTTTCCTGCAACTGGTTCTCCATCTCCTCGCGCTTATTTTGCATGGATGCCTCAAGATCACGAATCCGGAGTTCAGAGTCACGGCACATATTGTCACGCTCTTTTCGAGCCGCCTCCAATAATGTGGACCGCTCAAGTTGCATGGTTCTCTCAAATGCCTCCTTTTCCAATCTGAGAGCTTCGAATTCGCCCTGAATCAGAGCCTCTGTCTCTAGCCTCTTATTTTCTAATCTTTCCTCTTCCTCTTTTTTCGATTTCACCAGATTTTCCTTCTCCTCCTTGACCCAATCCATCTCGCTAGTTATCTCAGCTCTTTTCAAATCCAGCACCTCCCACTCTCTCTCAAAATTCTCTCTTTCCTGCTTCAGCTCCTCCCTTTCTTTGATAACCAATTCTTTCTCACCATGGTAATTATCTATTTCCTGCTTCAAATTTGTCTGAAGGCAGAAAAATTGTTTCCTCTCTTCTTCGGTAACAATAAGATCTTGCTGCTTCTTAAGAATTTTTTCTTTTTCTTCTTCCACCGAAGCCTTGTCGTTCTCAAATTTGTTAATGAGATTCAGTAGCTCTTGTCTATCAGTCTCCACTTGTTTCCTCTTCATCTCTAACCCCTTCTCTTCTGCTTTGATTGACTTGTCCTTATCCTTCAGTTCTTTAGATTTCAATTCATAGTCCTTCTCTTTCTCCTTCAGTTCTTCTGTATTCTTCTGTAGACTTTGTTCTCTTTTAGCAATTGTATCCTCTTTGCTCTTGATACTGGCTTCCCTCTTCTCCACTGCAGAAAGCTCTCTTTCAAACTCCTGCTCAAGAGCTTTTCTCTTTTGGACCATCTCCAGCTCAAACTTGCGCTTTTCTGAATCTAGAACAGCAGTATGTTCATCAATGATCTGTTGAATTTCCATCTGAAAAATAAATGAAAACAACAGAATCAGAACGCTAAAGTTTTGCAGACAATAAAACAAATATGAAAAACAACAGAATCAGAACACGCTTATATTTACAGATTTTAAAACAAATAGTAAATTTTAATTTAGCAAAAAACAACCCAAAAGGAATCATTATGGGCCCATTTCTTTACTGGAATATCTAGAATTCATGTTTGGTGGATGTCAGTAAATTCCAAATGCTGGAGTTTGAAATGCGTCTGAATTCTATCATTCCTAAATTCCTTGTTTCGCTCATGCGGGAATTCCTGCATGAGAATTTCATACACCTTGAATTCTTAGATTCCCCGTTTCTTCATGCTGGCATTCCTGCATGAGAATTTCATACATCTTGAATTCTTAGATTCCCCATTTCTTCATGCTGGAATTCCTGCATGATAATTCCATACATCTTAAATTTTTAGATTCCACATTTCTTCATGCTGGAAATTCTGCACAAAAATTCCATACAGCTTGAATTCTCAAAATTACATGTTCTATCGCCACTAGAATTCCTGACCGGAAAAATATGCATTGTGGTATGTGATGCCTAATTTTAGAAATCATAGTGCGGGCCCACCACCCGTCTTCAGGAACTATAACATGAGCAGACCTTTAGAAATCGTGGTAATGTGGAGCCCACATTTAGAACCTTTAGAAATCATGGTAATGTGGAGCCCACATTTAGAAATAGTGATACATGGGACCCAGCTTTAGAAATTATAATGCAAGGCCAAATTTAGCAATTGTGGTTAGTGGGATCACCTTAGGAAGAGCCTTTCTATTCTCCTCGGAGGAGATTAGCAAGGAAGCTAAGGGAGCACCATTTCAATTTAGTCTGTTTCAAGCAACTTATGCCACCTCCGGCTACAGTTATCCAGGATAATAAAACCCCAGAAAAAGCTAAAACCCCATAAAAGGGACTTTTAAGATTTATTATCACTTGAAAGAGAAAATGAGGCCATTGTTTTCATCAGACAAACCACCAACAGAAGTTCCAGCGTCAGGCATACCATCAGGTAACCCTACAAATCTTGATGTTGACCTTAATCTCACTGTCGTCGTGTGTAACTGTGTAAGGACTATGGAAACTTGTTCAAGTGTCCGGAGACACCCTACCAAAAAATTTGTCATCACTAGCATGCCTTGCTATAATAAGCTGTGCTATGCTCCAGCTTGATTGGGAGTGTTGAGAAGTGAATCAAGACAAACTTGTAATTTTTTAAAATTCAGGGATTATTTTGTAATTCTGAAAACATAAGGAGGTTTCTTCTAAATTTTAAGAATCACATTAATATAAAAAGCAATGTCATTTCACATTAATATAAATTTTAAGATATCTCTAGTCATTTGAGTGCTTCTTTTCACCATATCTTTCGAGAGGCTAATGTCATAGTGGATGCTCTTGCAAAAGGATGAGTTTTCCGTACTTCAATTCTTTTCGATGTTTAGTTGATTTTTTTGGTTTGTTGGGGGTTTCTTCTTGTTATCTTTTGTTCTCTTTCCTTTTTGAGCAATACATTTTACCGATATCAACAAAAAAAAAAAAAAAAAAGCAATAGGCTGGTCACACAGCCCTAGTGAAATCATCACAAATTTTCTGTAATCCCTATCTTCTTCCCCTCTTTATACCTTTTCTCATATTTTTTTCATCCTTTACACATATTATGCATATCGTACACATTTTGAAGACTTCAATTGTTATAAGTTGACTTGTTTTAGAACTCTACTCCCCACTGCAAGAGAAATTGTTTATTAAAAACTCAATCAAGTCTTAAGACATCCAACCAAGACCTTAAGCCAACCAGCTGAACATTGAGTGGAGTAGATATTAGAGTTTTGAACTTTGAGGGCACCCCAAAAGCTCAACAAAATCCAAAACCCATCAGTAATTTAGATAATTAAGAAAAATTTAAAAAAACAATGCAAGGGAAAAGCTACCATACAACATTGACAGTAAACTCACCCGCTCTCTGGCATAAAGCTTCTGTTCTAGCTGAACTAATTCCTGTTCTTTTGTCTCTAGGTTCTTCTTCCGAGCATCAGCTTCCTGCATATGAAAAGATATGGGCACAGTACAGAAATCGTGAAAGAGTGACAAATGCAAGGGTGCATTTGGATACATCTCAAATTGTAAAAAAGTGAAATACAGAAGACAGAGAATCTGTTAGAAGGTAACTAAAAACAATAGTTTTGGGTTCAAGGGGTAGTAAGTAGCAACCCTTCCGGTCATCATGTGGCACTGACAACTGAAACTATATTAGGAAGATTTTCACTTTTAACCCCAAGTCAATCATGCATCTTATTCAGACCTCACCTAAGTGGTGTGGGAGGAACTAAAGTTTCTTGATGCAGAACCAACCATACCTTTCTTGATGGTGAAGATCCAATCATAAGCAAATATTAAATAGATGAGAAAACTCACCTCCTCTTTACTAACTAGGGCGGTTAATCTGGTAATTATATCAGCTTCCCTCTCTTTCAAATTCAATTTAGCTCTGTCGATCTCCTTTTGAGCTTCATCGAGATCATTCTCTTTCTGATGAAGAGTCCTGTCCCTCTCATTTGCTTTATCCTCTCTCTGATTGAGAAGTCTCTGGTCCTCAAAAAGTCTCTCTTGACTCATCCGTAGGCCTTCTTCCCACATTCGCAATTCCTCCTTTTGCTTACTGAGACCAGCCTCATGTGTATCTCGCCTAAATATGATTAATTATAGTTACATTATCCAAAGGGCAGCCTCATGCTGTTAAAGATCAAGAAATCATGCTAAGAGAAAACATTGAGGGCATTAAGACATACTCTGCTTTCAAAGACAAACGGTCTCTACGAAGTGAACTTTCACGAATCTCTACCTCTTGTAGCTTCCTTTCCATGTCTGAGCTTTTCCGGTTTGCTTCTGCCAGCTTGGCATCAGCCGCATGCAGCTTTGCTTCTATCTCCAATGATTTCTCTTCGACGCTAGCAACCAAGGCATCAGCATCAGCAGACTTCTTATCGGCAGAATACTTGGTTTCTGCAGACTCTGCACGCATGTCATGCAAAGCCTTTTCAAGCTGCAGTAATCAGCATTCCGAAAGGATCAGTAACTATAAAGCAGCACGACATATTCATGTGTGTGCACAGCTGTCAAAGCATGCGCATGTAGGTGGTGGTAGTTGGCGGCGGTGACACCAGTTGGAATGCATTGCAAGTCCTAGATTACGAATAGCTTAGAAATCAACATAGTTGGACATCATTGGCAATCAATTTAAAAGCCCAATAATTTAATTAAAATTTAAGGGGTTTTTCTTTTGCACTCATTTACATTTTTTTTTATAACATTGGCAGTCATTTACATAAATGATTCACATGCTTAATGAATAATGAATGACTATGCATCATCATGTTTGTTTGCACTCATGTGTGAAATTGGTGTGTAAATAAGGTCATTTTCACACCTAAACAGATATGAAACTCTCACATATCCTACTTGCAAAAGGGCACTAATAGAAGCTTTACACGGCTTGCATTTGGTTAAGCAATTGATTTTTATTTTTATTTTTGAAAGGATTTGGTTAAGCAATTGATCATAGGCATTTTGACAAAATCCTCCAATTAGTATCTCCAATCCTATTATTGGTATCAAACTGTAAAAAAACAATTTGTATCTATGCAATGAATCCCATTTGCAGGTAAATCTTTAGATTCAAATGTGAATCTTACGATTTGATATTTTCTTTGTGGAATCATACGATTCAAGCGATTCAGCTGAGTGAGAATAGTCACAACCAAGAGGTTAATGTTAGTAATCTTTGGCTTTCTTTCTTTCCTTTCTTTTGGTTAGTATTTCTATCTAAAACGTTATTTAGTGGCTAATGAAACATCTTATTAAGAACTTTCGCAATTTTTTGGAGGTTTTAGAGATGAATAAGAATGAAGCATTCAACTAAAGCGCTCAATTGTACATAAGCAGTTTAGTGCTATATTCTTTTTTTTTATTTTTCCACTTTTTTCATAAACACATTTTTTAACTTTAGAAGACATCCTAATATATAAGGTTGATGTTCTGGATTTTTCTTTATTTTTTTATTTAAAAAGAACAAGAAGAACAACCGCAACTTGATTATTTTTCCCAATAACATTGATAGCTTAAACATATTTAACTATTTACACACATTATTTGTGATATATTAATAGATGTTGATAACGTTCTTCACATGATTATATTAGTCTTTCTTGTCATTGTATTTATGGTCCTATAGATGGAGAACGAATGAATTCAGGCATGTCATTGAAGTGGATGTGTGGTTAAACTAGGAAGAATAAAATTAGAAATGAGCACTTTCGAAATCATTTAGGGGCAGCAACAATCAAGGATAAAATTAGAGAAACCCGTTTGACAGGATAAAATTTAGGGACATGTCCAGCATATGCTGAATTTATTTGTCTCAAGATAGATCGGAACAAGAGAAGGAGAGATGGCTATTTTTAAGCTTGTAGTAATAAGAGAAACGAAAAGTACAGACTTAGATCATGTCAAATATATTAAGAGCAATGACCAAAAGGTTTTAGTGAAGGACAACGACATGAAAGAAAGGTGGAGACACCCGTTTGAGATGGTTTGGACATATCCAACATAGGCCGACAACAGTTAAGCTATGAAGGTTGATGGCTCACCAAGGGAAAGGGATGGGCCAAAGAGGACGTTGATGGAGGTAATAAAAAGAGATATGAAGAAGCATAACTAGTCTGAGGATTTGGCTCATGCTAGATCAGAATGGAGAAATAGAATTCGTGTAGCCAACCCCAACATAGTTGGGACAAGGGTTTGATGATGATGATGATGATAGATTGAAATGGAGAAACAAAATTCGTGTAGCCGGCACCAACATAGTTGAGACAAGGTTTTGATGATGATGATAGATGGAAAGCAAATGAATTATGAAAAGTACTTTCTTTCATCAATTTTTTATTTCATGATATGATTCACTATACAATCCTATGGGCCCCATATTTGTAATCCAAATTGTTCAATCTGTTTATTGAACTAATAAACCCCAAGACCTTTTAGCTGATTATCTTAAATCTTCATAGATTTTGAATAATTTGTGAAAAAGGACAGCAGAATCCTATCCTATAGATCTAATTTTCTACACTTTTATAGGCCATCAGTTCATAATTCGAACCTTACAATTCCCATATTGATGATAAGCATCAAGACGTTTAGTTTCATTCTTAAATATTCATGGATTTTGAGAAATTTGTCGCCCAAAAATTCAAAGTTCAAACACATCTAAAACCTTTGAATATATACTCATGTGAAAATGATGATTTTGACAAACATGGTAATGTGTTTTCACGTGTAACATTTACATATGTAAAACTCATTTTCCTATTCCATGCGTAAAAGGCAAACAATCCCTAAAGTGATTAAATCCAATGGTCAATATCAGTGTGATGTCACAAGTATCTAAGCCCACCGCTATCTTTTATATGAGGGTTTTGTATCAACAGTTGTATCCACTAAATTTTATTTCACAACCACCAATTCTTACATCCACCCATGCATCACAACTCATCTAGGAACAGAAGAGCAGATTTTTGGAAAGACATGGTGCAAACCATGTCCCAACACATTTTATGAACACACATAAATGATCAGGTGAGCAGTGAGCTACATAGTAGTAGTAGACATCTATAACAGTTCAACAGCTATCAGCAGGGTAAAAGAAAAGGAAAAGGAAAAAAGCAGCACAAAGAATATCTTGCTTTCCTGAAGAACGACAGGAGCAACCAATAGATTTTATCATTTGACTCAATAGAAGACAACTTCCAAGCCTACTTAAGCCACAAGCTCACTTTCAACCTTAAATACATCATTGGCATCTTATATGTAAAGATAAGTTTCCATGTTCTAAAAAAATTACATGATAGAAAACAATAACCATGTTACAGTGTTCTACAGACAGAAAAAACATAGAGACATATTATGTAACAGCAAAAACTCTCATAGAACAAAAGTAAATCTAAAAACATCAAATAAGTAGGATAACATACATCTGCAACACATTGCTTCTCTACACCCAAAGCCTTCTTCAGATTTTCCTCTCGACTTTCCACCTCAGATAAAGCATTCACGTGTTTGCCTTTTTCTCGTTTAAGGATCTCTTCAGCCTCTGCTAATTTTTGCCCAAGATTTTCATACTTTGAAGTCCATTCCTTCTTCTCAATCAGCAGAAGGCCCATATTATACTGGTACTCAAAAAGCTGCTCAAATACATAAGATGATGATCATGATTTACATCAAAGCCAAATGCTCTAAAAGATTAGAAATCCATTGCGAAGACTAAAGTTGAAACTGTCATGATTGTTTTTCAAAAAGCTTCTCAATTACATAAGATTACACCATGAATAACATCAAAACCAAGCCTTTTTAGTTAGAAAAGAGAAAAGGGCAAAGATTAAAGCTGAAATTATCATGATGTTTTCCTTCTTGTATAGAGGCAATCGCAATATTCATAGTTGCCAGTTGAACAATACCACATTCCATTGCCGGGACCTCAGTAAGTCAGTTTCTGACTCACACCCAGTTGACAATGTTTTAAAGCACAGTAAGTCAAATGCATAAACAGTGCAGATGCAGGTACAATTAATCTCACAGTTTATGTTGCATTCGAAATGTCAATAAAGTATCTAGTCTCTCCTTGTAACATCCGAGCAAAAATGAAATTAAATGAACAGGACCAAACATAACACTAAACAGCAGGGCCACGCCAATAACCAAAATTGCCTCTCTATGCCAGAATTGATAACAATCAGTCAACAATTCTCAGTGAGACGCAATGAGAAACATGAATGTCCAAAACCACATCCGAGGCATTCGCATTCTTCCGCTTTTACACTCAGGAAACTATTCTCAATTGGCAATAGCAAAGATTAGAGGTAAAAACACCAATATCTCGCCAATTGTGCTTCCTAATCTCATATCAAAATCAATCACGCATACAAAGAGATACTTATATTCAAACCTGCCATTTTTTCTTGTTTCACCCAAAACCAAACCAAACCAAAGAAAATCAAATCTTTCCAACCATCCCAAAGAAAGGAAACAGCAAATTATACATTCAACATGCTCCAAACACATTTATATGAAACCCCATAAACATAGAAGAAAGTCAAGATAATCAAATTCAAAAGAAACAAATAAGCAAGAACCAAAAGTTGGGTTCTTCTCTAACCTCCCGCTCGACCTTCCTAATCTTCTCAACAAGCGCTTCCCGGTCTTTCTTCTCCAACCCCGCCTCGTCGAGCAACCCCGCCTCCTGAAACCGCCTCCAGGCCTCCAAATCACCACCCCCATCAAACCCCACCACGGAATTCCCCCTATTATCATCCAAAGAAGCCACAGGAGGCGAAACCCCCTCCTTCCGAACTCCTTTCCTCGAATTCGACACCGCTCCGCCGGTCCTCTGCGCGTCGGAGCGCGGCGAAATAGGCCAGCCATACCACCCCTTCCTCTGCGGCGTGAACATGGTTGAATTTCTCGATTCCTCTGTTGAATTGCAGATCTAGGACATGGGAGGGGAGGGAAAAGCCCTAATTTTGGAATTGGCCCTCCTTTTCCTCTGCAAGAAAGGCAGAGAAAGTGAGGGAAGGAAGAATCAAGGAACGGAAAACCTAGCGGACGTGAAGGGGGATTTGGATTTTGACATGGAATGATGTTTTGAAATCCGAAGAAGGAAGCGAGAAAGAAAGAGATTAGAAAAAAATCGCACGCTTTTTAGAGACCGCAGCCTTTGCTTTTCACTCGCCTTTTTATTCTTGGGACCATGAAGGGGTGCAAATGCAATTGCAAGAGGTACAATAATGCCCTTTGGTTGGCCCTTTTATTAAAATCATTAGATGGAATAAGAATGAGGGTCCACTTGACTTGGGTCTCTCTCACTCTCACATGAGTCCTTTTTTCTTTTCCTTTTTTTTTTTTTTTTTTTTTTTTTTTCTCACTTCTTTATGACTTGTTATAGATTTTGATTTTTTGGGGTTTAGTCCCATGTTCTCCACACTAGAGGAAATGATACAATTATCCATATTTATATGATTTTGTGATTTTTTTTTTTAAATTTATAGGATGTCACACCGTTTATAATTTTGCGTGATATCGTAAGGTTTATAATTTTATGCGATATCTGCACTGCTTATGATTTTGTGTGATATCGCATGGTAAGGGCATTTTAGTCTACAAAAACTGTAGAAATACTTGTGAAGAAATATCTAGACTTTCGTTGCTAGGCGGGGTTGTCAATGGCTAAATGTTATTACACAGGCAAAATCAATATTTTTTTTTTTGTAACATGGGTTTTCTAAAGTATATTCACTCGACACAACTATTTCCTCAATCTACATGCACAACCACACAACACAATGCACCGAGTGACTATAGGGGTGAGATTCAAACACAAGATGTGGGATGCAAACAAATGCTTTTTGCTGATGAATCGTTACCATCTAGGCAAGTTAGATTTTAATAGTTGATTGTAAGGGTGATAACATCTTATATCCGACTTATATATTTACTGTAATACCGCTATTGAAACTTGATAATTGTGTATTCATCTATTCACGATTCCTAAAGTTTTTTTTTTTTTTTTAAGACTCAAAATGACTCAAAAGGGTAAGATCCTAATTGTATACATTGGAATACATAAGAGTTAACGGTCAAATGAGCTCCATTGAAGGATTATTACAGACGTAAAGTGTAATTAAAATAAAGTGACGGATAAAGAAGATAAGGTAGCCGTAGATGGAATTTTGACTTTCACAAGATTTGAATTAGGAGAGTGATGGTTTGGTATTTTCATTATCCCTCATTTTACCTTATGTTGAAAGGAATGTAATTTGAATGTCATTTTTGTTTATTTACCTTGTATATTTTTTTAATTATGCCAAGAATTCTCATGCATTTAACGCAAAACAACACAAGTCATAAGGTCACAAGCAACGACCAAATTCTTTTAGATTCTCATTGACATTTTTCAAGGATTTCATTCTGCAAATCTAAAATAGTAATGATACGCCGTTTCAAACCTCTAATCCTATGATTGCCGTGCCTCTTAGTGAGCTTCATTGGCCAAGCTGTTACAAGCTTGAAATAGTCTAGCAATTCAGTATACATGAAGTGTGAGGTAAAATGTCATTCAATTTTTTTGGGGATTTTCCCTCGCCTTTCCATGATAGTTACATTGGAGTAAAGATCAAGGCTATTTTAGTTACTTGCCCTTTTACTTTTATTTAATGTAATAGCCTCCACATTTTTTTAATGGTTAAAGCACCAGTTTAATGAGACGTGCAAATCATTACACATGATTTCATAAACTACCACATGGTCATTCATGTGAGTTAATTTATTTCTCAAACCAATGAAAGCATTGAACTCCACCTAGCCATATCTAGCTTATCCCATCAACCAAGGTGGCACACAATGGCTAACCAGAAACACAATGGCTAAGTCAGAAATAGCACAGTGACAGTGGGTTCTAACTTCTAGATTCCAATGAAACGTCCCATCAATTGGGGTGCATGTCAACATTTCAGGTGTCCTGCAGGCTACTTGTACTTTCACTTCAAGGGCTTGATGGTATTTTTGTCGTTCTGGGAATGTTGTGTTTCTGGTGTTATCTGTGGTGGGCCCAGGAACGTGCACTTTGAATTTCCTTTTACTTCTGTGCCGAAAAGGCCCTTGCGCTGTGCCGGTGAAAATTGAATCATTGAGTAGGGTAATTCGATAAATTCTGGACAAGAGGAGGGGTGTTTTGGGTAGATCAGAAATCCATAACGTGCCAAGAGAAAGCAGGGATATTTTGGCTTCTCGTGAGACTTTCAAAATGAGAATCAATGCAGGCCGAGGCCAGGACTCTTTTGAAACATCAGATCTTAGCCGTCGAAACCATCAGTGAGCCCCACATATTGCAGTCAATCTACCTTAATTTCACTTTCTTCTGGAAACATCTCCCGGTGTCATATCTGGAAAATGCCAAATTAAAATAAATGGAAAATCTTTTGAAAGTTTATATTCATAATAAGAGCATGAGATAAAAAAAGTGTACGAGACACGTGTTGTATATATATATATATATATATATATATATGGGGCAGCTCTCTTAAATTCAAACTTAGAATAAGATAGGTTCAAGTCTGTAGTGGGCCCACTTTGGGACCCGCATGAGGATGGAGATGGGGGGATTTCAAAGGCTCTCTGGAATCCTCTTTTCTACAAAAAAATCAGCCCTAACCGTGATTTCTATCATCTCCATATGGGTCCAAAAGTTTAATGATCAATAGTCCATTCGGATCGATATATAGTCGATCAAACGGTCTAGTAAATTCAGATTTGACCGAAAGTTGGTGGATATGTGTAATTCAGGGGGGTCATGTGTTTGGTTCATTTGAATTGACCAAATGTGGGCCCCACAAGCATGAACTTATGAAATACTCTCCTAAGCTTGAACTTAAGAGAGCCTTACTTGTATTCGGCGATATTTGACCCGACAAGACTAATCCCAAAACACACGCACAACCCCACAACACGTGCACCAGCAATGCATGTCAAATATACGGGGTGGGGAGCAAATCTATACCTTATGCCAATGAACCAATACTTTTGGCCTTAGCCGTATTTATCTTTACTTTCTACTTCTTTTAAAAAAATGCGAATGAATCCTAGACGGACCTAAGTAGTGATTTTGTAAGACCCACGTGAAAATATTTGCGCTACTCTAGATTAGTGATGAGTAAATAAATTAGGAATGTAGTAGAATTTTATAGCAAAACTCTGGATTAGTGATAATAAGTCAATAAAATGAGAATGTGATAAAATCTTATATTGAAACAACTTTTTTTTATCTCTATATTGGAAGGATCAAAATCACATTCATGAGCCAGTAATTTTTTTAGTTAGGTCGAACTATAGGAAGTAAATGCGAACTCTGGATTATGTTTTTTTTTTTTTGATAAAAAGCATAATGTCGAGTGGACAAGAAGTAGGAATTCCGCCCTCAACATACCACACAGTATCAAAATCACATTCACGAGCCAATACTTTTTCAAGAAAGGTCGAATTATAGAAAGTTAATGGAAACTTGTGGACCAATCATCAACATCATCATCACCAAATACTCATTCCAACCATATTAGAGTCGGCCACGTAATTTCTATATCTCTATTGTGATCTATCCCGAGGCAAAACCATTCCTGCATTTTCATCCAACACATTCCCAAGAGTGCAAAATAAGGTGGTTGATACAAGTTAAAAAAATCTACTTTATACCTCCCTGTGCATGTTGAGCTAGTGAGTCCAGAGGGCCTGATTGAATAGGCAAAAATAGAGAAAGTGAATTAAATGGACCATTTAGGGCATGTTTGGATAGGTCAAAAATAGAATAAAGGAAAGTTAAATGGGCTCTAACGGTCTAAAATTTCAACTTTACTCTGTTTGGTCGAGTCTAACTTAATAGATGAAGTAACATTTCACGCTACATGTACTCCATTTCACTTCTAACTCTAAATACTTCAATTTCTTTGAGTAAAAGTGGATTTCACTCCGAACCTTAACTTCAAAATAAGTATGTAAATGGAGTGAAGTGAAGTACTATACTTTTAACTTCAATCTACTTCTCTTCCACTTCACTCCACATGTGAAATCCAATTCTCATTTATCCAAATAGGCTCACAGCCTATAATTTCTACTCTACCATGTTTGGATTAGCTTGGCCTAATATATAAAGTAAAGTTGTCAGTCATATGTACTCCATTTTACTTCAACTCTAAATATTTTCATTTTTTAAAATAAAAGTGTATTATACTCCAAACCTTAACTTCACAATAAGCATGGCATCCAAATGTAGTGTAGTGAAGTATTCTTCTTTAATTTCAACCTACTTCTCATCCACTTCACTCCTCGTGTAGAATCCACTTCATTTTACTCCACTCCTCAATTATCAAAACAGGTTGAAATCCACTACAATGGGACTTTGGCGGACTTTAAAAGTCAATTCAAATTTATTCAACAAATTTTATTTTATTTTATTTTTATAAAAAAGCATCATGTCTTGTGGACAAGAAGTAGGGTTCCCTCCCTCACCATACCACACTATATCAATCAACACTCATACTTATCAAAGTAGGTCTAGGTAGTCTTTACAAGAATTGAAGGAGTGGAACTCGATAGTGGGACTCATGTGTTAAAATCCAAACCGATAAATTTAAAACGCCCTCCTCGTATATACACCATCCTTAAATTATAAGTTAATTTGGGTTTTTTCCACAATGAATATAAAAAGGAATGGACTTTATATCTATCACAATTTTCATTAAACAATCAATATAACAGTTGAAAGAAGTTGGATTGATGTAAATTGTGAGAGTATTTGATTTCAATAGGTGGGGACTTCACTCAAAAAATTTTCTAGGTTAAAGCCGAAAGTGGATCCAAATTCCCCTCCCTTGGCCTGTGGTCCAAGCTTAAAAATAAAAAATAATGAATATGTGTGACGCTCAAATTCGTAGATGAATTCCTATCCGTTCATCAGCCCAGAGTGTGGCCCCACACTTGATGAACGGTCCGCTTCATCTCATGGCATTTCTCCTCAGCTGATATCACTCGATATAGGGTTTGAGAGACGGAGACGGAGAAGAAGAAGAAGATACAAACGTGCTTGCAGATTCATTTGAATCGATCGATCGATCGATCCCTGATTAAGAAGAGAGAGATGACGGAAGAAGACGCGACGGAGAAGGAGAAGAGATTTCAACAGATCATGGAAAAGCTTTTCCATGCCTCAGATCGATCTTCCTCCAGGTCCAATTCCTCTCATCCCCACCATCTCTCGGTTTTCATCGTTGTAGTTTGGATCCTCGGAATCTGGTTTCCTTGCATCCAGTTTATCTATAAATCTAATCAATCAACAAGAAATGGACCGATTTCGGAAAATATCATTCATTACCAAGAAATGGACTATTGATTGTATTCTTATTGATTGGGTGTTTAGTTTTTTGTTTGATTCTATTGTGAGGTTCCTTAAAATGCAATGGATTTTTGTGTTTTTGACCGAATTCTAATGACCCAATGATGTAGTTTTTGTATCTTTTTCTTCTTTTGCTCCCCCCTTGAATAATCTATTGGGTTCTTGTTTGGGTTTGATTTTAATGATGAAGGAAAGGTTTTGTTTTGGTTTACAATGGATTTAATGTAGCTAAGGAGTGGGATTTTGTTGTGTTTTATTTTGTTCATAGTTTTGGGTTTTGATTATTTTTGTAAACTGAATGCTACTTTCAATTTTGTTCTTTTGATATAGTTCTGCTTTAGTGGAATTGGGTAGAAAGCGTTTGAAATCGATTCCAACATCGAGGCCTGAGCTGGGTTTGAGAGGGGATATTGTTGAAGAGAATAGCTTGAAGCGTTCTTTGGTTCAGGTTGGGTCGCAGGCACCACTGTGTAGACCCTGGGATCGAGGGGATCTCACGAGGCGATTGGCCACGTTCAAGTCCATGACATGGTTTGGGAAGCCCAAGGTTTGGTTCTTGTTTCAATTATTTTGATGGGATTTTAGAACCCACAGTTACTTCAAATTGATTGAATCCGTGTATGGTTCAATGCTTATGATTTACGATTTCCATCTGATTCTATTTGATTTCTATAGAAATGACTCATATTGTTGTTCTATTTGAAAAAAAAAAAAAAAAATCAAAGGAAGTGTTCACACTAAAGGCAGAAATGTCTATTGTTTTGTGATTGATATTTGTTAGTGGTATTTTAAGTTAGTTTCAGCTTATTGCTTGGATGGTAATGGAATTGAGTTGGGATGATATGCCTTCTTTGCAAACTTTATTTGTTGGAGGAACCGGTAAAATTATTTGCTATGTGAAAAATTCATGTAATCTTATTAATGGATCTTGGGATGATTGATTTGTTAAAAAATTGTTTCTACTCATGCAAACTAATCATATTTACTCATTGTTGTTGGATAATTTATTGTTCTCAAATCTTATGGTTTATAAAGAGACATGGTAGCTGCAGAGTGATGCAGTTGCCACTCGCCAACCTTGGAGGCAGGGTTGCACATCCATTCAACGAGGGTTCCACATAAGACATTTATAAAAATAGGTTTTAATGTTTTTAAAATATTATGATATTATTATTTTGAGATGGCCATGTATCATGTATTAAAAGGTGTCGGATTAACACAAAATTAGGCGCAAGCAAGTTTTATATTGCAACAATCAACTTTAATGAATAGATATAGTGAATTTTATTTTTGTGAAAATTTTGAATGTTTCCCTTCCTTTATATTGTGGATGGTGTGATCTGTGATGTGATCTTCTTCAAGGTGTGAAGATTATCTGGCTGAAGGAGATTGAAGTGAATCCAAGCCACCTTTTTTGCATCAGGAAGACTGCATCTAGGCTCAGTGAAACAGTTCCACTTGGTCAAGCTCCTTAAACTTGAGAATCATTGAGTTGTTTGTCATGAGGAAGATTTGGCTTTTTAATGCTTACTTTCCTATGCTAGAATGTTGTTTACCTGACACAAAAGCATTGCCCTGGAAGGATTCCCTATAAGAATCATGACCAGCTTTTGTGTTAATATTTTTTAAATGTTAAAAGAATTGTGTTGTCTTGCTCCCTTCTCCCCTCCCTATAAGTGAAACAAAATTAGTTCAAGTGTCTTGTTTTCTTACTCTTTTGTGAAAACAGTTTTTTTGTCCTAGCCGTTTTTGTTAAATCTGACTGTTTGACAGGAATTTCTTTTCTTTGCTTCTTTCAATTAGGCTGTTAGTCCTATAAATTGTGCTTGCAGAGGTTGGGTAAATGTAGAGATGGACATTATAGCCTGTGAGGCTTGTGGAGCACGCCTTCTCTTCTCTACTCCTTCATCCTGGACACAACAGCAAGGTATACTGTGTTATTTTTCTGTACAGGCATATTAATGTAACATCAAGTAAATTTTTTTGGCTAACTAAATTTAACTTAAATAATTTCTTTTAATCTTGGTTTTTCCATTATTTCAGTTGAAAAGGCAGCAGCAGTATTCAGCCTAAAGCTAGATTCAGGACATAAACTGCTTTGTCCATGGATCAATAATGCATGCGATGAAACGCTGGCTCTGTTTCCACCAACTCCTGCTACAACTTTAGCTGAGGGTTATAGAGAACGCTGTCGTGCCCTTCTGCGACTTTTAGCTCTTCCTGTAATTTCATCTTCGGCTATTGATTATATGAACAGCCCTCAACTAGAGAACTTTCTAGCACAATCTTCTCATTTACCACAAATCCCATTTGAGATCATACAGCCTAGCACTTCTTCTGGAAGTAAGAACCCGATTAACGAGCCTGAATCCGGTTCTGCTAATTCATACTATCAGGTATGATGTTTCATGTATCTGACATTGATAGAGTTCTTACATATTTTGATGCCTAAAGTAGTGCATTTTCTAATTTATTGCTTAGTTTTTGAAAGATGAGACTTAGTGTATGAATGATGTTTTCTGAATTCTTTATTTGCATTGAACATTTTTTCTTTCTTTCTTTTTTATTTTATGAATAATTTTTACACTTTAGCATTGTACTTTTGTAAATACATGAGCTGAGAGCTAGAACAATTTCAGGCATTGAAGATAATAAGTTTATGTGGATGGGAACTCCAAATGCTTCCTTACGCTGTTGACTGTGAAGACCAATCAACTCAATCTGTACCAGATGCCACTTCTGCTGAAACTTCTCCGCAGTTTTTCAGTGGACAAAGTAATAGTATTGTCATCTACTCATCAACTGCCTCTGATGAAGTTGCACGGGCAAAGGAGGACAGCCTAGCCCCCGTGGAACTTCAATATGATCCTGCATCTGTTGTTCTAAACTGCAGGCTCTGTGGAGCAAGTGTTGGTCTATGGGCATTCTCGACTGCTCCACGGCCTTTGGAGTTCTTCAGAATAACTGAATCTGCAGAAGTGAATGGTCAAAGCAAATCTGCCAACAGTGGTAAAGATGTTGCCAGCCAAGGTCCCATAAATATTTACGATTTGGGCAGGGAAAGTCTTGATCAGAACCGAGGCATTGTGAGTACCTTTGTCAATGGTTCTGCTGTATCAAGAGAAAGACCTTTTAGTTTAAATCTTACAATTGCTGGGGGTCCTCCTCCAACAAAGCAGAACTTCAGAGCAACAGTATCTTTGCCCATCATCAGCCGGCATTTAAGAGCTGGGTTTTCTTCTATTTCTGACCCCAGAAAGAACGAATCATCTACCATGTTAGGAATTAGTCAAGAAAATGATCAATCTAATTTACAGATTGATAATTCTTCACACCATGATAAAGATGATCGCATGGACGACACTCACCCCAAGCAGAATACAAGATCGGAAGATGTGGGAGAATTGAAGCGTAAAAGACATGATGATGAATTGTATGTTTCTAGAGACAATAATCTTGTTGCTCAATCCATTCTAAATACTGAAGTTAATCAAGTGGATAATGCTTGTAGAAGTGTGGAGAGTGGTGATGAGTCTCATGGCGGGGAGCCTTCAAACAAGCAGGAAACCCCTTCAACAAATCCCTCACAGCGCATGCAAAACATGGCAACAATTTTGAGAAGAAAGGATAAATTGCCTGAAGGTACTGAGGATGCAGCATTCTGTGCAGGACGCGAGGCCTTTTCTGGTTCCCAAGCTCGAGAAAGCGTGATTACAACTCCAGAGTCCAATGGGACTGTCGAGCATAGAAAAAATGGTGAGAAAGTTCATTTATGCATTCAATTGACCATTGGCCATTGCAATTAACATGGAGATCTTTCTAGGGTAGATTCAATGAATCGCATTGTAGCTACCTACGGTTAGTCATGCAGTCTTGTTTCCCCTTGACAGTAGTTGAACAGTACCACATGCCTTAATCTCCATGCGTTTCTTCTCTATATGGACATTACAATAACAGGTACTCTGGATAAGAAACTTTGGAAACCTTTAGTTAAAAACAAGAAATTTAGGATCCTGCTCCATGAAAAAGTGAATCGTGCTACTACTTATACCTAGAAATGGTCCGGCTGCATGAAGAAGTGAGCATCTCTTCTCTATTGAACTGAAATACGAGAATATATCAATGGAGGGGATGATATTCATTTTGAACGGCTCGGATTATCATTATGTGGGGCTCTCGATGGATTTCCGGAGACCTGAAATACACGGTTTGGTGTAATAAGAGGCTTCCGGAATCATGTTCAACACATTGTGTGGGCTGGAAAATTTTAAACAAACTGTCGGTGGGAAAATTTCGCTTTGCTTAAAAGGAGGGGTTGTCAAACTCAGTATATGGAAAATTTATGACCGTTGCATATTTTCTTTCTTTAACTAGTAAATTACCAAACTGGCCCTAAACGATAAATGGTATGGACTATGATGCCCGAATACTTGTACAAGCCTAACGTATCCGTATTGGACTGATACGGCACTTGTGTTGGTGCTTGATACTACATCGATACTTTTAGAGAACAAGTTTAACATATCCTACTTACTAAATCCTTTATTTTATGCAGTTCTATTTTTTCTAACTTCCCACCATAAAAAAATCCAAAAAGGGAAGAAAATAATGGAAATTTCATTGTTTCAAAAGTGATCTAAAGAAAAACAAAATTAGACACCTGTATCCATATCCATGTCCTAGATTTTCAAAAGTGAGTAGTCATATCTCTGATCCTCGTATCAGTGTCCTTATCTATATCTATATATGTGCATCATAGGGTATGGATCATCAAAGGGCTTCATTGTAATGAATGGACACATCAGGAAACTTTTTACTCCTTGTGAATCATGACCCTATAATTCCCATCTTTAACACTGGTCTTCCAGAAAGCAGTGGGTGGCACCTCCTTTTTAATTTAATTTTATTTTTTGGCACGGAGGTCTCGAACTGATGCGGTCACACTTGCTCCCATATCCCTAACTAGATGGGCCTTCAGCCGGGGATGGGTTGCACCTTTATGTTTACCAGCTTTGCACATTTCTTGGGTGTGTCTCTACCACTCTTGCCTCATCCAGGCCTTCCTAGTTCCTAATTAGTTACTACTGATTTGATCTGTTCTCTGAGCATGCATTTTTGTGTTTATTTTTTTATTTATATATTTGTGTGCGTGTGTCCACATTCCACATTCTTGTCTGTGTATGTTTCATAAGTGCATTCTTACAACTTCTTCAAGTTAATTTTGTTGATTTCATATAAGATGTGCAAACTTGCTATGGTGTTGCAGGAAGTGATCAAAGGCTGGCACAATGGGATGCAAAAATGGAGTTCGATCCCATAAGGCATCACAGACATTTTTGTCCCTGGATAGCTTCAGCAGATGCTGCGACCATGTGTGGGTGGAAACTAACACTCGCTGCTTTAGATCATGAAAAAGAGTCATCTCATGATCCACCTTTATATGCCCCATCTACATCATCCATACTGAAGGTTGGTTGCTTTAGTCGGAATCATATAATGCTAGTATTCTCTTTTCAATCTATATATATATATATATATATATATATATATAATGCTAATATTCTCAAGCCCTTGTCCGTTGTACTTGTTTCATCAACCTAAACTGTTGATTTGATGTGGTCTATGGATTGATGATGCTCCTAGAATACCCAGAAGATCTTGTTCATCTATTATTTTAGATCCTTGTAGCATCAACTGTTGCTGTATTCCTTTGTCAGCTACTATTCGGGACCCTCACAAGAAGGGTCAGGATTTAACATAGAGGATATCTTGGGAGCATGATCTTCCATGTTAGCTTGTCATATCAACAGTGTAAATCCCTGAATCAGGCCATTCATACACATGTCCCATGTTTTAAGGACGAGGACCATGCAAAAGTTTCCTTGTACTCTAAAGATCAAAGTTATCTGAGGCCCATATTGCTATCTTTAACATTTTGCAGGAGGATGATCCCATTTTTTCGGTCCGGAAGCTTTTCATGTCTCCATCTGAAAAAAGAAAGAGGATTACACACGGGTCAAATTAGAGGCTGGAGTCTGGACACATCCAATTGAGCATCCATAACAGCATGTGATCAAAACAATTTTAGAATCTCAAGTTCAAGGCTACCATGTTGTATGTAAAAAATCCAATTGAAAGTTCTCTAGTTTGTACCTAAAACTAAACTGCATTTTTGAGGCATTGTCATCTAAAAGCTGGATGTATAAGGTTCAAAGATAAAACCTTGCTCGAAATGCACATATTGTGGAGATTCAATTTAGGTAGGTTTTACTTAGAACACAACTCTTGAAACAATGTGGGAGATCAATAATAAGTGATTCCCATTGCCATAAACAATACACCTTACTCTTTATATTGAGAGAGAGAGAGAGAGATGGGGGCCTCTCATTGTGTCATCGTTGAGGGGTTTCAATCCAGTGACAAGGCCTGCTGCCATAGCCAATACAAGGAAGGAAGCGAAGATTTCCTGACCATAACATGGAATATGTTACGGTTTGTGAGTCCATTGGACCTTTGAAAATAGTTATCGGTTTGTGAGTCCTATTGGACCTTAGAAAATAGTTATCATAAATATTTGTCTAAGGGTGTAGTAGATTAGCCATCTACCATAAATAGCTATCATCAAGCACTCATAACCATCTTCTGAAATTTGAAAATACTGGTCAAAATAAACAATTTTGAAATGAAAATGAAGTTGGGTTTTGGCCAATGGTTAATCGACAATCACCCATAGGATTATTTTATGCCACTTTGTTTACTGAAACGTCGAGAACTCAACACTGTATCTTGACAAGTTACAAGAGTTCTATGACATTCTTGTTTGGTTAGAAGTTGGGGGACAGGAAATGTATGTTTGTACCCATAGATGGACCATCTCCTGGACGTCACACACTGCAACCCCAAGCTGCTGTTTTGAGCTCTGTCCCATTGATCGCTTAGTAAATCTGATTACCTTGGAATCCAACTACATGTTTGGGTGGCAGTTGGGGAGGTCAACCTGAACCCAACCCAGAAATGGAAGCGGGTTAACCAGAATCCTAAATCACTTAGTTGGTTTTGGGCTAAGTTGCTGGGACAGGCCTGGAATTGCTGCCACTAATTACATGAAACAAGATTTATGGGTAAGCAGCATGTTTCACGGATTCCCACCAACCTTAACAGGTCTTTAGGAATTGTCATGAATTCTCCAGTTAATTGGATTTAAAGGAATGATGCTTGTTTTACTTGTAACTATCCCAAACAGCCATGCAGATTGATTTAGGCCCTACTTGGATCCATGAAGTTCTGTTGCACTGTAATCAACAGCTGTACCTGTAACTGATCATGGCCGAAGAACAAAACAACTATAACTTGAGTTGTATTGCAATTCAGGTTATCCATACACATGAACTGTATTTTGCACAAATTGAGTAACTACTTAAACTTGGTTTACAAAGCACAAAGAATGAAATGGGTCTTATAGTTCCATGTAATCAAGTTATTGGGTAACCAGAGTCACAGGGATCCAAACCGGTCTTAGGCTTCAAACAAGTGTCGCTCCATTGACAATTAGATTTAAAATAATTAAACGTCAATTAGATTTAAAATAATTAAACGTCTCCTCCCTAGCCATCATCATCCCCACCACCATCATCAAAACCTTACCACGTCTTTGTAAATGAGAAGAAAAAAAAAAAGCAGGTGTGTTGCAGCCATAAATGGAGACCCATGGAACAAATATATCACAAAACGCTGTCAAAAATAAATAAACTTAAATCAATTTAACAGTACAGTAATTCTGTAAGGAAGATCTAACATCCTTATAAATCATGCTCACATTTCCATCTGTCTCCACAGTATATGATAGCAAGCATAATTCTGGCATAATCCATTGGACACATGCATCCGGGCTACCATTTTTCACTTTATAGTGGCGCGTCGCGTTAATTACTTTTCTAACATCAGCTTCAGTAATAGCCAACACCTTTTAGATCTGATTGAGTTGATTGTGCCTCCCCACATTCTTTTCCAAGAAATACAAGACGACCTGAAAGGATTCATCAAAAACATTAAAACCCGAGAGTGACTACAATAGTGCCAAAAGTTTCATCAGCTTTGCCTAATACTACTAAACTTCTTCAACCATCAAGATTGATGATTGGTCAAGAAGATATGAGCAGAGCACTTTTTTTTACTTTTTCCTTTTTTAGGAAAGGAAGATTTAATTGTATTCTCCGAGATATTGTTGGTTTTTTTTTTTTTTTTTTAACAAAATTGTTTTCAGACCAGATGGAAAGGATCAGCCCTGCTTGATAACAATGGCCTAGGGGCTTGATTTAAGGTATGAATGGAGGGCTCAGGCCCAAGATAATGTCATGCCCAGCCAGAGTAGGATCATCCACAAGCAAGCCCTAAGACTCAGGCCAGGGTTCACTGTCAGGCTGGGCAGTATGTTCCTTTTTCATCAGCCTATTGAATGTAAACTTGTAGATGTTCATGTCCATCGATCAACAGGCCTGGCATGATTTCCTGACTCTCCCGGAATGCAAACAGAGACGAGAATGAAAAAGAATGCAGATAGCTGTTGAACAGCATCGGTAAAACTGAAATTCAAAAACTCGATAAAGGAAAAAACACAAATGAAATGAGTGTGTCCCCGGATGTTGCTCGTTTAGGACTTAGGAGCATCTGTAAGTTGGTTAGGGACGTGTGGGAGCATGAGTTCTAAGCCCCTTGTAAAGCATAAAAAGAAAAATAAGGAAATAAAAAAAAAAAAAAAAAAAAAGGAGAAAGTGGAGCATACCATCCCGACGTAAAGCAATTTCTCTTATACGTCTAACAAGACCAGTTACAGGATCAGAAAATATTTTTGTCTCCAAATTCCCTTCCAAATATAGAATTGACCTGTATATAAAAAGAGCATGTGACAATCAACAAATGAACAGGAACATTATGCGGGCTTGGAAATAAAATTGAAGCAGAAGCAATGTTGAAGACCAAATAGAAAGTGAATTAATGTTATCTTGGCATGATCAAGTACTCACTCCAAAAGTACTCACAATCAAGAAGGAGCAACACACAATATAGTTGGATCCATCCCACAATCAAGTACTCACTCACAAAGTACAAGATGAATATGTTTCATATTGCTTAACTGAACTAGATTTGAGGAACTCAAAGGTCTAGAACATGTAACAATGTAATGCAATATGAAGCACATCACATCAATACTTACAAAATATATATATATATATATAAAGCTAGACTCGTAACTCCTTTTTCTAGCATTTCGTCAAATGTCAAATCCATCTTGTAATATGATGCAGTACGGACCAAGACCAGGACCAAGTCAACTAGGCCAAACCATTGACAATTGGTCAACCTGGTCCATTGGGTTCAGTCCACAGGCCCACTTTGACCAAGAGCTACTGTGGAGTTCTAATTTTATCCTATTTCTATTTTCATTCTTTGTTTGATTGGAGAAATAATTATAATTAGCTGGATTCCTATTTTATTTAGACTTCCTCAATATTATAAGGTCTTGTCTTGAAATGGATCCAATAGGACTGTTTGAATCCAAAGGTGGCACCAGGCCACACTCAGGACAATGGGAAACACCATAATTGAAGAGAAAATTCAGAAATCTTTAATTAATAGTAGTAAGCATAAGCAATTACAAGAGGTGCCCAACTATATATAAAGGAGTGGATGTTCCTTAGGACACAACCTTTTTTTCAATTTTTTTTTATTAATGGAAAAAGATCTTTTATCTTTAAACCTGCACTCAATCAGGGGAGACTCTATCCTAGCACACAAATGCCCCCAAGATGAACCTCTCCCTTAAAACTCCGATTGCCTGGGAGCTTAATGCGGAACGGAGGACCATGGATCTATCCTACATCAAAACTCACCTCCACTACATGGTTTGCTCAATCAAAATAATGCTTTTAAATCCTTCAAGTTGCATATAAGATAACGATAAAAGGGCAGAGAGGTTCTAAAAAATCCAGGAAAGTCGCAATGATTTGGACACCGTGACAGCAAGATGGTGGTAAGAGAATTGATTAGGTTTTACTGACAAGATGGCAATTGCCATTGACCTGCAAATGATTTTTACACTTTTAAGAGGTTTGCATGGATTTTATGCCCACTTTAAACTATTTGGATTTTGAGTGAAGTAGATATAGATGGCTTCTTCCTCTCCACTTACAGGTATCTTTTGGTCAATACATTAATAGGTTCAAGTAAGAAAGGAGCCTAATTGGCCTCAAAAACTCGATCCCCACCTCCCAGGACCTGCTCCCCCAGAGGGAGAGGTGCCAAACCAATATGTTAGTAGAAACTGTAGAGAAAATCCCACTGCCCAGTTGAGAAAGATTGGAAATTCAGCAGAAGATGTGGCGGTGAAGCAAAGCACTAAATAAAATAAAATTCAGCTGTCAGCATATGTAAAAAGGCAAAATTTCAATTCAGCCGTATGGTCATACGTCTCTGTTAACATTCACTTTTACGGCCTGTCTTACAAATGACAGCAAGAGGTTCAATGATCTAATTGAATAAAGGGACAACAGTCACTGTGATAGTATTGTTTCACATGTATTATGAAGGCCACAGTAAATTGATGGAGACTACCATTGTTTGTAGCAGGTCAAACTATCAGTTTTACAGCGAGTTCATATAAGGTGAGGCACAGTTAAATGCAGCAAACAGTGCTTTATTCAAGCATGAAACAACCTGTTGAAGAATCCTTCCAAAGAAAACTTTGCCCAAACCTTATTTTAGGCTGTCCAAATGGCTGGGCTCAATTTATGGCAGCATTAACCTTATTGTAACTATATAGTGACCTTCCACAATCTACAATGCAAGAAGAAAAGCTCCTACCACAGTCAGACTCACACATATTACTGTAGCCACCCACCATAACAAGCAGAAACAAGCAAAATAGTAACAGGTCTCTCACAAGATCTTGGCCAGTGGCCACACACCAAGAAGAAGATGGCCAGAGCCCTCAGCCCCCAAGTTGCGGGATTCACTCCCTAAATGCCTCAATCCAAGGTTGGAAGACTCGTGACTCAGACTCGACTCGTCCAATGGAAAAAAAAATTTGACTTGGGTAGAGTCAACGTGGAGACTCCGGAGAGTCATGGTTTTTCAAAATAATTTCAAAACTATTTAAAAATGAATCCATTACTTACAAAATATAAATATACATTTATTTACCTGCATTCATGATAGTTCAAATTAATAAAAGAAAAAAAACATTGCATATTGCGTAATTTTTTTAGTCTAAATATCAAATGTAAAGGATCAAATATAAGCTTCAAATTACATTCCAAATTCCCAATCATTATTTTTAAATTGCTAACTCTAAACCCTGTGCATAATTACTTAAAAATGAAATCAATTGTTTAAAAATAGATCTACCTATCAAAATGGTTCATAAGGCAAACAACTTCTTCAAATGAGATGACTCGGCAAAGTCTTCCCTGTATTTGACTCAGTCCTCCATCAAAAAGAGGTGACGAGAGAGAGTTAAGAGTTAGCTCAGAAAGTTTTCCAATCATGCCTCAACCAAGTCCTGAAACAGGGTTTGAAATGATTGCAGCATTCATATTCTTAAAAAGGGTTGGATGAGAAGACTCTTCTCAAACAACACAAACTCCACTGAATCTAATCTCTTAACCTATTTGTACAATTAATCCAAGTCATTAACAAATAATAGCAATAAATAACTGACAATTATTCCACAATCAAAATCCTTAACTAGGATAGGTAAACCATGATTCGTAAAAAAAAAAGGTAAAAGCATTTAATGGCAATACCACGGCGGCCACCACTGCAATCATCATCATCTTAGCCTTGTTCCATCAATTTAGGGTACAGGGTAACTTTACAATTAAAAGAACAAGAACATTAATATTAATATTGTGGGAAAGCAATAGATATTTGGAAAGCACCCCTTAGATGGTAGATGATGGAAGGTAGGCCACATCAACTACATTAGTATCCATGTCAAGTACTTCACAGTATACTCACATCGCATCCATATCAGATTTGGGTATTCATTAGTGTGATGTTGTACCAAATGGGCTCTTGCTCCAATAGTGCTCCTACAAAGCAATCAGTGTTATCCCAGACCTAAAACTCTCATTCCAGTCCATTGAGCATTAATTTCTCCTGTATTTGTTTATTCCCGGTGACCGATCAACATTAAGCGCTCCTTCTACTGTCCTGCTACTCTGGCTAAAGAAGTTTTGCACCAATATCAACATGAACTAACACTACAAGGACGCAAAATACGGACATGCAGAGGCGAACCTCGGTTGGAGCCACCTGGGGAATTGAGATCCTAATGAGTTTGATTGTGGCCATAGAGCAAGGGCGGATCTACGTTGGAGCGATTTGGGCAGCTACCCTAGGTCGGAATTAAAATCTCCATAGAGTTGACTGGGGCCTTGGAACATGCCCCCACATGTCTGTACTTGTCATTCCACACATAACTAAAGATAACCCCACATATGTAAAGCTTCATTGATTAAAAAAAAAATAAAAATAGAAAACATCGTTGCTACACATCCCTCCCTCTTCTTTCGAAACCCATTTGCGCCATTATCGATCGAGCTCCCCAACTATGATTCAAAGATAGAATTCCACTCCCATTATCCAAAGGCTGGAGGCTTTAAGAAAGTGAAAAGGGAAAGGATGAGTGTCCTCAAAATGTTCTTGTATTCAATTTTTTCTCACACACACTCACCTTGAATTTGCAGCGATCTCCATTGGGCATTGATTTTGACATATAAATTAGTGAAACATGATAATGTGAGTTCGAGTAACTAAAATCAATGTTAGAATCATTTTTTATCCATCTAATGGTTTTTGGTACTTCTGATTAACATCATAATTCCTAACCTCTTGGTTGCCCAAATTTCAATAAATGTCATGCATCTAGTTGAGTTCAACAAGTTGGACATTTTCTAAAAAAAATGTGTAGATGCTATTCGGTAATATAAAAAATTCTAGCAAAATTTTTTTTTTTTCAAATGTTAAGTCCACCAAAATTTTAGCTCCACCCAAAAAAAAATCCTGGGTCCGCCACTGCAGACGTGCCTGTATATTTTGTTCCTAAAGACCCACTAATCACTCTGAGATAGTGCCAATATATCCAATCATATATCCAAATAAGTTTCTACATGCCCACTAATCACTCTCTTGTCCTCTATGGTTCTCCGGCAGCTAGTTTCACAATATCTGATAAGGGGTCATTAGTCAATAACTAAGTTGATATGATTCCAATAAAATGGGCATTAAATTCATACTAGCGAGCCACTGTTACTAACAACAAACAACTGAATGCATAAAAATCAATATGAAAAAAGCACAGAAGCAACAGAAATCATCATAAAGCAGAGTTTTTCCAACCCGGGTTTGATGTGCTTCATTGCGACTCCCCCAAGTCTCTCCGGGTACACGGAGACACGATGCCACTGGACGGCGCACCGGTCAGCATACTCCCTCGGCTCCTCGTCATCCAATGGCCGGCGATTGTTCCTGATCCCGCCCGTCCCGAGGGAGAACAGCGTCACCGTCCGGCCACTCCTCAGCCGCTTCTGCACCGGAACCTGCCCCACCTGACCCACCAAAATCGCCTGCCCAAAAAAAAATTCAACACAAGAGGAATCAGACCCACATGAGAAATGTGGTTGTTGAGGAAGATGAGATTGTACCAAAATCGCCTTCCCAATAAAATCGAAGAAAAGGTGAATAAAACCAAGAAGAGAAATGGGGTTATTGAGAAACAGGAGATCATACCTTGTACACCCCTGGATCAAGGCCGTTCTCAAGAGGTCTCTGGAAAGAGAGTGGACGAGAAGGGGTGTTGGTATCGGTCGTTTCGGGTCTGGGATCGTTCGTAACGTCCGTATCGGATTTGGGGTCGTCAGTGGAGCCTGTGGAGAAGGAAGAGATGGAGAAGAGAGATGGGTGTTTGGGGAAGGAGAGAAGGGAGCGACAGAGGCGGCTTGTTGTTGCAGAGAGAGCAGAAGCCATGTTTTGAACACGGGGGTGGAGAAGAAAAATGAGGGTTTTGAAAGGGTTTTAGCTTTGGGGTTTTTCCATAAGCAAAAGGGACCTTCGGTCTCCTTTTGGATGGTGTGGCCCACCTATGAATAAAAATAAAAATAAAAATAAAAAACATAGGATTTAAAAAAAATAAAAACATTCCTTGAACTTTTTGAACTTAGGAGAGAAAAAAAAAAAAGGAAAAAGCCAATGTTGGGATGTGAATGGATCCCCGATTCTCCAATTACACATAGATTCCAACTCGTTAAAAACCGGGTATGGGTCTTTATTTAGGCCCTGATAAGTAAATGGGTCTAAGTCCGGTTCCACCTAGGTTCGGATCCGTGGACTCGAGATCCGACATATTACCTCAATTTTTTAAAATCTCTCCTAAAAACTATTTATATTTAATAGCATTCTCTACCTAGACCGAGACTTGAACCTGGATCCAGACCATGGTTTAAAATCGCGGTTCGCGGTCATCACGTCGGTCTTCGCGGTCCATCGCGGAGCGAATTTTTATTTGACCTCAAAAAAATCCGAAAGAATATCCAAAAAATCCAGAATATAATAAAATGATAGAAACTAATGTTTTTTTTCCATTAGTGCACACTTAAAAGCAAAATAACGGTCCCCTCAAGTTATAACATCCTATATTCATTGCTGTATCGATGTATATACTAAAATAAGCTGAAATATCATAAATTTGACATAATGCAATAATAATTTTGGGCAAACTAATAGTGTTAACAATCAAACATTTAAAGTCTACAATCAAGCAATAAATACTAATAGAGTTAGTGGCTTAGTGCATGTGCCTAATGCCAGAACGAGTGGTGTCCTGGCTCGATATTATCATCATCATCATCATTATTTCTTGAAGGGTAGAAGGCACCAAATTGTTGTGTTACATAGCCTCCACTCCCATAGTGCCCATAAAGTTGTTGTGCCTGTGGATGTGGTTGAGGAACGAAGATTGCTTCATAAAGTGAGGCCGAGTTATTAGTAGACTGAGATGACTGAGGGTAGTCATGGTGCTGCCGATAAAATTCGTGGGGAAGTTCGAGTTGCTGATGTGAATGTAATACATAGTAGTCACCATACATGACTTGTTGGTGGCCAACATCACCACCACTAGTACCCTCTTCCCCGCCATATCCACTACCACTAGCACCTGCATGTGATGATTTGGTTGGTGGGATAATTCTCCGGTACCCACGGGTCGGGTCTATATTACATGAAGAAGAAAAATGTTCTACTGTTTCAATCATATGTGGTGGTATCTCACCACCATCACCACCACCATCCCCATCAGAATCATACGGCACATCTGAAGATGAACTAGTATTGCTGAGGCTAGTGTCCTCATCATCAACCTCATCTCGCATCTCCTGAGGGTTGACCCCACGCCTTCGTTGATGGGTAAGATTTATCTCACGTAGGAGCTCGACAGCTCTCATTGGCTCTGACCTTTCCCTAATCAATTCCTGGACCATATCACCAATCTGTTCATCATGATCTAGCACTGGCTCTTCTACCTCTTCTATTTATTGTGCCAACACATCATCATTCTCTGAAAAAATATGGTTCAGTTTGATTGGGCAGAAGTAATCTGTTTGGTCCTCAAACTATCCTTATTCTTTGTCTGTTGCAGAGCTTAATGTTGTAATGTATATACACCAATTTGTTCAACTTTTGCATCGTCAGCCGATTTCTCACTTTAGTGTGAATGAATGAAAATGTGCTCCAATTCCTTTCACAATTTGATGATGTAGTTGTTTGACTAAGAACTTTCATTGCTATTTTCCTTAGTATTGGAGCACTTTCTCCGTAGTTTAACCACCACTCAGCTGAAAATAAAATGGAAGTATATTTATTAATTAAATAATATATGACTCAACTTTTAAACTGACGTAGAATGAATGAAATTCCCATGATCTTTACCTGGAAATGACTTCATGATAGCTCGTCTGGCGGTCGGTGTCCCAAAACTACCAAAGGCTTCATTGTATATATCAATTTGGTGATTCATTGAAAATAAAATAAGGATGAACTAACTCTTTATGCTCTTTCAAAAAGAAAAAAAAATCCCATTAGTCCATTACACTTACTTAGTTAATAGCCTCACATGCATCATCCTCATTCGCTACAAGTTTTTCAATAACATTTTTTAGACCTACACGTATCTCATCTGTTAAGCTTTTGTCTTTATTTTCATTGTATCGATACTGTGGGTTGAATAAATAACCCGCATAGTATATTAATTTAGAGAGATAAAACCACAATTTAACAATAGTTAGAAATGCAGTCAATGTTTGTGATAGTGTGATTGCTTACCTGCAGCGTGCAAGTCATGATGGAGTTGTTTTTCCCAACGATTGTCAATGATCTTCCAATAAACCTTGTAGTATTTTCAATTTGCTTGTATGGCTAACTTAGCTCGAACAACGGCCTCGTACAAGAAGCCCATTGTAGGCTTGTCATCTCCATCGGCTAACCAAAGGACCTTTATCAAGGGCTCTAAAACCTTTAAGGTCTCACTAACAAATGGCCAATATCTCTTAGATTGTACAATCTTTACAACTTGCTTTGCTTGGGGCGTCGACTTCTTCCCCCACTTTGATTCCAACCATTCTTGTGATGTAAATAGTTGGTGTAGCCCTCCTCTGTATTTATAAAGGCTTTCTAGAGCTATAAAGTGGGTGACAAATCTTGTAATGCCTGGCCGTAGTAGCTCATGGTTGTCCGTATATTTCTTCATCATCACTATGAGCCTGTTTGACTGATAGATAAAATTAGTGATCTTTTTTGCCTTCAATATCACACATTTTATCATTTTCCTCTTAGTAATGTCTTCAATCATTAAATCCAAGCAATGAGCAGCACATGGAGACCAAAAAATATTGGGCCTTTGCTGCATGAGTATCATTCCTGCCTTCTTCATGCTTGCATCATTGTCTGTGATGATCTAAGCAACACATTCTGCCCCAATATCTTCAATTACCTCATTGAAAAGCTTATTCAAGTATGTTGCATCTTTGACATACTCGGTTGCATCAACCGATCTAATAAAAACAGTCCCTAAAGATGAATATACTAAAAAATTCAATAGGGACCGTCTGGTGATGGTAGTCCACCCATCACACATGAGTGTACAACCCCTCTCTCTCCAGATCCTCTTAAAGGTATTCACCCAATCCACCGTCTCCTTATATTCCTCTTCAACACAGTAGTGGCCAATCTCATATGGTGTGGGTGGCTTTATATCTGGACCATGTTCTGCAGCAACGTCCAACATGGTCTTCAAATAGGGCGAAGTTGCCTTATTTGGTGCAATGGCTCCATCGAAGAAGAATTTTCCAATTGCCCTAACCAACCTGTTTCTTGCACAACCCATCTTCTCGCTTAAGGCTTTGGCTATAGAAGGTTACTTTGCATATGGAGACCTATATGCAGTAGGGTCAATTGGACCCACAACTTCTAGTCTAAGAGCCTATTGTGTGGGTGGTTCACCGACTCCAACCAATCCGGTGGTCGGCGAGTTTGTTTTTGACTAAACATTCGACGCAGCATCCCACCACTACCACTAACTAAGCCAGAGCCACCCCCTCTTCATATTGGCTGCCTCTAGAAGCAGACTCATAGATCATTCTTCTCCTCTCTTCTTCCTCATTATATGATCTCATGCTCTCTCTACATCTGATTCCCCATCATTATCATCATCCGAGTCAAGCACCTCCCTAGGCCCATACACCTCTTCTCTACATGCTTCATACTCTGCCTCTCTCCTTTTCTCAGCCACTACTTTTTTTTGCTTCCCCGTATTTAAGAATGCTTGCATTTCCTTCTTTAACTCTGGTGATACTTTGGTACACTTTGCCACATTTCCCGATTTTTATGCCAAGTGTTCCTTCAATCTTGTGATTCCCCCAGTTACCACCTTATCACAATAATTGCATTTAATTCTACTCTTTTTTCCATCCACATCAACACCACGTTGCCATGCCGGGTCAACTTCATGTACCATTGTTTCTACAAAAGAATCACATTAAACACATAATCCATAAAGCAAAGTAGTTTAGAATTTGAAACATTGAAGCTTAAAACAAAATGTTTTATATCTATGAATTAGTGTATTACACAATCTTTAAGAAAATAACAAAAATAATTCGGATTTAAATAATGAAAAAATGAAAAATACTACAAAGAGTGTTAAAACTCACACTTTTTTGTTTCAAAAGTGTAGATCTATTTTAAACCAATACATTATAAATGCATTTGAACACCAATTTGAAAAGATGTAAATGATATCAAGAAAAGCCCCAAATTTTGAAAATAAAAAAAAAATCTATATCTACACCTTAAAAGTTAAAACACTAGATCTAGAAAAAAATTAGTGAGTAACATACTAACATCATACCTTAATCTAACTCAATATAAAGCCTTTGGTTCATGAATTAGTGTATTACAAAATCTTTAAAAAAAATAACTAAAATAATTCTGATTTAAATAATGAAAAAATTAAAAATATTACAAAAAGTGCTAAAACTCACACTTTTTTGTTCCAAAAGTGTAGACCTATTTTAAATTAACACATTATAAATGCATTTGAACACTAATTTGTAAAATGTAAATGATATCAAGAAAAGCCCCAAATTTTGAAAATAAAAAAATCTAGATCCACACCTTAAAACACTAGATATAGGGAAAAATTAGTGAGTAACATCATATCTAACTCAATATAAAGCCTTTGGTTCATGTATTAGTACACAATCTAAAAAAAAAAAAAACCTAAAATAATTCAGATTTAAATAATGAAAAAATAAAAAAATATTACAAAAAGTGTTAAAACTTGAATTCTTTTGCTCTCAAAGTATAGATCTAACACATTTCAACCACCTCTAAGTTATTTTGAAGTTGAATCTTGAAAATAACTCCAAAAAATAAAAAAATAAGCTTACCAAAGAGGTCAATTGAGTTTGATTAGCTTTCCCCACATAAAAATCCACCCAAAAGCAACTTAAATCTAAGCTTTTAGGTCTCCTCCATGTCTTAGAAGTTGTAGCAGCCCTTTAGGAACCCTTAGGAAGTTCTCAGGGAAGAGAAAGAAGTGAAAGGAGAAGGACAACAGTCACATCACACGGTTTTAAAAAAAATAAATCAATCAGACGATATAACGGCTGTTATTCTGAATATAACGGCCGTTATAATGGTTTGGTCGTTATATTCAAAATAACGCCATTATGGGCCGTTAAATTCACGTTTTTTTGGGGCTGTTATGTAAACCGGCCGTTATATGCAATATAACGGCACGGTATCGCCGTTACCGTTATATAACGGCCGTTATGTAACGGTAACGGCCGTTATTTTAATCCCTGATCCAGACCCGTTCCATATATGGCTTTGGTTCCGGTTCCGGGTCTAGATCTAATTCTACCTTCTCCTAAACGGGATTCCGGAACTGGAACCGACCCATTTACAATCCTAAGGGGGGACTATTTCGGAACCTATTTCTTAATTTCGGAATGAGACCGGTAAAGAGAAGACGGAATTGAAACTGAATCAAAATGGAATCGAATTGGAGAAGGGTTCAAGTCCAAATAGAAAATGGTATGGAGAAAATCTAGTTTTTATGAGAGAATCTTAAGAATTTAGATAATATGTGGGATCTCGGGTCTAGGGTTGGAATTAAGGTGGAGCCGAGCCATACCTATTTAGGTCATGGGTCCAAACAAAATTGACTTGACCCGAATCCATTTACTCATGGAGACTTACCTAGTTCTGGCCCTACCTGCCTCGATCTCTCTTTAATGACATGCGTTCATGCAATTACATTCAAATCATAACAACGTTTGTCCATTTTAATACAAAGGATGGTGCATATCATCAGACATTTCCATCAACCATCTTTTCTGTCCATCAAACACAACCTTGAATATTATTCTATAAGTTTGGATACACATTTAAATTAGAATCTAAAACAGGTTTGCATTAGATAATGATACATTGAGTTTCGTACTATATCATATTTCATATCTTTTTAAGTATAAATTTTTAGATGACAATACAACTAAATTTTATGAGATGCAATCCTTAAAAGTTTCTACATACTATCAAAGCCATTTCCTATTTTATTACATCACTATTCTATAAGAGAATATTCCTGTTGACAATAATATAGTCAAATTATAAGGTGTACATGTAGAGAGAAATGAGTTTTTTTTATTGACTGTAGGTTTGTGTGTGTGGTTAGCTTTAAGTACCTACTAGGTTTGTTTTTCTCAAAAAGAGTGATAAATATTTCATTAAAAGAAGGAAGAAAAGAATATATCAAAACTTTTAAAAAAGTGGAGTTTGAAGGTACAAGAGAGAAACACCAGCCACAACGCTAATATCAAAATGACACCCACCCAAGGAATTAACCTGTCAATCCCTTGCTTTACTAGCACATCTGCCATTGAGTTGACGGATCTAATCTCATGACGGAATGAAACATTAATGCGAGCTGAAATCTCCCTAATTTCATTGAAGAGAAATTGAAATTTTCATGGATTAGACTTTTGGTAGATACCCACGCAATCGTATTTGAATAATCACTTTCTAACACAAGGGCACCACTAAGACCTTTCAAAGGGTTAGCTTTAAGTACCTACTTATTTGCATTGATTTTGAATGAGTTAACTTCTCACATTCAAGAAAAGGTACTTTGTACTTTTAGTGAATCGATTGAGGGGTTATGCAAATGCAAATCTTGAGAGATGACATGGGATTGTAAGATTTTAAAATAAGTTGCATAAAGATGGAATATATGAATTGAAATTACGTTGGAGATTGAGGGATGTAACTCCCATGAGATTAAAGGGCTTTGAAATAAGTCATTCTTGATACCTTGGCTTCGCATTATAATTAGTAAGGACTTGGAAATTGAGGAGGGCATTGAACATTGAATAAGAGATGGATGGAAATAGTGGAGGCTTGCATCTGGAGTGCTCTTTGATCAATGCATATTAACAAATTTACAAGACAACGATTGGATAACCTATGGCCTATGGAACATATTGGTTTCAATTTAGAAAACAACACATACATAGAATGAGTGCAGTAAAAATGAAAGTTTTGAGATGGATGCGTGAAAGACTAGAAAAATATATAGAATTAGAAATGAGCAGATTCAGGAGTAGAACATCAACAGGTGATGAATTAAAAAGAAGGCTCATTTGAAATAGCTTGGATACGTACAGGGTAAACCGACAATTACACCTGTGCATAAAATTTTCTGGAGGCAAGCTGATGGCTTATTAAGAAAAACAAGAGACCAAAGAAAACATAAATGAAATTAGTAAACATAGATTTAAATAAGTGTAAATTTGATCCATGATGTACTCAAAATAGAATTCACGTAACCGACCTCAATATAGAAATTCCAACATAAATGAAATAATGAATTCAAGGCGATAGAATTCAACAACATTAAAAAAGATTTCAAATCTAAAATCCTCTAATATCCCCTACATAAATCTTCTACCAAGAAATACGTCCCTAATCAATTGAGCTGCACATCAAGATATACACTAGGTTTTAGTTTCACTCGATAGCAACAAAAATAGAAAAAAAAATGAAGAATCAACAACCACTAATATTGGGCCCATTTGGTGAAGTTATCATGCCTTGAGCCTCAAGTAGGCCAACCTCCCAATTGGTGAAGTTATCAACAAATGTCTTGACCCTCAAGTAGGCCAACCTAATTGATGCAAGGGACATATTTATAAATTACAAAACATCTTGTTTCAGGAAACAGAGACATATATGAATTATTTGATTCATCAGACCCTTTCTTTAATTTCGGTAAAGAGCAGGACTGTTTTAAAAACCCCCCAACACCCCAACAATAAAATAGATACGCCAAGGGTTTCTCTCACTACTCCGTATTCCGTTACAAGAGGGTTTGTGCGCTCTCTCTCTCTCTCTCTCTCTCTCTCTCTATACTGTAAGAAGAATCATGGCAGCAGAGGCTTCGAGATCTAGTAGCAGTGGGTCGGCGGATTCATACATCGGCAGCTTGATTAGTTTGACATCCAAGTGTGAAATCCGATATGAAGGCGTCCTTTTCAACATCAACACCGAAGAATCTAGTATCGGTTTGAGAAATGGTACTTGCCAAGTTTTGTTTCATGGGGTTCTTTGGATTTTGATGTTAGATGGGTTTTTTTTTTTTTTGGCTTTCTGAAGCGTCTAGGATTGATTTCTTCATCTGGGTTTTTTTTTTTTTTTTCCCTGATTTTGGTATATGGGGTTTTGTTTTTGATGGGTTTGGGTTCTGGGTATGGATTATGTCTGGTGGGTGTTTGATGTTTGGTCTGAGTTGCTGAAGTTGTCTAAAGGTGGGGTTTTTTTTTTTTGAAGTATGCTATTGTAGCGTATGTGTTTGGGGATTTTTTTTTTTAAATGGGAGTTTTGTGTGTTTGATTTCTCAATAGGAGGGCTTTTCTCCCTGTCTCTGTTGATTTTTCTATGTGGATTTTGGTTTTAGTTATCCCCCTCTTCTCTCTCTCTCTCTCTCTCTCTCTCTCTCTCTCTGTCTGTCTCTTATTCGGCTGATTTGGGTAATCTGGGTTTTATTGTTTCTGTTGATTTTTGGCCTTTTGCTTTATTCTAGAAAAATTGAAGGGGTTTTTAGAGAATTCTAAAAAAAAGTTGATTGGTGAGGAGGAAAGTTGATTTTTTTTTTTTGGTTTGTTCTGAGGTTTATAATGAAACTGACTAGTATCATTTGCAATTGTTTTTTTTTTTTTTTTTTTTGTCTTGTAGCTTATAATAATCCTATCTTGCAGTCATTGTTGATGGCGAGCTTTAGTCTATGAACTAGATGGTGCTGTATTGGCATTGTTGGCTACAAATGATTTCAATTTACGAACTTTGTCATCGTGTAATATTTTGTGAAGAATGCTTATCAATTGGAAAGAAAAAGAAACCAATCAATATGCTGTGTCCCTATCAATATGTAGTGCAGGAATGGACGGCTTATTGATTGTTGCTTCTGAATCATCTTTTCTGTACTGGCAGTGAGATCGTTTGGAACTGAAGGGCGAAAGAAAGATGGTCCTCAAATACCTCCAAGTGACAAAGTTTATGATTACATACTCTTTCGTGGTAGTGATATCAAGGTAAATGAAATTGAATCCGTTGTCATATTAACAAGTTCAACCTCATTGAGTTGAAAAAAAAGAGAAGTATGTGTTTCCCTCTTTTCCTTCTTAGAACATGTAGCCTCGAATATGTCTTACCAGGGAATTTTTATCTTCTACGTACTTGTCCATACTTTTTTTTTTTTTCATTTTGTTTTAAACATTGATAACATGACTTGAACTCACAACGATAAGGTTGCAAGAGTATATGTTGTACTCAAGCTTCTTGTTTCTTTGTTGCCCAACATTCAGCTCCCTATCAAATAATAGGTCTAAATCTAATTGCTGTCTTCTAAAATGCCCTTGGCACTTGACTCTCAGATAATAATATACTAGCCATATCCACCTCAAACTCTGTTTTGCTTAATAGTTAGCCCTAGTTACTGAAGTGTATCACTTTTTTTTTTAATCAGTGACTGTAAATATTTACTACTTGTAAAGGTCTGTACAAATACAAAGACAAAATCTATTACATTGTGGGGCTAAATTAATTCCAATTTCTTTGAACTTATATTCCCTACTATCTTCCATACTCAATATATTCTGCCTTCAATATAATGCAAAAATCTCATTGAATTTATCATCCTAATTACTCACAAAATGGCTACTTTAGACTCAGGTGCAATAGTCCGCAAAACCCTATTTTGAGTAATAATTGCCATAGCTTTTCTATGTGGTTTTTGAAATATGGTCAATCTAATAGGCATATCATTAATTGAACCGTCTTGACCCATGTACAAATGCATTTGTTCATGGTCAGAGGTGTACCACAATCTATCTTTTGGCTTTACAAATGATCAGGATTTTCTTTTTAATGAAATCTAAACTGAATCTAGACGATGTAGTTGAAACTTCACGTCCTGAATGGATATCTCCCCAACGAAATGACATACCTTTTATGAGGTTATCACTTTTATCGATCTTCACCATGTTTGAATGGCTGAAAATGGTTGATAGAAATCTCATTTGTCATAGTGTTCATACAATTTGTATGAGTTTCGATATGTGGTTTGTCTACAATTTTAGAAGGCCTATATGGTTGAAGATGTCACCCAAGAGCTTGTGGTTAATCTTAAGGGTACCTCACCCACATTGGCGAATGTGAGGAATTACACGTTCATAAATAGACACACACACTTGATCCCATAATTGATGTTGCTCATAGGACTACAATGGGCAAGAGCACATTTGTGGCCAACCCATGAACTCACTCCCCCTTAACACCCACTATCCCCTTCCTGTGAATTGGCACCTTAGTTTGAAATTTATCAGGATCGAATCCACTGCTGAATTTTCTGGTGAAAATCTGAGTGTGCATGCATGCGTGTCTATATATATATGTTTGTGTGTGAGCCAGTGATACATAGCTACCTTCCAAGTGTTGGATTTATCTCCTGTGGGCCCATTACACAGTATTAAAGAAAATGTTGGGTTTACTTTTGTGAATCATTTTCACACTTGCATTCAATACAAGTGCTGTGTGTGTGTGTGTTTTCCACCTATATATGGTTTGGATGATTTGCACATTACTTTTACGACTTCATGACTGACTGATCATTGAGCGGTTTTCTATATTTATTTTCCGTCTGGGGATTAAGTTGTCCGATAATTAGAAGATTCTAACTGTGATTCTTCCATGATATTTCAGGATTTGCAGGTTAAAGCCTCCCCACCTGCTCAGACGATGCCGCCTATTCACAATGATCCCGCTATTATACAGGTGACAGAAGTGTCTTATATGCGTTTCCAGTTGTAGTTCGAAAGTTTGTTGAGTCTCGACTGAGTCGTAGGGCCTGTTTTGGATACAGTAAAATTGACTTAAATATACTGCACTTTGAGTGAAATAAACCAGTAAATCTGTTTGGTTGGGCTCTTTTCCAGAGTCATTTTCATGTCCTTCCTTGTTTGGTGCCCATTTCAACCGAAGAAACTCCTTTGCCTTCCATTTTGACATCTGATTTCCTCAGCAAAATTATTCCTAAGAAATATACCTAGAAAATTAGGTTTTATTTTCAGCTACCTTACGCAGCCAAACAGGCCCTGAAATCTTACATCTTAATGCTATGAAGCCTTGATGGATTGAGCCTGATATTTGACTTGATGGGTTTTAAATCGATAGAGAATTGGTTGAGTTTTAACTTGACGAGTTATTAATTAAAGAAGAAATTCGGTCATTTATTTACCAATGTTATTTTTAAATGCATTATATTTCATTGTCTTAATAATTTTATGGGTTTGTTGAATGTTCACCTATAAAATATTTGTTTAATGCTTGTTCTAAAAATAGCAATATATTATTATTGGAATTTTCTTTTCATGAGTCAGATTCTAGCAGACCTTAAGTCAACTTGACCTTGTAGATGCGTTTTTGAGTTTAATTTTTTAGTCTTTGGACTTTGTGATGAAGTCGAGTTAGCCTGTATGCTTGAAGGTATTTCTACTTGCTAAAATTTTCTAAATTCTTTGCAGTCACACTACTCTCGGCCAGCATCTGTCTCCACAACTGTGCCTTCTGTCGGAAGTGGAACTGCAGGGGATGTTAGCTCGCATACAGCCCAATTAGGGCTGCCTAGGTCAACATTCCAAGGTGGCTTGCCTTTATACCAACCTGGGGGAAATCTAGGGCCAGGGGGAAACCTAGGCTCATGGGGTTCTCCACCTGCACCTCCAAGTGCGAATGCTTCTGGTCTTCCTATGCCAATGTATTGGCAAGGATTCTATGGACCGTCAAGTGGGCTTCCTCATCTACAACAGCAGCCTTTGCTTCGTCCAGGTGGACCTCCTCCTGGCTTGTCAGTTCCTCCTTCCATGCAGCAGCCAATGCAGTACCCTAGCATGAATCCCACATTGCCAACAGGAACTCCTAATCTGCCTGAATTTCCATCTTCTTTGTTGCCACCTGTTAGCAGTACACTGAATCTATCCTCGACTACCTTGCCATCAACTCTGCCGCCTGCCCAACCTGCGGCATTGGGCTCTGAAACTTCACCAAGTCTGATGGTGAATAAGCTCCCTGCGATGTCTCTTACCGCAACAACTTCGAGTGCTAACTTCCCATTGATGCCTCCTCTGAGTTCTAGTCTAAACGTAAATGCCACCGTTGCACCAATCTCTAACAAGCAGCAGACAGTTCCTGGTCCAATCCTGTCCTACCCATCAATGTCTCATTCTGTGCCTGATGTTGGCGGCCCATCCACTTCAACTCACAATGAAACACCAGTACCTCTGGTGACCCCAGGTCAGCTGTTGCAGCCAGGACCTACCCATCTTTCTTCATCACAGCCACTGCAAACAGGGAAGGATGTAGATACTGTGCAACCAGCACCATCAGAATCATCAGCACCAGCTCCAACTGACTCAAAGGCAGCTCCAATATTGCCATTACCTACACTACCAGATCAAAAGGTACACAGTTCTTTACTCAACTTTGACTGTTGAGAACTTTGATGATTGGTACCCATTCAGGGCCTGTTTACTGCGTTATTAATATTGGGTGGCAATAAAACCTTTGGCCTTGAGAGGACTCAGCTGAATCACTGGTGCAACCTTAACAAATCAGATGGAACACTGAAAAATCAGCAGGGACCACTGTTAGGCCGCGGGCATTCTTGCACAGGATTCTTTTACCCCAAAAAGTCCAAAGAAAGAAAGAACAAATGTCTGCTTCCAACTTAGGGATATTTTCGATGATTTTCTCCACTGTAAATTCCTGTAACGGTCTTAAACCCCGTCAAATATTAGATTTGTGTTCCACAAGCCATTGAGTTCTTGCATGTGAAGAGACATTTTTAAGTTAAGAGTGTGAATTGGTTCTCATCAAAATACTCCTGGTCTCGCTCATTGATGAAACCTAGTGAAGCTTATTGAGGAGAACAGCGAGTTTTCAGTTTGCAATATGGTACTCGTCATAGTTTCTTTAGGGCATGTTAATTTGGTTTGTTTTCTTGGAAATTTTTTATTTACTTCGTTGCTCCATTTTGATTTTCTAATTCTACATAGTTATCCAACCTGCATGGTTGTCCAATTCCACTAATTCAAAGGAAAACTTCTGGTGTCCTCATCTAATATGTAGATTTCAGTGCTGTGTTATATTAAATATAGATTTCCCAATAGTTGGGGAGGGTCCAAATCACAAAATCCTAATCATTCAATGATAATTTTGGTGAAATGAAACTGCTCAATAATACTTGACCGCTGTATTGAGTATTGACGGAATCCTAATCATTCAATAATAAATTTTGTGAAATGAACCTGTTCAATAATACTTAACTGGTGTATTGAGTACTGACACTGGTGCAATTTTGCTCTGATGGAACTGGTGCCTGAACTGCTCTATAATACTTGACCGGTGTATTCAGTATTGACAGAATCCTAATCATTCAGCAATAAATTTTGTGAAATGAGCCTGTTCAATAGTACTTAACTGGTGCATTCAATACTGACAGTGGTGCAATTTTGTTCTGATGGAACTGGTGCCTGACGTTAGATTCATTACTTAAAAAGAATGTGCTCCACTCCATTCAATCTTCATTTGTTTAGGGGAAAAGGAAATGGGGTTAATCTGGTGCAAAGAATGCGATTAATCCATGGTGGGCCCATTATTGTTAAAATCCTAGGACTTGGGATACGAATTTTATAGTTGGCATTGAATCCCTGCAAATAAGATTCGTATCTATACAATGAATCTTATTTATGGGTAAATCTTAGGATTCAAGTGGGAATATGATTTGATACTTGTTAATGTTATATCAAATGACAAATCCCATGATTCAAGCGATTCACCTGGGTGGAATAGCAACATCTAAATAGTTATATTTAGTCAATTTTACCTTTTCTCCCTTTTGTTGTTTCTATATTTAAGAGACTATCTAGTGATTAAGGGAACCTCTAAATTTAAGAATTTGTAGGATAATGGGGAGCTTTAAGGGAGAAATAAGGAATATTTTTAGAATGTAAATGTATTTTGCCCTACATTTTTTTTTTGTTATATTTTTTCCATGAATCACTTCTTTTATTTTGAGTGAGACTCTCTAACAAGTAACTTTTTGAATTTTATTTTTTTAGCTTTAAAGAAAAAAAATACTTTTATTGATTTGATTTTCCTAGTAATTTGGATGTTTTTAGCATAATCAACTATTCATGGATATATCATATATGTGGATGTATTGGTGCTTGTAATGAGGGAAAAGTGGATGAATTGTTAATACACTATTATTTTTCTTAATTTTGGTTTTGTCCACGTAATTTATCTTTTTATATCCAAGCTTGATATAGCTTATGCCATTGGAGTGGTGAGCCAGTTTATGCATTCACCTTGAAAGTCTCACATGGTGCATGTATATAAAATTTTAAGATATGTATGTACCGGGGAAGGGATTACTTTACACTAAACATGATAATATGGATGTCACAATATTTACTCTGCTGACTGTGCAAGCAGAAAAATTAGCATTAGGTCCACTACAGTTTACCATTCGGTTGTTGGAGGTAATTGTCACATGCTATGATACCCAGATATGGAGGGACATGACATGTATATGGCCATGACACAGATTTTACACATAGAAAGTGAAGCATTGGAGACAATACGACAAGAAACGTTGCCTAGTTTGAAGTAGTTGGGTATCATAGGTCATATGGACAAATTAGAAACATTTTGTGGTAATATTTGGTGCAGAAGCATAATATAAAGCCATATCATTAAAAAAAAAGAAAAAAGAAAAGAAAAAAAGAGCAATGGCTTGTGGCACTTGTGAAGTCTTGTGGATAATATCTCTTTGGACTGATCTAGGAAGCCCGCTAAAGCTTCTAATGTCCTTATGTGGTGATAATTAAGTATCTATGCAGAATTAATGAAAATCCGGTGTTCCATGAAATGACTGAACACATTGAGGTAGACTGTCATTTTATTTGAGAAAAGATAGTATCAAAAATTATTTTCACAAAATTTGTGACATCAAAGGATAAGAGGCAAACATCTTTACCAACTATTTGGATTAGAAAACATTCTATTACCAACTATTTGAATGATAAATATCTCCCCAGTTTGAAGGGGGAACATTAGAAGTATTCACATAATAGTGGCAAGCTAGCAATTTGGTGCTTTGGAAATTGTATAAGGGACCGATGGGTTAGAGTAGTAATTGTATTTGTGCCAGGACATGAAGGTACAAGTGTGAGTTAATTAAGGGCGTTATTGTATTCTTAATCATTAGAGCTGATACTACCTTGTGTCTTGCCCTAAAGTTATCCACATTTTTGCTTGTTGGATGCCTGGTTCTTACTTTTGATTTTTAATTTGTTAACCGTGAACTAGCTTTTAACAGTGGGTTTTTATTCATAGGGGTTTACCGTCTAATACATTTTGAGAACTTTCCTTGATTCTTTATTATAGTATATATTTGATATATATTTAATCAGATATGTGCATGAGCCTGTTTTATTGAAGCTTTTGGGTGGAAGGACTACAAGATTGTGACTAATGTTACACCTGAATGCTATTCATTTTCAGATCAATGGAGCCACTTCACAGTTTCGTTACAACAACATTGCCAGAGGGCGTGAAAGAGGAAGAGGGAATGGGGTAAGACATTTCCATCCTCCTTTCTGTCTAATTAGGGGCCTTCTATGGATATTTGGCAAATATGATTTCAGATATTCACAGCATGTAACACGTGTGGCAGGTTGGGGCTTCATCAGGTGGGCCCCAATGAGCATTATTTATCTGTAAAAGCTGCTCCACTGATTGGGTGGACCATGTTTATATTGGATGCGTGTGTTCCATTGGTTACTTGATTGGTGGGTTACCTGAAGTTAGGACAGTGCATATTCACGGTGTACCCACCCAATGAAAGGGATGGATCTTACAGTGGTATTCCATGTTGATACTTGTAGTGAAGATCCTTTTTGATAATTGTTATGCAAATATCCCTTTATTACCCTGTCAGTATATTTAGGAGATGCCAACTTTCTATTGCTTGCCCATACTGACATTCAAGTTTGATAATGCAAACCAATCAGAGAACCTGCAATGTTTCTCCCTTGAACATCTCTGTCCTGCGCACTGACGCCTTTTTGTCCAGGTTCTGACGATAGCTATAATTTCACTTGTGTCCAGAAGTTATTGTTTGCAATCACTAAACAATTGTCTAATAGGTCAAATGATGTGTTTTCAAAATTCACATAAATAATATTCCAATGACCTATATTGTGATACTGGGGTGGTATGTAGAATGACATACCAGTTGTCTGCTCATGGTCCAGTTGAAAGGTTTTCTTTGTTTTTTAGTATATATTGTTTCAGGTTTCAATTTTGGGTGAAGCAGAGGTATAATAATGACATGTTTTGAAATTAGGTTAATGTCAGCTAAGGTACATGCCGCATAGTTGGCTTGCTTTGTTGGTTCATGTTATAAGTGCAGCTATTGGGGATATGCATGCCCAAGAACGTTCAGCCTGGATTTGGATTGGCAACCACTAGAGTAGTGATATATGAAAATCACTAGTTGAGGCTCTTTTGTAATGCCATTTACACAAGGTAATGGCCCTTATTCATGTAAATTCTATCTGATGATCATTTTTTGAGATTTTGGTCAATTCACAAGGTCAGTTTGGTCACTTTGTTTACACCTTGGACAAACGGGATTACTCTCATGGAGGGATTGAAGCAAGAAAGTGAATTGTCACTTCCGGGAAAATGGGGGTGTCGCCATGTTGGCCTTATCTTTCCTAGACAAGCAAAAAGTGTTTTTTTCTTTTTAGTTGATCAAAAGGGTTTAGACTTTAGATCCTCTCTATATTTGAATTTTTTAGGCAGTCCCTATTGATAGGTTCCATTGTGGAACCTGTCAGATCATTGGAAGACAAAACCATAGGATATACGTAAGAGGAGTTTTGAACCTCCTTGCTGTCCTTTTGACCTATGATCCTCAAAAAATGGGCGGGTTCAAGATGAAATGTGATTCCAATGAGGAAATTATACACTTGAGCAATTAACGTTGGGTGAATTGGGTTGAAGTTTTGTTAGCTCCTGAACAACAAGAGTTACATATATATGGTGGTTGTGAAGATGAGAGCAGGTAAACAATACACTGACTTTATAGAAATAATGGTGGAGGTTTTCCTTGCTCCACGGTGATCTGCCACCTGCCACCTTGTTTATGACCCATGTGTTTCCCCATCTATTGTACCATGTTTCTGTTTGGTTATGGAGGGGTGAACTTGACCGCTTGAGTTGTAATTTATTGGTTGGTTTTATGAAATGGATGGTCATCTATTCTGCTTCATATTTGGATCTGTGCGCAGATTAGAAATATTATATAAGTTATGGAATAATGTATGTCCAGCTTATTGCTCAGATCAAAATCAATGATTGGTGCTGATAAATTGGGGCTATTGTAAACGAAGTTGCACATTGTCATTTTTTGGTAAAGCTCTTAGTTATATGGTGGAGGCTACAGGTATAGCAAACTTGTTGGGTAAGTGGCCTTGTGTGTGTCTGTGTATATTTTTGTGTGTGGGATCTATCACTGTTTTTGCCTGCACTCACTACTTTCTGATACTCTCGTAAAGGCGTGCATGATATTTTTATTTGGTATATACTAAGATTTTGATAGACTGGCCATTGTTGGTTGGTGTTGCAGATTTCGCGTGCTGTGACCAGGTTCACAGAGGAATTTGATTTCATAGCAATGAATGAAAAGTTCAAGAAGGATGAAGTATGGGGTCATCTAGGTAAAAGTAAGGCACAGTCGAGAGACAAAGGAGATGCAATTGATGATGTAGATGATACTGAAGACGACGATGTTGGATCATCAAAATTCGAAAACAAGGTATGCACGCTGCTGGAAATCTCTAGAATTGCTCCCAAGTTTTATAAGTGATTTTTCCCCTTTTGATGAGTTTGATAGAAAGTTTTATTCTTTACTTATCATGGTAGTTTCCTATGCATATTCTTCAGCTTGACCATTGTCCCCTAAAATTCCTTGAGATAAAAAACTGTTTGGTACCCTCTGACTCAAGGCCTTCATATGGGGACTACAGAGAAACTTTTTAACACTTGATCGTCCAAGAATGTGAAACTTTTCGAACTTTTCAATACCCAATATTTGCATCTGCTAGGTGAGTGTGGAGTTAGTGAAAGCATGCCCTTGATGCCACTAATTAAAAGAAGAGCTTGACTGGAGTTAGAGAAAGCGTGCCCTTGATGCCTCTAATTAAAAAAAGAGTTTGGCCCCGCACCCGCCCATGACTCACTGGCCAGGAATTCGGACTTCCAACATGAGGTTTGGGGATCTAAATCTGGTTATTATTGTGAAACTGAGTTGCCTCCACCACTGATCCATCAGTGGTTTGGCAGCTTGACTGGAGTCTGAGGTGAACTTCATGGTGTTTTGTGTTCCGACCTTTGTAGAAACTTTGGCTCTATTACAGTGGTCAAAATGGTCTTTTGATGGGAACTGTTACTGAGGGGCAATGTGATTAAATTGATGTAGTGCTAGTTCTCTTGTATGATTCTTATTTGTCTATTATCCATTATTGCAATGAAGCCACTGTGGCATTCCTATGTTCTAATATTTGTGAATACCATTGCTTCTTATGATTAAAGGAAGATGAAAGGTGCAGCTGGCAATTGGAAACCACTTCATTCAGATATTACTTTTGCACACAACTTGATAATGGCAGTCTGAATTGATACTGCTTTGATATTGATTGGGGATGGAAAAGCAGTGTCTTTCCTCTACAAAGTGGTTTTCAATTTTCTTTGACAACTCAAATGTCCATAGTGGGTGGATAACTGTCCATGGTGGGTGATTAACTGTATGTTCTGGCAAAAATAGTCAAGTTAATTGCCAATTGGATATCCTTACATGACCATTCAGGAAAAAAAAGAAGAAAATCAATACCTAACATGCACTATCACAGATGCATGTGCGCGTTGACTACTGCATCAGAGGAAAGTGCTTTTTTCCCTCTTCCACTCATGCTAACTCCGTTCCTAATTTTCTACAGCCTGTTTACATCAAGGATGACTTCTTTGATTCCCTTTCTTGCAATGCTCTTGATCGTGGGTCAAGAAATGGAAGGACTAAGTTTTCTGAGCAACTGAAAATCGACACTGAGGTATTGTGCCTACTATTTGAGCTTATTGTTATTATTTCCCTCTCCACACAGAGGTAGCATTTGGGGGAAACATCATTTTTGGTTCTACTGACAGGCAATGTACAGATATCCTGCCGTTAGGTCCAGTCCCCTTCATGTGATAGGATATGCCTGAGTATGTCATATGTCAAATGATCCTAATCATGGTGATCGGTGGCTTACAAATGGATAATGTAGCATATGGACAAACTGGGCTTTTAGGATGGGTCTGGATGGCAAGATAAAAGGTGGATAAAATGGAGGAATGGTTTCATATTGTGGACAGTATTCTCCACCTGTTTTCTCCAGATCCTAACATTCCCTTAAAGGATCATCATTAACCATGGAAACTTTTGGGATGTCTTATAGTCGCATTATATGGAGTTGCTGGGGTCAACATGAGGCGGGGACCTTCAAATATAGTTCATCGGGCCAATGTACGGTTCACTATTAGGATGAAAATACCTTTAGATCTAATCTGATTTGGAGTAATTCTAGGGCATTAACCTTTGCTAACTTGGATATAATGTTTTTTTATTTATAAATAATATCATTGCCCTAGATTTAATTCAAATCATGTTAGATGTAAAGGAATTTTCATCCTTTTTATGAGAAAATATTTTACACTTTGTTTATTGGTCAAAAACTTGCCTTGATTGTTGATCAGTGTTGTTGATTGATATTATTAGATTAATGTAGGTGATATTTGAAAAAAAAAAAAAAAAAAAAAAAAAAAAAACCAGACAGGTGATTTATTCTTTCAAGGTGGTTGATTGATATTATCAGCTTAATGTAGGTGATGTTCGTAAAAATAAAAATAAATAAATAACAGACAAGTGATTTATTCTTTTAAGTATCGTGATAGGTGGTTATTTTTAAAAATCCCCAAAATCTCTATTGTTCTCAGAAAATTGATTTCCTTCATGCATGCAGACTTTCGGAGATTTTCCAAGGTATCGTGGTAGGGGTGGCCGAGGACCTGGTCGTGGTGGCCGGCCACGGGGTGGTTACTATGGAAGGGGATATGGCTATGGTGGGAGGGGGCGTGGTTAGCAGGTGGCCGCGGTGTTGAACAGCTCTGACTAGTTAGGGATGTGATGAGGGTGTTGGCACCAACTGTTTTGGAAGCTTATCCTTATTGTATTGAACCTTGCCCGTGTTAACTTAGAAACTGGTGGAGGTCTGTGCTTGTTATATTGGTGCCTGCCTTTTATGATCAGTGAAAATAAATGAAGAACAAAATTTTCTAGAATCTTGAATAATCCTAAGTGCATGGGTGGAGTTGAACTCTTGTGAACATACATGGGCTTGTTGCTGTCTTTTCGTCCCTCTATTATCTTTTAGGCATGTCATTGTCTTTTGCTTGTTAGATTTCATTCTTTGGAAAATGTTTACCTGCATGTAGCCTCTGAAAATCAGTGGTCCGATCCTGCCTCTGGGACGGTCCAGACGTGCAGTGTGCATGTGCACTGTGCGCGCAGGTGAAAGTTTTCCTGATAATTCCTCTGTTATATGAAAATTCCCTTTTTTCTAATGGCATGGGAGTTTGAATTTCACTCCAATATGTGCTGTTGCTCCTGAAAAAGACGTGGTTTCTGAAGCACTTTTGATAATCTGAATTACTGTTACTGCATGGCGATCCCACTTTGACAGTGAGCTTCTGCAAGCGTCATCTTTGGGGAGACCAATTCAGTGCAAATGACTGCATTCAGGGCATATTTTTTAAATATCTTTGTGGAGACCAATTCAGTGCAAATGGCTGCATTCAGGGCCATTTTTTTTAATGAGCTGGTTGGATCATAGTCACAATTTGTCATGGACGACAGAGATGGAAGTTTCCTGGTACCTGCCTGTCGCCCTTACTTAGGATGGAGTACCATATATGGAAAAGCCAAAGCTTTAGACCTAGCTGCCTTGGGCTGGCGCAAGATTTCTCCATGTCAAAGTAAAAGGTCTAGCAATGGATGCTAAGCATGGACTGCCGCGAGGGGCAATGGTGCTGCAAGTGCTTCCCAGATAACTCTGGTGCCTGCTTGGTACCAAAACAAATCATGGTGCAGGATGGGATATGAAGGTCTTCACCTTGTAGTTCGCGGCTGGGCCAGAGCATCCTATACTCTGGGATACCTATGAATGTGTAGAGAAAACAGTTCTAAGGTACAAAATGTACTATAAAGTATATATAGACAGCTTTGTGCACCTCCATCTTATCTACTTATCTGCAAATAAACAGGACTTTAGAGTGATTTAATCCATTGGTGAACATGGATTTGGGACAGTCCCAATGCACAAGGTGGGTTTTAATCGGTGGCATGTGGGCTTCACAGCTGTAGCAGCTACATCTTATTACACATATGGTGAAAGTGCTCAAGGAATTTTATTCATGTAAAGGAGGTAGTCTGTAGTCTTTATTTTCTCTTGCGGAAACACCGAAACAGGTTAAAGGTAACATAATAAAATAGAGGACGAAATAGATCTGTTCTCCCAATCACACAACAGAAGGCCAAGCTACTTGCATGTTGCAACTAGGACTTTTCTTGGTGGCATGGAGGGCCTCCTTCCATGGAGCAAAGCCAAGTTATCCAAGAAGAGTACGTCACCCTTCTCCCACTTGAACTGGATGCTCTCTTCTTCAATTATCTCCCCGCACCTCTTCACTACACTTGCAGGTATCTCAGACCCATCGGCCATCTCCGCCGAGCTATGCTCCTTCCCGTGCATTCCGACTACTGTGTTGAACCACATCCTCCTCCCCTTTCTATCCGGAAACACTGTAGTAAGGGAACGGGGACCCAAGACAGTCTTCACCGCGCCATTTGGAAGCCACTCCATCTCCATCCCAAGTGCCTTAGCCCTGCAATGCAATAAGAGCATCAAATCCTAGCAATATTAGCAAGAATTCTACAGTTGGGGCCCCATCTAGTTCAGGCATAAACAGCGCCTTTTGGGATCACAAAATTGAGCGAAGATTCAGTAAAATTTACCTCTGCTCTGCTACTAAAGGATCTGATGTTCCAAATGCATCCTCCCAGCCTCTACCTCTCATCGAAGAGGTGTCGTCCTTGCTAAGTGCGGTGAATGAGTATCTGAGGCCCTTCTCTTCCATCTCTTTCACGGCGTCTGGGAGTTCCTCCTGCATCCGTTCGGTGACTCTAAAGCTCGGTACGAATGGTGTCTCTCCCCCTTCTGGAGGTGGCACCTCACAGAAGAGTATTACTTTCTTTGGAAATTCCTTTATCTGATTATGAAACACCACAATTCATCAGCAAAGGTTAATTATTCTGTCACTCCCCTACTCTTGAAAATGCAGCTAAAAGAAGTTTTCTAGGATGGGGGCGCACACCCCCCAGCAATCTTTCAATCAATATTGCAATGGATGGAAAAACATTCCTCCTGAAAGTTATTAGTATCTATCAAATCTGTTCCTATTAAACAAAAATGCTACTTACTAAGACCATCTCATGGTGGTAGTATATGAATTCCGACAATGGGCCCTCATTTGCTGTCCACACCCGTTTATGGATGTGTGTCCGCGGCGCTGGGCCAACATACCGGATGTCATCCCACCCGAAGATCTCGATCGCATCGTTGAAATCCACAGCGTTGGCCACGTCGAAGCCTCGGAGGAGAATGGCACTGTGCTGGATCAGCTTCTCTTCAAACCATTCCTTGTTCTTCTCTAGGCTAGATAGCAGAGAGTTGATATCTTTGGACTCTTTGGGGTGCAAAACCAAAGGGATAACATTGCCTTGGATTGTCTTCTGGCCATCACAACTTCCCACCTTGAACTCTTCTCCATATGATTCCATTGCAAGGAATTAGAAAAACCCAAAGTCTGATCTTCTTAGTTCCTTTGCTATTTGTATGTTGTTTTTTTCTTGTCTGTGATGGATACAACTACAAGAGATGAGAATGGGTTATTTATATGTAGCTTTGGTTGGCGAGTGTTGTTTGCAACTTGCAAGGAATTCATCGACGGCTAACAAGGGATCTCTGATCTCTTTGTGCATGGTGTTTTTTTCGAGATTCTCACTTGTCGTTTCCCTCGTTGTCGCATGCATGAAATGGAATGGAGAGCCGGTCATTGTGAAGTTTCCAACACTAACTTATTTATCTGTAGGTGAATCTGGCCACTGTTATCAGACATCAGTTGCATGCTGAGGATGGTTACAAAGCTTGACTCACCCAGGTGAGTCGGAAGGGTACTGAGTTGAGTAACTTAGGTGAGTTTTGACCCATTTTTTGTTTGACTCGATTAGACTCGTTCAATCTGGTGTCCTTTGAATTGAGTTGACTTGGCCGAGTCAAGGTGGGTCTAGTTCTTGAACTATGTTGAGAAGTGAGACCAGTTGTTAAATTCTGGGGCTACATATTTAACTGATCATTTGAACCCTGAAACTCAATCAGAGAAATCAAGGTGGTTGACTCAAGGCAGGCCAAGTTCTTGAATTGTGGTACCAGTTGGTTGACTTCTGGGGCTACTATATATATGTTAATATATCATTTGCATCCTGAATTCAATCATAGAAATAAATTTATCATGGATTAAACATTTTCATATTAGATTAGATAGTATTTGAATAATTAACGACACTCCTAATCCTCAGAGTTAGTCTTAATTAAATTATTAATGGAACTTTTAAAAGTGGATCCTAAGAATTAGGAAGAAGCATTCTTTCATGGAAATTCACTAATTTTTGAATTATTTGAGGATGGTTGAGCATTGTGGGGAGCCTGTACAGGCTGAACCCATATTCAACCCATCTATTAAAAAGGTTGAAAAATGTTAACCCGAGGCGGACCTGGAACTTAAAGAGGTCAACCTTAACCCTGATCAATTGACAGGTAGGGTTCGAGTTGTGTTTGTGAGTCATAGAGCAATAAGTTGGCTTGGGTAGGATTTGTATTAGGTTGGTAGGTTAAATAGAAAGAATGCTCTAAATTTGAATCCAACCCATTTATTAATGGGGTAAAAAATGTCAATTTGAACACAACATGATGATAGAAACTGTCAACCCGATCGAACAGGGTTGTACTCAGTTTGGATTTGCGGATCGAGTCAAGAATTGGTGCCCTAAATTCAATTAACCAGGAAATGTAAGGTCATGTTCATGGATTGGTTCAAAGCGGCTGTAAACCAGTGACCATCTTTGCGATCCTGGCGATGGCACCATCTCTAATAGAACAATGTTGATCATAGGTTAGTCTTTCTCTAGATCTCAACTCTTTCCTTCTTCTACTAATACTTCTACTATTATTATTTTGCTTTACAAGGTATTTGAACTCACATACATGCTTCACATGTCCCTAACCAATTCACTAGTAGCTTAGAACTTATACGTCATCTTTTATGTAGATTGCTTATGATCTATCCTTTCGATAGTGATCCATCATTGGATTCACCCCTATCCTAACCTAAAGTGTACATGGATCGTGTTTAATCACTAATTGAACAAACACAATAAAACTCTAAATTTCATTATAATTAGGGCTTTTAATGGCTGTTATCTTTTATTCAATGCGGAAGCAAGGCCGCTAAAAACATGATTTAGGACTGCCCAATTTGGATTGGACATGGAAGAAGATGGATGGTGTTTAATTCCTCTTTAGGGATATGGAACTACGAACTAAACGTCTCCACTGAGAATGGTGTCTTCCCGCAGTGGTATACATAAGAAGTCGCAGTTCTTACTTGGCCACCCTCCCTCCCTTGCATGTACGAGTCCCTATTACCCAACATGTGTGAGTTAATCCTCTTTGCATCTGTGAGTTCCAAACCACACATTTGTAAGTTGTCCACACTTGCACGTGTGAGTTCCTATTACCACACTCGTGCAAATCTCCCAGGGACCCAGCCCCCTAGTTGGGATACCAAAAAAATCAACATCTTGATCAACCTGTCCTCTATTACTCATTAAATAACTATCTAATTAGCAAGGGTTAAATTGGATCTCAATCCAAATGTTAGATCCAAATTCAAAAGTATCCTTATCCTTATCTTTATCTTTTGAGGGGTGTACTTTGGCTCATCCATGTGTGATCGCACATGAATGATCCCCATGATCACAGATCCCAACAGTGGCATTATATGCAGTCGTAAGTAGGAAAATAGAAAACATCACCTTAAATATAACGAAGTATGCATGCTACAAGACATTGCATATGCTTAGTATCCGAAGCAATAACTTTACTTTTGCTTGTGGGTTAATAACAATGTCACTTATGGCTTTCATTATTGTCTGACTTGCCATCAATGAATATAACATTGTGTTTCCTTTGCCATTACTAGCTATAACATTGTGTTAGTTTATTAAAGTGATGGTAGTTAGCATTAGATAAGAGTTCATATGAATATGAACAAAATTGTAATACTCTAAAGAGATGTTAGGACTGCAATTTTGTAAATTATTCCTATGGTGGGAAGCCTTTTGGAAGAAAAACAGCTATATTAATTCAAGATGCTCATGTCATGAATGAGAATTAAAAATGAGAAATGGAGGTGTGAGCTGTAGAATATTTCCTGCTTTGGTTTCCATGAGAGATTATAAGATTTATAATGACCTATGCTAACATCATTTAAGGACCAACAATAAATTCCTACCTCATTGACACATTGAAGTTTTCGCCACCTATATGATGCATTCACTTGTTTGATCTAGAGGCTAATTAATCAATGGGGGTGCACATCTTAATTTGATATTGGTGACGAATGTGAGATATCATGCATGCATGTTCCATTATCTCTCAGGTGGCCGTCTGAATACAAGAGATTAGATGAGGGTTCGATGGTGATGGTATTGAGTTTGATTTGAGAGCTAGGTATCCATGCATTGACTCTCTTAGATTAATGATCAGAGAAACAAAACCTACTTTGTGTCCAATTAGGGCCATTTCAACCCAAATTCTAATAGTTGGTCGGCTTGTGAAATCAAGGTAGCTGGGCCCTTGAGAGACCGGACTGATGTAGGACTAAACCCCAGCACAGGCCATGGAGAAGACCATCTGCACACGTAGGGGACCATCAGTACATCAAGATTCATGTTTTATGGGCCGTATCTTAGCTTCATTTCAAAGGATCAAGGGGTCAAAAAGAGTCGGGATCCCTGTTTTGTTGAAACATAGAGATACTATTTCATCCAATCAAGATTTGTCAATTGTATAAAATCTCCTGCGAGCTAATGCATACTCTCTATTGATTCTTTGAATGAAAAAAGAAAAGATGAGAATTTAATTTTAATTTATTACCAATCATATTCCCTTACTTATCTCCTTGATTGATTTAATATATAACCTATACAATTGTGTTCACCATTCAAGATACAACAATAGTTTTTATGAAAATGCAATCTCTGAAGTTTACAAGAACTAATCAAGGTGATTTTCTTCCCAAAAGTGCGTTTCTTTAACAAAATCTAAAAATGTAAGGATCAAAATATAATCTCCAACATTACAAGTGGGGTTGGGCGGGGATGGGCCCGAGGAAGTCCTTACCCTACTCTCAATGTATGCAGTGCCAGGCCTATGAGGGCCAAAGACCTCGGAGGACTTGCACTACATAGGCCCTTACCCTACCTTATGAGCCACCGCTGAGCCAGGGATTGAAAATAAGAAAGTCAAATTTAAAATAAAATAACAAAAGAGTAAGAAGAATAATTTATAAAATCATTATTTTGAGGGACTGCAAAGCCTTTTCTTAAAAACAAAATCCCTCATTTACGGGTTTTATTTAATGGGTCGGGTCCTCTCATCAAAGTGCAGGCCTAACTCCTTGTATTAAGTTGGACAACGACGTGAGCAGTTAAAGTCTTCACATACAACCACAAACTAACCAACCCATGATAGATAACCAAAAAAAGCCCAAAAAACTGGCCTCTCGTATACACCCAAGCTTCCTGTACATCCCCTCCCAGATGCTTCTAAAACATCCATTTGCCACAGCTGAAGGCTCCCTCACACCTTACCTAAAATGGTTCCCCATAAGATAATTGCAGTGGTGGAGGATGTGGATGCGGCCCGCTATGCGCTACGATGGGCGGTTCAGAATCTCCTTCGCAACGGTGATCTTGTCACCCTCATACATGTCTACCCTTCCTCTAGATCCAAGAGCAAGAAGAAGCAGAGAAGATTGAGATTGAAAGGCTTCCAATTGGCCTTGTCCTTCAAAGATCTTTGTGTAGGAGTCCCAGAGGTGTGTTGTGTTGTCTCAATGACTTTCATAATCTTATTGCTTTATCTATTGTAATACAAAACATCTGAATTTATTGGAAGCTTGGTCTGAAGTTCATGAAAATTAGCCTTTTTATGATTATGCCTGTAATGATTAGTGTGAACTAGTCCCATCATTAATGGGTTATTTTTTCTATGAACATTTTTTTGGTGTGCTGGGCCCATACTTCAAATTGGAACACCATTCAAGTGGTGAAGGAAATGATGGACTGCCCAGAAAAAAAACATTGTCAATTAGATGGCATATACACCGAACTCCAGTGTATCATATGAGCTCTAATTGTTGAATTGCATGCTGTTTTAGCTGATGAGATTGTCTGATTTCCTGTAATTACATTCAATTTGATGGAAAGGGTGGCTAATGATCATGCAGGTGAAGGTGGAGATCATTGTCACTGAGGGTGATCTGGGTACGATGATCATATCCATGGTGAAAGAGATTGGTGCTTCAGCACTGATTCTGGGACTCCATGACCAGAGTTTTCTTTACAAGTAAGAGAGCTTCTTCTTCTTTTCATGGAAGATGTAGACTGAACTGGAGCTTTCCCCAGTTTGGAAGTAAGAATGGGCCATTTTTAATTAAAGGAGATACCCATACACATGTGGTGGTTGGTGACTGGAACTTCAATTGAAAGAAAAACACTGATGCCACATTCTGCTTCTTTCATTGAACCATCAATTTCTAGGATCATCTGATCATGGTTCAAAATATTTTGGCCCACATAATAGGCTGTACTGGTGTGATACCCAAATACAACTGATATGTTGATCTGTTTTAGGATCAAATTCTCACCCCATCTACAATGGGTTGCAATGATCTGATCAGTGCAATTGGAGTGGGGCCCAGAGGTATCCAATTGGAATCTCTGCACCCTTGAATACTTAATGCCTATCCTTTTGCAAAGTGCTGTTTGGCACAATTTTGTGGCAAATGGGTTAGAAAGGTTCCCATTTTTGTCAGTTTTGTCGTTTGTCTGGATCCCTATAATTTAATGTGGGATCAGAAAGTAGATAAGCTGACAAGTGGGGGTTGGTGCTTCATCGGCCAATGCTAAGTGCTAACCCTGTCCCAAACTTGCTTGGGTTGAATACTGTTTTTCAATTTCACACTCTTTTACATGTTTGGTTACCGGTTTCTTGAATTTCTTCTCTAGGGAGTTTTAAAAGAGAAATGTGCCACTTGGATGTGAGAGTTGCAGAACTTCATAGAATTGAGTGGTGTAAAATGCTACTCAGCAGAGAATCTATTGAGAAATATGAGAGAGAAAGCAATCAGAGAATTTGAAATCCCTGTAATATAAATTCCCCGGATTCCAGGGAATTGTCCCAGTCAAGCAGGCTATTTAAGGAATGTCAGATTGAGGGGCTTAAAAGTTGGATTGATGCTTGACCATTAACAGTCATGGGCTTGGACCAAGACTTGCCCCTTTCACATTAGATACAATGCAAGTGCAGTCCTGAATATTGAACCAGGCCGGACTTGAACGCCCAGCCCAAGCCCAAGCCCAGTCTGTGGTGGGTCCCACCCCTTTTCTCATTGGGAGGAATGGCAATGGGTCTGGTTGACCATGGAGAGGTTTATGGCCTTGACGTCGTGACCTGAACCTAATCAGTTTATTCAGTGGGTTGAAAATGCTGATTAGTGACCTGAATCACCGGGTTGGTATTTGAGTTCTTCGGGTTTGGTCTGTTTGCAAGTTGGTTGCAAGTATGAACTAATTCGAACTCCCATTAATTAATCTAGATTAATCTAGATGGAATTAGCTGTCATCTTTTCCTTTTTGGAAAGTGCTGTTTGGTAATTCTATTTTTTGGGCGTATTTGATTTAAAACTGATTCAAAGTGTTTTAAGCTGTTTATTAAAAAATTGTTCACTCCATTAATTCCCTCCAATGCCTTGGAGGAATACTAACTTATATTAAAGGCCCAACTTGGTGTGGTGAGTTTTTAAAAGCAGCAAGGCTATTTATATACATTGTACACTTACTCATGTTAATGTCCCTAATAAACTACAAGAATATCTCAACACCAAAACCAGTGTTCCTTTTCTTCAGATCAGCCACAGTCAACACCAATATGAACAGCCTCAATTGTAGGATCCTTGCTGTGAAGCAGCCCTCGACAGATACAACAACAAGAACAAGAGACACTTCTACAAACGTAGTGTTATCACAGATTGAGATTGTCAGGCTATGGTATGTACAAAACTCCATCTCCCCATATATATATCAGTTCTTCAGCTCTTCAACACTTCCTTCTCTAACCATTCTCTTTCAATTCAGTGCACCAGAGCCCAAAAGCTCTTTTCGCATATGCCCCAGCAGCTTATGGATGATCTGTTTTAGATCAAGAAGGAGGAAAGGGAGCACATGAAGAAGGATACCTCATCAATTCATTACATTGGTTAAGATTGCGGGCTCGGATTGAGTTCGCGGTTCATGGGCCACAGTTTGCTACTTGAGAGGACAGGCCCGTCCCATTTATTTCCAAATGTTTGGTTTCAACAATTCCTGATCCTAGAGACAGAGAAATATTGAGGTGCTAGAATGTAAAAGAATTTCAAAGAGAAGAAACAAAGTGATACCACATGTGGTACAAATTGTACCAAAGTAGTTGTAGCCAAAATGAAAAAAGTTGTGGGGATTTGTTACAGTATTCCATGTGTTCTTGCTGACCCAGGTTTGTGGTAGATTTAAGAGTGTCCCATTCCCAACTGCTCCTTGAATTTATGACCAATTCATTTTGTTCATTGTACATGGGGGACCATGAATGTCGCTGAAAGGGACTCCTCTAGAAGATCCTAATATATGTGCCAATTGCCTATTCTGGCTAAGCATTGGACCAAGAATGTTTGAAATATTGGTCCATTTCATTATCATCATTCTACTCTCATCAAATCAATCTTGGTTGGATACTTGGGTTGGCTTACTGCATTTCATTCAAAATAAATAAAATAATATAAAAAAATAAAATATAAATAAAGAAAAATTCAATAATTAAAATAAAAAAGTAAAACTAATGGATATTATCTTCTATTCAGTTATAACCAATTACATTGCTTAAAGTCTCATGGTTATGGATTGTTAAATAATCAATAAAACTATTTCAATTGTCCACAAGTGACTCAGATCACATGGCTTGAAGTATCTAATGGGATTGAGTTTAAAAATGCTCATTTACATTATGCAACTCAGATAGGGATTCTACCTATCATGTATCCTATTTGATCACACTCTACGCTTATGAATTACCCATAGTCCCCTACTTTGACACTTTTCCTAGCCACTATTTTATATTGTAAGACAAAATAATCAACATACATAGGCTTTAAACTTGGGTAAAGCTTTTGCGCTATACTAAATTGGATTGTTGTGTTCTGTGGTCCACCCATAATCCATGCCCAAAGTTATTCTTCCCTCAGTCTCCTTTGATTGTCATAGGTAAATGTGGGCCTAGGGGTGGCAAATGGTTTGGGTCAACAGGTGAAGGCCATAGTTTGGACTGACCCATATTAGAGCCCCTTTTTGAAAAAAAAAAAAAAAAAGAGGGTTGGATTTTTCCAACACGCACCCTTGGTAGGTCAACTAACTAGACCTGTAGAGACCCATAAATCATGGTTTAGAATCGCGATTGACCCTGGAAACTATTATAATGCGGCATCGTGTCGTGGTTTGTAATCATCACGGTCCATCACGGTGTGAATTTTTATTTTACTCCAAAATAATTTGAAAAAAATATAAAATATTATAAAATGCTATAAAATAATATTTTTCTCCATTAGTAAACATCTCAAAGAAAAATATTGGTTCCCCTAAGTCATAACATCCTTTATCGTTGTTTTATCCGAAACTTGTAAAGTTTGTTATGAAGTAAATAGATTCACATGAATATATATATATATATATATATATTCATGTGAATCTATTTAAAATATATATTAAATAAGTTAAATATATAAAAAATTATACAGTGTGGATTGCAACCATAATTTTGAATTAACCATTAGTGTTAACCACTTAAAGTAAAAAAACTAGTAGTAGTAGTCTGGTACTCAGTTACTCAATCACTAAGTAAGTTGAGAGTGAATTTCAAATAAAAATATAAAGTAACATTTACTACTGCATCAAGATGAATTAATTAATTGAAATAACGGAGTATAGACATAAGGGTATTGTGGGAGAGACAAAACCTTCATTTGAGAGTCCACCAAAATCTAGCGAAACATTTGAGTTTTGGTGGAAAAAAAAGAAACTTGGGAATCTCTAGCATAATCTCTTAAAGCTCCACAAATGGATTGGAAAAGAAAAAAGTGAAAGAAAGAAGGGAAAATAAAATTAAAAAAAAAATCATTGTTGCCCGAGATTTTGGCCGTTATTTTGGAAATAATGGCCATTATGACTGTTATGGACCGTTATTTATTTATTTATTTTGAAACCGTAATAGTTATGACTTTTATATTAAAAATAACATAACGATATAGGCTATTACCGTTTCATAACGGCCATTATGAGATGGTAACGACCATTTTTTTAAACCATAATACTTTGGTTTTGCTTGTTGTGTGTGGGAAAGAAGGAGAGGAAGGGTAGGGTTCGGGGTGAGAGAGAGAGAGAGAGAGAGAGAGAGAGAGAGAGAGAGAGAGATGGGTAATTACATATTAAAAGCAGAGAGATTGGTTTGGATTCTTCACTTTCTTCCTATATTCCTTCTCCTCCTTTTTCCTCTTCCTTTTTTGTGTCTCTCCCTCTTTCTCCCTTATTCTCTTTGTTTTTGAAAAGGAAACGGGAAGATGAAAAGTTTCACGAGTGCTTTGGAAAAAGTATATATCGGTTAGTCGGGTTAAATAGTTTAACCCTAAATTGACTTTTTCCATGTGAGTTAAGAAAAATCTGACCCATGACCAACCCGTGTATTGTGTGGGTTAGGCTTGGCATGTAAAAAACGAGTCAAGTTAGGATCAAGTTAGCGGGTTGGGTCAAGTATTGTCCTCTTAGATGGGCCTAAGAGAGTGACACTTCTTTAAAGAGAACTAAGATATCCATGCGTTGTCAAAAAAGAGAGGTAGGGTATGGATATGGATTGAGAGAAATTTTTTTGGGATAGTGTATGATATTTTTTTTTAGAAAAAATGCAAAAATAGGAAAGGTCGCGTGGAAAGGCAAGGAAAAAGAGAAACCATGAGGCAGGCCTTTTCCGCTTTAGTATTAGAGATTGAAGAGTGTGAGAGAGGAGGAAAGGGAGGAAAAAGAAGGAGGAGGAGGATGAGGTAAGATTGAGTCTTCTATGTTCATGTTTTTCTTCATGTATCGTTTAAAACCTCATTTGAGATATTTGTTTTGGTTTTATTTATATTGATCATATCTCTATATGTTATGCGTTCGCAGTGTTTCATAATCGATTGTATGCTAACACTTGAAACCAAGACCCATGAATATGATTGGGAGTCTTCTAATAATTTTTATCAATTGTTATCGACTTATATTTTTATGTTATATGATTAACACTGACTAATAGAGCTAGCTTTTGGTAGATGACTAACAAATCTCCACCTATACATGGTGGTATTGTGAATATCAACATACAATTTGACCCTTCAATTAAGTTGTCAATTTTTCATTGCAAGTGTTCGCCATGCTAGTGCGATTCGAAGATTAAATGTTGGACTTCTTGGTTTTGGAATTGATTATCATCATTATAAAAGGTTAATAGTCTAGATCACCTTATAAGGATGCTAAAAGTAAAAACTAATTTTTAAGATAGAGGGGTTGCAGGTGGATGGTAAGCTCTGCAACATGTAATTAGGATCCATATATATATATATATATATATATATATTTATATAATGCTAGACCCCCTATATTTGGGCATCCTTTATTAGTAGGATCCATTATGGGAAGGGCAGTGAGTTGATGGTAAGCTCCGCAACATGTTTGGTACTTCTTTCATGTGTCAAACTCAAGATATAAGTAATGGCGGATTATTTCATCAAATTGACAATTAATGGTTGAAATAGAATTATGTTCTACCAAGTGGTACCTCTCGCAAATTGCCCGAGAGATAATCTTATTAGGCATGATTTTGAATTCTGTGAGTATGTTATCAAAATACTCAAGTACAACAACATTTAAAAAACTAGAATTGAGAAACTTTCAAACCCGAAAAATTATATTGGAGAATAGTCGAAATTTTCTAAATCCCATTAATCAAATAAGATTTCCAAAAAAAATCTTTACCAACAAATAAATATTATTATAATTTTTAAAATAAATATTTTAAATTTTCTAAAAAGAAATACCTCTAAACAAACAAGTCACGAACAATCGGCTATTTGAAAGACATGCTATAGGAATTTTTAGGTGGGGTACCACGAATTCCGAAGCTAACGCCAACCATAGATAGTTCTACATAGCGCACAGATCATCGCGCGCATGGCGAGTAAAAGCTCCAGAGGGCGCGGCTAAGCTTAGCCACATCCCTCGACAATCCAATCCCCCAACCTCATCCCTCTCTCTCTCTCTCTCTTCTCCGGCTCCTGAGAAGAACAAAAAAAAGACTCTGTTTTTGCTCTTCTTCTCTCGCGCTTGGCTCCGATCCGGCTCCGACTCAGCTCCGATCATTCAACTCTCTTCTCCGGCTCCTGATAAGAACAAAAAGACTTCTCCTTTTGCTCTTCTTCTCTCTCTCGCTCGGCTCCGATCCGGCTCCGACTCAGCTCCGATCATTCAACTCCTCTCTCCTCTCTCTTTCTCTTTGCTGCAACCCTTTCTCCCTCTTCTACTATTTCTCGCTCGGCTCCAATTCGGCTCAGATCCAGCTCCAATTCTTTGACTCCTCATCTCTTCCGGCTCCGATTCGGCTCCATCTCTGCAACTTCTTCTTCTTCTTCTTCGATTGATCTTCTCATGCAAAGGAAATGAAGAAATCGTTGCAGATATAAGATGATGGTGGTGAGTTCCCTTTCTCTAAATCTCCTCTCTGTTACTGCTGGATATTTTTCTTCTAATTCTATTTGGTTTGGAAGGTGGAATTTTTTTTTTTTTTTGGGCTTGTTTGGGTACTTTGGAATGGAGAAATGAAATTTCGTGATTTCGTTTTTCTGGGGAGAGAGGAAAGTTTGATTCTGTTTTTGGATTTTGAAATTTCATGATTTCATTTGCTGGGGAAAGAGGAAAGTTTGATTCTTTTTTTTTTCTTTGGGATTTTGAATGATCTTGAAGCTGTTTGGATTGTGTTGAGTTGTATTTTTTCTGATTCTATGCATTGGCCTGAATGTTACATTAATTAGAGTAATTTGAGCTGTTGGACTTGGATTGAATTATATGTAGCTTTGTTTCTAAAAAATTATAGATTAATGGTGCGAAGCGGTCAACTTGAACTTTGTGGTGTGAAGAGTTAGTACAGCATTGACAATTTGGTGGATGCTGAAACATTTTGGCTTTGGTTGATACCATGGATGTTGTGTTTTAAAGCATTGATGTGTTTTCAGGTAGGATCATCAGCATGAGGGAAATGATCAAGTGGCCGGTTCATCTTAACCGCAACTAAGGTAAATTTAGAGAAGCACTACTTAAACTGGTGATCTTGTTAATTGAGAATGCAGTCGACTAAAATCAATGTGGCCTATTTGCTTGCTTTGTCCAAGCCATTTGAATGTAATTCCACAATGCCTGAAATTACTTTGAGGCTTATTATGTTGATTAACATATCACTTTTTATTTTGAATGGTGATTAGCGTATCACTTGCTTGGTGGTGGTTGAAGGATCAACTCTTCAAGATAATGCATCTCAACCATTTCCTTGCATTGAAATTTTAGGTGTCGCATGGAGAATATTTTTTATACTTTTATATTTCTTCTTTCTTCTTTGGCACATTTGTTGATTATATTGGCCTTTTAGAGTAGTTCGACATCCTTTTGAGTGTGAATGTATCAGTCTTTGCCTTCATGTCATTGCGTACTTGTCAATCATAAAGCAATGTTTGGTAGAGGAGGATCATGTGAGACATTCATTTAAATTACATTGCACATATCTTTCATATTTCCAAACTGGATGTCTACCAAACATTGCTTGGTCACTGAAATAGTTATGTTGTACAACCATGCAATTCGGTGGAGATGGATGCATCTTGACCAACAATTTCAACTAGTCAATCACCTCTCTTTGTACGATATTCATGTTGTCACAGGCACACCACCATCAATTATGAGGTTGCACACTCTCATCTTTGCTATACACTAGTGTATGGAAGATATTTGTGTGGTCAATCATTTGTGTTGGATACATTTATTCGGTCGCATATGGTAGTAGTAAGGATGGGTTGTAGTACCTATTTATAAGAACATGAGCGATATATAAAACTGTACCAACTATCGTGGGATTAAACTTATGAGTCATACTATGAAACTATGAGAGAGAGAGTAATGGAGCAAAAACTTAGACAGAAGACCAGGATATCATAAAATCAATTTGGTTTTATACTAGGGAGGTCAACGATGGAAGCTATCTTCTCACTTAGGTAATTAATGAAAAAATATCGAGCAAATAAGAAAAATTCGCATATGGTCTTCATCGATCTAGAGAAAGACTACGGCAGGGTATCTAGAGATTTAATTTGGTGGGTTTTAAATAAAAGGAATGTTCCAAGAGGTTATATTGAAATTATTAAAGACATGTTGTAGGAGCAGTTCGAGTGTGAGAGCTACTTGTGGAGAGACGAGGTAGTTCCCAGTGACCATAGGTTTGCATCAGGGGTCAGCCTAAGCCCTTATCTCTTTGCACTGATTATGGATGAGTTAACTGCTCATATTCAATAAGAGGTACCTTGGTGTATATTTTTTTTGCAGATAATATTGCATTGGTAGACGAATCAAGAAATGGTGTGAATGCAAAACTCGAGAGATGGCGAGAGGCTTTAGAATCCAAAGGCTTTAAAATAAGCCGTACAAAGACGGAATATATGGATTGTAATTTCAGTGGGCATATAAAAAGAGTTGAAACTATTGTGAGAATTGAAGACCATGAGATACTACAAAGCGATTCTTTCCGCTACCTTGACTCTATAATTAGTAAGGATGGAGAGATTGATGAAGATGGCGGGATGGTTGAAGTGGAGACTTGCTTTTGGAGTGTTTTGTGATCGACAAATGCAAACAAGATCGAATGGAAGATTGTACAGGACAATGATTAGATAGGCTAGACCTGTGGAGCAAAATGTTGGCCTATCAAAAAATCAACATATGCACAAAATGGGTGTAGCAAAGATGAGAATGTTGAGGTGGATGTGTGGTAAAACTAAGAAGGATAGAATTAGAAATGAGTGCTTTCGAGAGCATTTAGAGGTAGTAACAATAGGGGGATACAATTAGAGAAACCCATTTGAGATGGTTTGAATATGTCAAACATAGGCCAATAACAGAGCCCGTAAGGAAATGTTTGGCCATGAAGCTTGATGGCCCACCAAGGGGAAGGAGTAAGCCAAAGATGACGTGGCTAGATGTAGTAAAAACAAATATGAAGAAATGTAACTTATTTGAGGATTTTGCTCAAGATAGATCGGAATGGAGAAATATAATTCGTATAGCCGACTCCAATATAGTTGGGACAAGGCTTTGATGATGATGATATGGTAGTAGTATGGATAGATCTAAAGAAGTAGATCCTATCCGAGTATTTGGCATATGATAGATTGGAATGGAGAAACAAAATTCATGTAGTTAATCCCAACATAGCTGGGACAAGGCTTTGATGATGATGGCGGCGGCATTTATTTAGTCCCATATGGGATGTGTCTATTTGTGTTGGGCCCACGTTACTGTTTCCCCCTTTATATATTTTTTCCCTAAAGTTCAAGGGCATTTTAATCATTCAAAATTTTTTTTTTTTTTCACTTTCATAAAATTCATTCAACCCTTTGAGAGGGCTGATTCATGGAAAACAGTCTTGTCAAGCATCTGGTTCTTCCTCCTTGAGTTAATTTATGATGCTTCGAATTTGTTTTACTCATCTTTGTTCTTGGAGGTACTTCCACATGTTGAACTAATTTATTGTATACTTGGTATTATCTAATCATGTATTATCTTGTGAGTGAAGCTTACCATTTTAGAATAAGATAACATGTAATTGTTGCTGCTGATAGATGCATGCATATAATTAGTTGCTTGAATTACCTTTATTCTGAGGAATGGAAACCTTAATTTTATTGCCTAATATTTCCACATTCCTTTTCCCTTTACAAGTTTTGAATCATAGAAATAATGCTTTCATTAACGGTTCTTATGTTTGTTGAAGGTTTTGTCCAGAGTCTCCATTTGATTGTCAGGCAAGCACCTTCAGTGTCAACACTAAGAACTTTATGGAGTGGAATGTTAACAATGCTTTCAAAAACATGAAAGGTGATTGATGGCATATTGTTTCTTTCATTTGATGTTTCCAGTAATATGTTGCCAACTATGATGCACAGATACTTCAAAATGGCCAACGTATTGTGTATGATACTTTATTTTTTATGTGTAAAATCTGTGTCCTTGCCGTATCTATGGTGTGTCCCTTCAATATCTGTACCGTATCTGGGCATCATAGGTTGCCAATGGTTTATAGCCTATTAGGCATATAATAAAAAGTGGTATCAGGTGGAGTAGTTCGTTTGAATGGTTGCTTGTATTGTTTTTCATTGGGATGAATGGGTGTTGCTCTTAATGAAGCAATTACTTGATTGCACTTTTGTAGAGTTTCTCTTGGAGCTATTTCATGCAATGATGTTAATCATGCCTTTTAGTTTGACTTTTATGAGTTCGTCTCGTAAAAATTACTAACATGATTAGATTTTTAGAGAGAGAGAGAGAGAGAGAGAGAGAGAGAGAGAGAGAGAGAGAGAGAGAGAGAGAGAGAGAGAGAGAGAGAGAGAGATTCATATGTTTCAATTGTAGTATTTCATATGTTCCAATTGTAGTAAAAAACTGTGGGACCTACTGTAAATGGATAAATAATTAATAAAACACTATCCCAGATTCGATCATCATAGCCATCTGTTCTTTTATGTTCCAATTGTAGTAAAAAACTGTGGGACCTACTGTAAATGGATAATAATTAATAAAACAATATCCCAGATTCGATCATCATAGCCATCTGTTCTTTTATGTTCCAATTGTAGTAAAAAACTGTGGGACCTACTGTAAATGGATAATAATTAATAAAAACACTATCCCAGATTTGATCATCAAAGCCATCTGTTCTTTTTTGCCATTAATCTCGACTGTTCCAAACAGATGACGAATAGGCTCATTGTCTTAATTGGTTTGGATTGTTTCATAATGGGGCCGTCTTGAGAATTGGCTCTCAAGAAACTATATGTTTCCTGAGATTAGGACCAAATATATATTTTTTCTATAAAATCTTCCTAGAAACAGTACTTCATGAATCTTTTATATTTTCTCCTCTTGGTTGTCCTGTTGCTTTAGTAGGAACCTTTGAAAAGGGAAGGGTATCAACCCAGAGAAGGCTGGTTACTTGTTGACTGTCTAGTTCCAGTCTCAACGGAAAAAAAGGATGCTTAGGTATAGCTCAAAGTCAGCCTCTTCCTACTCCATAGACAAACTATCATTACGACCTTGTTCTAGTAAATGACCTAGCAAAAAGTTACTAATCTTGAGGTTCTGGAGGTCCTCCAAATGAAAGATGTATGTTGTAAAAGCCATGCCCTTGGAAGCATTTTCTAATCTTAAAACTTTTCCTGTAGGGCCCATTTGGATAATTCACTTGTAAAATGATTTCAAGTGAAGGGTCACTTTAAGGGACAAGAAAAGGAGAGGGGTCTTATCAAAAAGTATAAAATCTCAAAATCCACCTTGTCTGTGAATAAGACATCCCATAATAGTTGGTGGGATCCCAAATCAGTTCCAATGGTTTGAACAATACTAAATGTAATAAAAAAAACAAAAACAAAAAGAAGAAATCTCTTTGTTGCTTTCTCTTTGCTTTAATGACTTGTTCATATTGTTATACACATTGGCTTTAGATTTAAAGAGCAAATCTTGTATAAAAAATCATTTAGTCACTGACTAGAGACAACAAGAAATCTTGTTCCTAGCATATGTTTCTGGTAGATTGTGCAATACAAGGGTGGTACTTGTGCTGGTCGGGTTGTGTTTTAGGCCAGCCCAAACCCGACTTTAATTCTAGAATGGCCAACCTAAACATGATGACTGAAGTTGCGTTCCAAGTTTTAAATTATGTTTTTTAGCATACTTGACCCGAACCTGATTTTAAACTGACATGAACCCGACCTGAATTCAAAGCGTTTTTTTCTTTCTAGACCCGAAAATGCACACCTGAGTTCCGATTTTGGCAGTTGGATGAGGCTTAGGCCTGGATCAACTTGCACTACTATGGTACACTTTTTTTGTGGCATGCGATATAGGATTTTCACCGTTTAGACTATTTGGGTCATGCATTATTCTTTATTTTCTTTATAGAACTTCAAATGAACTGATTGTCATACTACCTTAATGCTCTGAACAGAGATGGAACCCAAATCAATGATGGACATGGCAATGATACCGAACATAGAATCTCATCCGATAGATATTAGGCTGGAGTCTTCAGATAAAGGAAATGTGGTCTCCAGTATGAAGCCAAGAAAGAAGTCGATGACATCATTGTATCTCAAGTTCTTTGAAACAGCTCCTGATGGGAAGAGTCGAAGATGCAAGTTCTGCCAGCAAAGCTATTCTATTTCAACTGCTACTGGTAACTGTTATATTGACAACTTACTTTTTGCTGGAGTACATTTGTTTCTCTGTTTTTTGTGCATATGCATGCATGCATACATGTGCACCATATGATCACCACAGTATCCTTTGGCCCTGATTTTGTACAAGTGTAGCCTACGTTTGCTGTTATCTTATGGGCTTCACCATATATGGATTCCCCATAAGTCTCTTTCTTTAATGGGACTATACTAGCCTTTTGACTAGTGAATTCAAAAGGGTGGTTGAAATGAAGACAGTAAAAAAATAAAAAATAAAAATAAAAAAATGATCATCATTCAATGATAAAACCGAAGATTTATCTTCTTCCGATGTGGGGATTTTAGATCACCCAATCATAGTGGGGCGCATAAGAGAAATGGTGTTGTTTATAGAATAATGGGATTTTCATGTCAAAGGGAATGCAATAATTTAGTTCTCTTTCCCATTTATTAATTTTCCAATGGTTTATGCTGTTTGAAGGAAACTTGGGAAGGCACCTAAATAACCGTCACCCTGGATATAATCGGCAGCAGGGAGATGCCAGTACACCAGTCCCGCAACCTGTTTCCATAGCCAAGAAGGCTCCACCTGCTGCAAAAGCGGTCTCAGTGGATTCTGACCGTCTGAACTGGTTGCTGCTGAAATGCTTTATTGGAGGCTCTCTTCCTCTCTCTGCATTTGAGGATGAAGGTCTAGGGAACTCCTTCAAATACCTTAATTCCTCAGCCAAGTTTTGGTCTAGAGAGAAACTCCAGACAGTCATTCTTGAGGTCTTCAGAACCATGCAGGAAGACTTAAGGGCGTCTATTGAACAAGTGCAGTCCATGATCTCCATCGGACTTGATTTCTGGACTTCCTATGAGCAAATCAGCTATATGAGCATTACAGGCCACTGGATTGACGAGAACTGGTCTCCCTGTAAGGTTTTACTTGATATTTCTCACATACCTTACCCATGTGAGAGTGCTGAGATCTATCACACGCTGTTAAAGGTCCTCAAGATGTTTAATATTGATAATGGGATCCTTTGCTGTACACATGACAACAGTCAGAGAGCCATTCATGCTTGTCACACACTGAAAGAGGATTTGGATAGCCGGAAGTTGAATGATTTGCAATTCTTCTATATTCCATGTGCTGCTCGTACACTGAACCTAATAATAGATGATGGCTTGAAAATAATGAAACCAATGATATCCAGGATCCGTGAATTTGCACTTCAGATGAATGCGTCATCAGAGATTGCACTGGATTTCAGGAAAGTGGCAGAAGCTTATCAAGAAGGCTCTTGGAAGATACCGCTTGATGCATCTACGCGCTGGAGTGGTGAATACACAATGCTTGATATTGTTCGAAAGGTATTATCATCATCATTATTTGATTGGTTTGAAAGATATTGATTCCATTCACAAGTAATGGCTATTGTAATATGCTTGTTCCAAGAGAAATGATTTCTTCTTTTTTTTTTTTTTTACAAAAATGGTAGGGTGGAACCTTTATTTTGTTATCTCAATTGATCCATCTAGTGTGCGCTATTAATGGAATGGGCAGGCCATCCACTAATTGTTCCATATATGATGGTTCTTCTATCTTGTTGTGCTTTAAAAAGGCTACCAGCCAATGGTCCATCTGTAAAGGGGGCAAAATTGAACATTAAGAATTATCTGCAAAGAGATTTTTGAGAGTATGTCCCATCTACAGTTGGGCTATTAATTTGAATGGTTTGAATCACTAAGAGGTTTGCCCCAAATGTACACTACAAATGATACGATTTAACCATAATCTTTGAAGGTTTCATTGCTATTTGGTTGTATTGTTGAGTAGAAAACCCAAGTCTATCCATGGTTAACTTTATTAAAGACTATAAATCAGTTATTCATCTTAATATTTATAATGTGCTCTTGCGCCCATCAATAGAAATGGGGACATTTTGGTCTCCAGCCTTTGGCTTACACTAGTGAGAAAATGCAGCCACTATATGGGAGATTTTGGGGCATGCCCCATCCTTAATAGGTGCCACCAGGTTAAACATCTCCCATTACCTAACCATGGTCTCCTCTAGTATGTCATCATTGCTGTGTGATTGGACTCTCTAATAGTTCAGAATCTATAGTGGCATTTTTTAGGGCTTTTCTTTTCTTTTCTTTTCTTTTTTTTTCAAATTCTTTTGTAGTACTTGAAAATACAACCACCCTTTTGCATATTCATCTTGCACTGCAACAGTATTAGTGCTATTGTGGTGAAATGAAGCCCACTATTTTTCTCTTCCACACTTAAAATGAGCCTTTTTGTGCTTGGCCTGACTTGTAACTGTTCAGATTTTCATTCTGTTGACATGGATATTACCCTTTACTGATAAAGAAAACCTTCAAAGACTAAACCTGGCCTTCGGTTTTGTGGGCCTTTTTCTTTGGGTGTGGACCATGCTATGTTCTGTTTTTTAGCTGTCCATTTGCAGGCTAACAATTGGATGGCTTGGTTGGTCTGAAGGTTTTCCACAGCATCAGTAGTCATGGTGGGCAGCTCATCAGCTCAGTGGTTTAGAATGTGGGCCCACCTGTATGGAATGATAGAAAAAACTACTCTGCCATGCATTATCTAATTTCATGCAGTTTTTGTGATTGTGAATTTCTGAAGTAGCTTTTTGTTATGTAGTAGGCTCACAGTGCAATAGAAAATGTCGTTAACAAGCATGGAGGGACTTTGACTAGGAGTATGCTTCTGAACACCACCGAAAAGAACCTGATGAACATGATGCATGCATATCTGGAGCCATTTCATAAAACCACTAATAACCTTTGCACAAGCAAATCACCAACAGTAGGTCTGGTCCTTTTCTTCATGGACCATGTCATTGAGATGATCAACGCCTGCAGGGATTCCCATGGCAACCCTGATTGGCTCAAGTCCACTGCTGATGAGATGTCCAAGAAAGCCCGAAGCTACAGCAGCCAAATCAACAATCTCTGCATTTACATCTCTGCAATCCTTGATCCGAGGATAAAAGGGGAGTACCTGCCAGAGAATCTTAACACAGAAAACTATACTGAGGCAGCTCGGAGCCGTTTTGTTAGAAGATACTCATTTCCGGCCATTTCGAACTGCTATACTAGTGCTCAGGATGATGAAGGGAGTAGTGTCTCATTTGCTGAGGAGATTGCACGGAAGAAGCGCCGAGGAAGCATGAGCTCTGCCACAGATGAGCTGACCCAATATATGTCAGAGCCTCCAGCACCTATAGCTGCAGATGCTTTTGACTGGTGGAAGGGGAACTGCACTCGCTACCCACGGCTTTCAGTTATGGCACGCGATTTCTTGGCTGTTCAGGCAACTTCGGTGGCCCCTGATGAGCTGTTCTCCAGCAAAGGTGATGAAGTGGACAAGCAGCGGATCTGTTTGCCGCATAGCTATGTGCAACCTGTCCTATGCATCCGGTCATGGAATAAGAGTGGGTACAAGTTGAAGTTCCGTGCGGCCGAAATAGACTATGAGAAGTTAATGGAATTTGATATAGCAGCTGATAATGCTACTAAGGTTTTGTCAGTGACCTGATACAAGTAAAAGAAGAGTCTGGAAATTCATGTAGAGAACTCGTTATATTTTTCAGAGTTAGAATGTAGGCTGAATGGCTGATCATTCCAGGAGAGGCTGGAGTCAGGTGTATTCTATAGATTAAAGTGTTGAATCAATTGCCTGTTCTCACAGGTTCCTATGTATTTTTCTCATTTATAGAGCGGAAAACAGCACAGATTAGATTCCATCAACACCGGTGTTCCATATAAAATGCAGACAGAGGCAATCCCCTACATGATCCCCAATTAACAATTTCCCTGTGAATGATTTAAGAAATTTCGGCTACTACTTTCTGGAGTACAGTCCATGTTATGTTCATGATCTGTTGTATTTTCTCCCTGTAAGGGTGTATTTCTTTTGCTTCAAACTGCAAGTGTTTTAAATATCATGGCAGATCAAATTGTTATTCTGCCTTACTTTTTGTAGAGATGTGGAAATTGGCTCCAGCTGATCATGAGACTTTGCAGCTTAACCATGAAAGTGCATTTGTCCCGACATGTTTGGTTTCATCATCTCCTTTGTTCAGATGAGGCTTAATCCGCTTGTATCAATGGAAATAATCCATATCATTGAAAATTTCTATACCCAACTTATGCTGCAAGTGATTATCAAGAAGCATCTAATTATCTGACACATCAGCTCCGCTGCTAACCAATAGTATGGCGCAGTTTGGATCCGTGTTAACTCTGTTACCTTGTGATCAGGTTACCTGAAACTCTAATTACTTTCGACTCCGATTACATGTAATCAGCTACGGCGAAGGACAAAACAAGTGGCTAACTCAGGTTGTACCCAGTTACATTCGCTCTGTTTACAGAGATCCTAACAGGCCCAAAATGTGATCTACAATCAGACAGTTTTAAGTTCGATTGGACCCCATAGTCACTGCGAAGTGATTAAATTGGACCATATCTCCTATTTGCCCTAGTAAATTGTAGTGGGTCACTTTCAGTTGTATTATTATCGATACTAATCTGAATTATTGGGGGGTGATTATTCAAAAATGTTGTTGGAGGGGTGGAGACAAGAGAAGCCCCACTGGAGTATGGACCTTTTAGGCAACAAATGTATAATGCAATTATTTATTAAAAGGAAGTTTTTTTTTTTAAAGATAGATGAGCTGATGTTGTACCCTAACCCAGGCAGAGGTGTACAAGGTTCTGAATTGCTCTTCAAATGTGGTTAGTAGGGATGGGGCATAGGATCTTCCTGGAAGATCCTAAACCTTCATCTGAATGGCTTTTTTTTATTGCCAGAGCTCTAAGCATACCCCAGTGCCCTTTTGAGAAACCTCTCCCATAATTGTAGGGCCTACTGGATAGCTGGATTTGATGCGGACATGTGCATGTGAAAAACAAAAATTAAAAATATTATAGACTACTAGACAAAAGGTAAATTAACGTTTCAATATCCAGCAAAAGACAAAAAGAGTTAAACTTGTCAATTGTGCTTTTATAATATTTCTCAATCAGTGGGTCGTTTTGGCAATATTTGGTCAGAATAGCTTTCTTGAATTTCTTTTACTCAAGATGAGGAATGTACGGACCCCTCTTGCGGTTGATCATTGGTAAAATTCCGGATACACAACATCATTAGTAAAATTCCATATACACGACACCACCCACTGGCATTGTATATTTCGTGGAATTTTTTGTTTCAATAGTTTACACATGGACCATAATCCAACCTAACCCTTGTACACTTTGTTGATCAAATATGCCAATTTTATGCATTGATCTGTTGCAATTCGTTTTACCCAAAAAAAAAAAAAAAAAAAAAAAAACTGCTGCGATACATTTTAATGACTTTCAAGTGAATTCCCACATATTTCAAAGAAAAAATAAATCAATTGAGTGCCTTCTTTATTACTTTTCAGAGCCTTCTTTGATGCAAATTTGGTTGGCTATCCTAATGACTCATTAGTGGCTATTGTATCTTTCTTGGCTTTAATTTTATTTGGTGGAGTTACAAAAAGTAGCCCACAAATATTTAAGGAAGACCTTGTGTTTCGATGCCCAAATACCCAATAGATGACCTGAAAGAAACCATATTATTTGCAGTCATTTAAAAATTGGCACACAAATACCCCTCTTGTGACTTTCAAAATGAACCCATTATACAGCTACTTATCTTTGTTTGATTAACATAAAGGATATCAGACAAGACACTGACACCAAGATGACCACTTTTTTTTTTTTTTGATAATACCAAGATGACCACTTTCAACTTAAAGGGAAAGTATTTACACCTCAAGAGCACCCAGAAGTTGTGCTCATCATGATAGTACTAAATCTTGATTCAAGTATGACCCAAAAGGTTTCAAGTCTGTTAGCTTGAAGCAAGTTTGACCATGTTTTTGACGGTCTAGTCACATAAGTTCAAGTTAGCTCTTTGAGAAGAGATGAGTATGGATGAGCAACTGCAAATCAATTTGAGATGAGGAGTAAAATAAATACATGACATCATAAAAGTGAGTTTTGTGATGTTTACAATGTATTAAGTTCAGTCTCATTAAATTTTTTTAGCCATTGTCTAAAGAAAGTAAATCAATGGCTCTTAATCATCAACTTTGACCAGTCCACTATCAATGCTGAATAAACCTGGTTCTTTCATATAGCCCAATGCTAATTGGCAAAACCTAGAGTCAAGCTGGATTACTCCCGAGCAATTTTCCTTTAGAAAGATGCCTACTTCCTATGGGGATAGCTTTTGTTTTGGCTGAGACCCCAAGCTCACATAAATGGAAAGGAAGCCTACACATGGCTTACCCAGGATCAATCCCTAGATAGACATGTGACATTTTGTGGTTGCAACCTACAGGGCAACCTCATGTTGTTATATGGGGTCAACTTTGAAGCACAAAATTCAAGAGAGACGTTGATAAATAGATTAGGACATTGATAGGGATGTGTCACGACCCGAGCCCGAGATTAAGATTAAATCCGAGAGAATCTCGAGTCGTGGCACATACTTACTCCCATGAATTCCAATCACATCAAAATTCACAAGGGATATCAATACACATTATGCGGAATATAACAAATATACATTGCTTATATGAAAACCAAAAGTTCATTTACATAATGTACAAAATTTATCACTTGCATATTTAAATACAATGCAAGGATCAAAAGTATGAAACATTCCAAAATTCATTTAACTCATAGTTTCTTCTCAAGTTTTCGTTTTAATATCATACTCATATAATATTGCTTTACTTCCATTCCACTAGTCCTCCTGGAGGAACCGGATTGGTCGTCTTCGCTGGCGTTGTGGCCTCAAAAGGACCGGCATGGGCAGTTGTGCCTATAATGCCATCAATAACACTATGAATTTGACAATTCAGCAATGTATAAAGAATTACATGATTTAACATGCTAATACATCATTTCATTTGTCGAAGCCAAGTTACCATTTAATTCAATTAATATGAGTCTTTCATAGTTGGCAAACCTACAATAGCATTTCATTCCAATTCATATCACATCTTCCTAAAAAGGAAAGAATCACATCTTCCATACGGAAGGAATCATATATTGTGGGATTTACCAGTGATCGGGCCAGGGGCAACTGATATCACCACGGAGTTCCGGAACACTCCCAAATAAACTGCTACAGTAGTATCAGCTTCAAAGAGCTTATAGAAATCACTATGTAGTGCCAGACTTAATGAACAATTCAATTAACACATTAATTTCCATTTAATTACAAATTAATGGATACAATTCATAGTTTCACTCAATCTTACTCAATTCTAAACAACCATTTGGGTGTAATCATTGGTTTCCCAATGCAAGTGTTATTTTCGATGGACATCACATTAGAAATACAATATGTGCATTGTTAGTCCCCGTAATTAACACCCATGGAGTTTAGATCATTATCGATCCATTATGATTCAATTTACACTTACAATACGTACTCCAATTTCATGTAAAAATCCAAAATCCCAAATTTTCACTAACTATTACTCTTAGGCCAATAACAGGTTCGCTTGAGCGGACCAAAGTTCGCTCTAGCAAACGTCTCACAGAACCATGGTCGCTCAAGCGAAACACTGTTCGCTCAAGCGAACATTTCGGGATTTCTATCAGTCCAAACAGAACCTCGTTCACTCGAGTGGACCCCCAGGTCGCTCGAGCGAACTGCCAGAATTCCTACGAAACTCTGTTCAGTTTGTTCTTCTTCTACTCTTCTCTATTATCACACTTCCACAACCTGCAAAACAAATGGAACCTCCTGTTCCCTTCTCCAAACATCATTTATACACCATGAAACACTTCTATTTCATCAATTAATCATTTCAAACATCATTCTATATCCATTCGATCTTAAATATACAACCCACAATTCCTCAATAACCAAATCTACACATTTAAACTAGCATATAACCACAATTAAATGTTCATACTTGCCTTTAGTTGAGAGAAACACAAAAACCCCTTTCTCTCCTTGATGCAAAGTCACCAATTTCCAAACCTTGCAACAAATTTGAGATGTTCTCCAACCTTAACTCAAGAAAGATGATGATGAAGATGAGTACTGCAATTTCCCTCTCACAAATCACTTGCAATTATCAAGTTTGATCATACACAAGGAAGAAACGAAGAAAGGAAGAAGAAACCTCTCTCACTCTCACTGTTGCTGGAATGGAAGCCACCGAATGAAAATGGGCATGGATTGTTCTCCAATCCTTTATAACCGAATTTTGCATTAAAATCCTTACCTTTAAGCTTATTTTCAATTTAAGTCAAATGAAAACCTATTTGACTCATTTCAACTCAAATGAACTCGAGTGTATTATGAAATTTGACATACTCATCAAGATACACATGTTGGTATCAATTTTCATCACTTTCGATGAAATACACTAAAATTCGTATTTACGAAAAAGTCTTCAACTTCACTAATTCGGGTCTAAAATCAACTCTATTAAGTTAATCTCTTTCAAACTCTTTCCATTACACTTAATTCATTTGTTTGAGACTAATTTGACCCATCTTAAACATTAATCACCATTAAGTTGACTAATCATGCTTAATCCACATTAATCTCAGTTAATTAGAGTTAATCTTGATTAACTCGGGTCGGGGTGTAACAAGATGTCATCGACTTCAGCCTGATCAAATTATCCTAGCTTCTACTTTTCGCTCATAGCGTGCAAATTTATTGTGATAAAATCCAACCATTACTAATATTGTGATCATGCCAAATTAAGATTAGTACCAAGTAAAAAGGAGTAGGTTCTGTGAAGAGAAAGAACTGATCACAAAGATGAAAGATCCCATGTATGAAAATAAAAAAGGGGAGGCCATAAAAAAGGCATTTAAGAGAACTTTCCCTTTTTGTATTGTGTGGGGGTCCTCGACTCCTTGGGTAACAAGGGTGTGCTGTTAACCTGCCATTTTCATTTCATTAGTATGATAAAGCCTTTCTTTTTTCTCAAATAGTGGAGCATTCTGCATTAAATGCTTGAAAGAATGATGGTACATATATAAAATCTAAGCAAGTACCATTGGAATAAAAAAGAAAAAGGAAAGCAAGAATGGAACAGAAAGCAAAGCATCTTCACTGAAATGATACTAGTTATTGTGCCACTGAGCTACTGATTCAGTGATTTCCAAGCATTCCAGTCCATGGCCATTGTCTGGTCATCTCCTCCCCTAATCTTTGCTAGAGTTTCAGCTCTTACAGTAGCTGTACTTGTTCTCTGCTGGGCACTGGCCTTTCAGACAAGCTTCCTTTCCTCCTCATCATCCTCCCAGGATCATCTCATCTACTCTGTAAGTTTCTCCTCCTTTCTCAAAGAATGCTGTAATCTTTCAGTGGAAATCTTACAAAAGAGTTATATTTTTTCATGTTCACTGTCTGGGTCTTTTTTTGGGCAGGTCATGCATCCTCTTCTGATGGTGATTGGATTCATACTCGTCAGTGGAGAAGGTAGGAATAGAATCCCAAATCTATTCTTTTGATTCTGTGTAGAATGATTTTTTTTTCTTTTTTTATTCTCAAGATCGATGCTTCATGTTTCATGAAAAGAAGATTGCTCAAATCCCATTCTTATATTCTGTTAAGAAGGACTGGTTTTGATTGAATTGCCTCAAACGCATAGTAGAGTTGGGAAGAAAAGGTGTGATTTTAATATAATGCTGAGACCCATGTTGGATCTGGTGAAAGGTGAAGAGCCCATGCCGTTATTCTTCATGTTTAGTTGGGTGGGAAGTGATTTTAGATGTTGAAGGTAGATTTTTTGTTCTCTTCTTTTCCCTTTAGTATTATGTAAGAAAGAAAGATGTGATTTTGATGTCATATGGTTGTTTTGTATATGATTTGAAGAACATTCCTTCTGTGTGTTAGTAAAAGGAGTGATTTTAAGGTCAATGGCTGAATGCATGTGACATAATTTAGTAAAAATCCAAGTTCTCTCTCCCTCCCTCCCTCTCTCTCTCTCTCTCTCTCTCTCTCTCTCTCTCTCTCTCTCTCTCTCTACACACACACACATTCTCATTTTGCTGAATGCAAAGTAAAACGAGTGCTTTTGGTGTGAGTGGCTGCTTGTTGTGGTGAAATGAGAACTCATTTTATATTTTCTCCTGTTTTATTGAGGAGGAAGAATAGGGATTGATATTAATGTCAATAAATGCTAGCATGAGATGAAATGAGAACAATGAGGCCTCCATATTTTACTGTTCTAATGATGTATGTGGTTTTACGTGGCAGCAATTCTAGTTCATAGATGGTTGCCTGGATCAAGGAGTTCTAAGAAATTGGTTCATCTGTGTCTGCAAGGGATGGCTCTTGCATTTGGGATTTTTGGTATATGGACGAAATTCCATGGAAGTAAAGGGATTGTAGCTAACTTCTACAGCTTGCATTCCTGGATGGGTCTAATCTGTGTCTTCTTGTTTGGAACTCAGGTATGCTCTTTCATTTAGGCTCGCTCTTGCATTTAGGACTTTTGGCATATGGACAAACTTCCAAGGGATCATAGCTAACTACCGCAGATTGCTATCATAATTTAGTTGCATTGTATTTGCCACAATGTAATGTCAGCATGTGGATCCCACACAAACACTTCCTAACTAATTATGAGGCACCCAACTTAGTCTAGGATTGGTTTAGTTTTTGTTTTAAAATGCTTGGGTCTCAAGTTAGTAGTCCATTTTTAAGGCAATTTCCTTGTTTGGAAAACCTCCTTGAGCTTATCATATCCAACGTGAGCTAGTTGAGCATGCCATAATTTTGCACTACCATGCTGGCTAGTCTTCCCAACATAAGCATCATGAGTTAACAAGACATATAATAATTTCACCTGTTTTCCTTGTAGGATAATACTGGCATTAATCATTTTTATGTTGCCGAAACTTTGAACTTACTGTGCCCAATTAAACATATTTTCCCAAAATTAGAAATTTATGAGGCTGAAGTTAGGTTTTTAGTCATATGAGGAACACAAAAAACACTCTTCAAGGCAATGGTCTCATTTTCGCTCCTTTGGCCTTCATTTTGATGCTTCATTTGTTCTTCATGGATGTATGGCCTTCGCGATTTCTTTATTTTTGTTAGCAAAAGTCTATTTGTCCCGGGTCTTGTCCCGGGACATGGACATACTGTCCCTGGGGACCGTTGGATCCCACGGGACATGTAGCACCCCTCTTTTTGTTATACAATAGAAACTTGGAGAATAACAAACCATCTCTGGTTAGATGATGTGAATTTAGAGTTGCTGATCCATCCTTCGTATAGTCTATAGTTGTTAAAAAAACCTCTTGACATCTCTCGTTGTTGGAGGATGAAGTTGGGGCTTCATGAACTTGTTCTTTTGTCTATCAAGTCTCCCAATCCTTCTCACTGCTACCCTTTTGTTCAATACTTGCTTTTCCTATGTGTCCTGAAACAACTTTTGATCTACAAAACTTCTTTATATGGCAAACTTACCACAATTACAACACTTGATATTCTTGGCCTTCTATGATCTTTCTTCATCTTGAAAGTTATCATCCTATCTGAAACTCTTTCCATATTTAGAAAACTTACTATTTTGATTCTTATTTTTCTGATACAGATTATAGTTTCTTTTGATTTTTAGAAAATAATGCTTCATTCTCCCGTATGGGCCATTTAAAACAGCAAGTCTACTTGGTTTGATAAAAGATTTTTAAACTCTACAAGTGAGGGTTGAGTTATCCATCCTTGAATAGAATTAATAAAAAGGCATGTAGTCCTTTCGAAGTCCCGAATTAAATCTGTTTCAACCTTGTTCATTAAATAGGTTCATGTGGATCTAAATGTGAAATTTCAACCCAACTATTACTAACTTTAAAAAAATATTGAGCTTTAGTTATGTTTTCTTGAGAAATCTTGGCAAGCTCATTCTCTAACATTTGAAGTCCTGCCTTGTTCTTCAAATGGAAAGCTTCTCAAGCATATCCTACCCTTCCTTTGGTCAATCTATATCCTGAACATGATCAATCAAATACCTATGAATTGATCCTTTTAGAGGCATAGAGAGCATTACTACATAACATCCTCCATTTCTTCCTTACATCTGCATTCTCCTGTGTATCGATCAGCATCTCACATCATCTCTGGCAATGATCTCCCACAGATCTTGCCTTGCAAGTAAACCTACCTAAATAACTTCCGAAATTGATAGTTGGAGCTGTTGGGCTTCTCCAAATGACTCAACCTGCTGTTGGTGTCCAGCATCATTGCGTATCTTCTTCTCCTTGGGTCTCTGCTCCTTCAAAATAGATTAACCTTTTCACCAAGCAAACATTCAATGAGCCACTGAACCTGGCTTTGATACCTTGTAGGGCAAGGAAGTGCACCTGCGCATATGCTATTGGATAGTTTTTCTTTTGAGTGATAACAAATTTTAATGCAGCAGAACAGTAGAAGAGGAATATGCTAATGGCTACTTGAAAGTCACCCAAAAAAGAAAACAACCTACTAGCTAGCTCCACACAATTGCACAATCAATAAGCTTGGACTCCCAATAGCCTCTCCTTGTCTAGGAGATGTACTGCTGAGTTCGCACTTCTCTTTGACGTGAGCAAAGAAAATATCCTTGGATAAGTCCCACACCAACTCCACCGCATCTGCAAGAGCCCAAGGAGCTCTGCACAAACCCAAAGCCTGTCTAATAGCACATATAGAATTCCACCAAAGGATGATGATAGTTGATCATTTCCTTTTTACCATTAATCTGTTGGCCAACTATACTGGTTTGAATTTTTTGTGACTAGGATCTTTCAAGGTATTCTCCATCTACACAATTGTGCTACAACCCACATTTTGTTAGTTGGCATTTATGTACATCATGTGTCTGGAGATTAGGTCAACAATTAGCTGGGCATTCATTCAGTTCTGACTCACACTGTGTTGGTTGCTACCCGAGCTCAGAGCTCACACAGGCAGAAACTTTTGGCCTTAGTCCATCCCTAAGAGCCAATGCAGGGCTCAGTCCAACCAGGTACTTTCTGTGCTGGACCCGGTCTGATTTTGTTAGCATGATAAGTCCCATTTCAGGCTGTTGTGCTAAGTTCCCTTAACAGTCAGCATTATGGAGATTTTGTACCTTGGAGCATGAATATCACTAACAATCCTGGTAATGCAAAAAGGTTGGTGTTTCCATTTGTTGTTGTTGGTTTCATAAGAGTTATCGGATTACACGTCATCTGATTGATAGTTCCCCTAATGTGTGGCATATTCCAATTGTAATCACCCCCAAAACAAGTACAGAATTAAACGAGTGTCCATCCCTTCGACCTCATCTTGCTCTATTGTTCTGAATTACTATTGTCTTAAAATACTGACCATTTTATAAACTATGAATTGACAATCAGGGCCAAGTGTAAACAGAATATGGTTCATTGGACCTTCCATGTCATAAACTCCACTATCCTGTTTTTATTTAGTAGCAGTCGAAACAACAGATGACCAAAATCAGTTGGATAACTTCTGGCCATAGGAAAAAGTCTGAGACACAATAGATGGCCTAAATCAGATGACCTGGTGTGTGTGTGTGAGCGTATGAGAGAGAGAGAGAGAGAGAGAGATCACATTGATTTGATGCTGCTAATCATTTACAGCAACTTAATATTTAGAAACTGATGAACCAACTCTATTTATAGAGTGACTGAGTAAACTAAATGATGGAAAATTCCTTGAACCTTGATCATGTTAGTGAAGCTTTGGTAAAAACTATATAAAAAATGCAACACTTGTTTATAATAAATTTTCCCTGAATTTACCATTCAAATTTTCTTGAGTTTCTTTTAATTTTGTGTATGTGTCCTGACTGAAGTCCTGACTGTTTAAAACTTTTTCATCTTGTCATCGTATTTCTGACTGAGAGACCTCAGCTGAGTTGAACAGAGTCAAAAAGAGTTTCAAAACACTGACAGCAACAATTTGAAAAGCACATTACTCAATAGTTAAGTACATAAAAGGCTGAGGTTGGGCCTACCAGCCTAAAAGGCCTGAATAAGATGGCCTGGTCCAATAATTCTTTACAAATGGGTCTGATATTGCTTTTGTCCATACAGGTCCATGGTTCAACGTTCTAGACTTTTGAACTGATGGGGAACTTTTGATGGGTGATGCCAAAATTCTTGCTGGTTGCAAGTTATTGGAAGCCACCCCACACATGGTGGGACCCATGAGAACACTGATTCTAGATTGTTGAATCAATGGCACTGCTTTTGTGAACTTGTGCTATAGATCCAATATGCATCTTGGTGGCATCAGAGTGAATGGATTAGAATCATAGTTCATCAGGACTGATCGAGTCATATTAGGCCCTATGAATGGTCCTGGTTCAGGCTATGACCATGGCCTTATAAGAATTCCTTTTTTAAAGTTAATTATTTGCTGCTATCCTTGTGTTGTGAATGCAGTGGGTGATGGGTTTCTTGAGCTTTTGGCACCGAGGAGAGATCCGGTCTACCAGGATTGCTGTGTTACCATGGCATGTCTTTCTTGGACTCTACACCTATGGTTTAGCTGTGGTTACTGCTGAGACAGGACTTCTGGAGAAGCTAACCTTCTTACAGACAAAGAAGAAGGTGCTGATACACTCATCAGAGTCCTTGATCGTGAACAGCCTTGGACTCAGCCTAGCCTTGCTCAGTGGCATTGTCATATTGGCTGCCATTTCTCCGAAGTGTCAGAATTCTAAACTCCTTCATTTGGATGGGAAGTGCATCACTTCTTAAATGATGACTATATATATATATTTTTTTATAAAAACTTAAAATTTCTTCTTGGGTGTTGCTGCTAATGTCCACCATGTGGGTGAATTATGTAAAAATATTTGCTCGAGGACTTCAACAATTTGACCCAAAATTCATTCTTACTGCATGATGAAATATTCAATCAACCAACTCTCCAGTGCCCCTGTTGATTGCAGAAGTGGGCAGACAGATTGAAAAGCTAGGATCATCCAATTGGTGTGAATTTTGGGTCATGATCCATTGAAAAGGCCACATCAAATTGGATTATATTTCTGAGTTTAGGAGTGACTATTGTAATTTGTGCTTTAAATCATAGGAAAAACCCCACTCTTCATTGTGGGGTTTGTGAGTTTTTTGTCCCTCCTTTTGCTTGTGTGAGCTAGTTGAGGGAAGATGAAGAGTTTTGAGATGCACATTTTGTGTGTCTTTATATCTACAAGGAGGGCCAGCTCCTCTTGGTTGTTATTTATTTATTTATTTGTTCTGAAAATGAGTATTTGTGTGCCTTAATCCAATGTGTTCCATTGGGTTGGAAAGAGGTCTTTAAAAAAATCTTAGGAGAGACTATCCAAGAGACAGAAAGATCTCACACACTCAGAAGCCCTGAAACTCAGAACTCTTTGCTGTTATAGAACCCCCATCTTTTTCTCCACCTAGATCAATTTTCTTTCCGATCTGAGAAGCTGTGCAAAGTTGTCCATAAACAGTCTTACTGGTTTGAGCTGCTGTACTGCTCGAATGCATGGTTAGTGAGGCAAACCTGAGAAATGACATCCTGGGGAAGGACGTTCGGATTCATTGCACCATTATGGGGTCGAATTCCGCCTAAAGACAGCGTCTTTGACATACATCAACTACTGAAATGATTCCAGGTTCTATGTTTCCTCTCTCACTGATTGCTGAGTTCATTTACTTCTGTCCCTTTTGTTTTCCTTTCATCAACAGTGTTCGAATGTTAACTTTACCTCACTACATTATTAGTGTAGCTCTAACATGTTTCAACTAATGCCTGATCAAGGTGACTGTTTAGTACATGAATGCTACTTACTTTGATCAATTTCAATGTTTAGTATACAAGTTTTTGTATTGAAATTCTCTTTAGGTGCTACTAGAATGGATTATTAGTTCTTAAGTTGACCAAAACAATGCAGCGGAAATAAACCAATCAGGCAATATAGAACTAGCTATCTACCAATCACACACCACAAGAAGGCAGATACAATTTTTAGTGTGGAAACCCTATCCAGGGAGAAAAATACGAACTAGAAATCAAGAGTTCATGAACATTTACAAGATATACTCACAAGCTCCTTTACCTCAATTTGTACATCGACCTAAGGACGGTAGTTATTCTTGCAAAGAATCCACTGACACGACTTCCACTGTGCCCCGTTCCTTACTTGGTCTCGTAGCACCTTGACAATCTATCTTCTACAAGAAAGGTAGAAGCAACAATGATCTTCTAGAGCAGCCCTTCAGAACAGTCTCTCAATGGCTCTAGAAAATAAACTCTCTCTAAAATATCTATGACTCAGATTAATGAGAGTAGTGGTGGTCTCTGTTTGGTGACCTCTAGGGTTGAGAGAAATACCCTATATATAGCCCCAAATTTGTGCCTAAGACTTAGTGCACAAGTAGGGCTCAAATTGGGAAACATAGTCTTAAAAGAAATACTACTAAAAACAGGATTAGGAGACTCTCCCAAATTCTGCGCACTAGTCCGCTCGAGCGAACCCACCATCCGCTCGAGCGAATGAGGTTCTGTCTCAGCGAAAGATTTCTTCCGTCAGGCATCTGGGCTTTCAATCTTGACTTCACTCGAGCGAATGGAACGATCGCTCGAGCGGACCCTTTTCAGGTTGATCCGGAAATTCAGCACATGTAGATTTTCTTCAGCTTTTTGAGTCCTTCCAATCTTCTATCTCCAGAGACTTTTTCTAAAAAGAATTACAACTCAAGAGACCCAAAGTTTTGTCCAACCAATGAATTTAGCCAACACTAAAAAAACCTAACATGTATTCATTGATTTGGGTCTGTTATTTGACCGTTAGTATCTTGAAAATCAAATGATGACGAATCATCTTTTCCTGAAGCATTGATATTGGAAATAAAACTTAAGTTGGTAGCATCATCTTTTCCCTGAACTCATTGATATTGAAACAAAATTTAAGTCTGCATGTATCAACATTAAATATTTCATCTGTCCACAATTTTTAACTGCTGGATTTCATGGAAACAACTATAAGTGAATTAACTGTTCTTACAACTCGAGATGGAAAAATGTCAGCAGCTAATATTTTTGTGATTAGATATTTATTCTCTCTATGCATATTAATCAGGTTGGAAATGTAAAGCCATACCCAATCCAGAAGTAACAATGGTCAACCTAAATCCTGAAGTTTTGGGTCAGGTTCGGGTTGCGTTGGTGGGCCCCTACCTAATTTGTATCACAGTAGAAACCAATCAGCAGTTTAGTTACTGTCTCACATGATATCTCTGTCTCTCATCAGAAGTGAATAGGAGGATCTGGAAAGCCATGACAGCATGGCCCTAGAAGATCCAATGGGAACTTCTTCCATCGGCTCATCGTGGAGAAAAATTCATCCTTTACTCAATTATGTTATAGCAAATAGTCTCAAAATACAACAAATGAACCAGGTCACATCTGACTAGAACACAAATGGTAACCCTCCTGTTAACATCTTTTTTTTTTTTTGGGTAACTAAGCGAAGGAGACTGGGACCCAAGAGAGAGCCATACACACAGAGGAAGAAGGCCCACACAAGTGGAAAGGAAGCCCACACAAGAGGGTAGAAAGCCCACAATGTTGGGGTGACAATAGGTCGGATGAGGCAGTTTACATTTGAGCACTTTGGGCAACATATATAGGTCAACCTTACGTGCCCTTTCTACTAATGACGTTGAAAGTCTATATGAAGCCAACCTAGAAGTTAGAAGGGTCAAACTGAATCCATCAACCTCACATATCATTGTGAGACTTTGGGTTTGGTTTTGTTCGGATAGGTTGAATAGCAAATATGGGCTCAATCCCTACCTACCACATTTGTTAATTGGGTTAGAAATGTCTACCAAAATCCCAACCCGAACTAGAAAGGGCTAACCTAGCAACCAAGTATCGGGTTCAGTTGGGTTGGGCCAGGAATTGCCACCCATACTCTTAGCTCTTCCTCACATCTGGTTTAGAATTTGGATCTATGTATTTAAGTACTGTATCTAAGAGAGCCTAGAGGGCAAAGAGTTCTGTCAGGGGTCGACTAATCGACAGTTTAACCTCAGAAGGTTTCAACTTTCAAGGGTTTTGCGGATGAATAGCAACCCCATTCAATCCAATCATGATTACCTTCCTATTATTCTAATTTATCATAAGCATCATCATCATTATCAAAGCCTTGTTCCAACTATGTTAGGGTTGACTACATGAATGTTGTTTCTCCATTCTCATCTATCCTGATTCTAATCATCCGATTAATCTCGACAAATGATTTTCGGCTGGAGTGGCCCATGCAAAGCCACATTGGGCTAGATTATGGCTTTTTTAAGGGATGTGAACCTTGCACGGCCTGATAACTGAAAAAAGTTGGGTCTGAGTCTATTCATTTTTAAAGGCCTAGCCCACTTATCATGTCAACCCATCCTGACCATACAACAAGAGACATAAAATCTTGCAAACAGCATAGGCAGGGCCTATGTTTAAGGCACAGTGGTTGGATCAGGTCGACATAGTAGGGTCTATATGATATCTTAACAGATAAGCTTGAACAAGATTCACTGTGGCCCAACCCATTCGACACCACTATTGGAATTGCCTGACTGAATGACCTAGGGTACAAAGTTGACGAGACAACCAAGCCAGTTCACAGCAAGTTTCTCAAACCCGGTCCATACTCGCAGTGGTAATGGATCGAGTCAGGTCTGGAGGAGCATAATGGATATCATGTATAAGTTCGAGCCCAATCTAACCCATTTGTTAATTAGGTCTAAAATTTCAATTCTGACCTGGAAGTTAAAAAGGCTCAATCCAAAACCTGAACCTACCCATCTATTTATATGTCAAGAACTGTCACCCAACTGGAAAATAACAAAATGGCCAACCTGAACCACCTAAACTATCAGGTCGGGTTGACGGGTGGGCTCAGAATTTGCCATCCCTGAGTCGGCCCATGTAGGCGTCCAATGTATGAATTGTGATCAGCAGAATGTTAATCAGATATGCAATCCTCATTATTCAATTTGTTTTTCTTATGTATAGTTATAATCCTTCATAACATCATAATAGTTGAATAGTTCACACCCAAGATCAGGAACCAAATAACAAATAGATCTTGCTGCCATTGCACTAGAATCTGCCTGCATTACCAGCAAAACCTACAACACACATTTTATGAGTTAAATACTCTTGCTAAAGATGGTTGATGAAGTGAATGGGCCTCCCAAATGGGTGGCGGTAAGCTGGGTTGGCAGGTTGAGCATATATGGAGTCAAGCAGTAACTAACCCATTTATCAATTAGGTCAGAAATGTTAATCCGAATGATGAACTGTTGGGCTGGGTTTGGGTCAGAAAGTGGGACCCTAGTCGACAATGGGCTCCATTAGTTCCAGTTGGGCTGGCCATTGCTCATTCATTGATTGGGTTGTAAATGCCAACCCGAATGCTGAACTTTTGGGTCGGGTTTGGGTTGTATTGGCAGGCTGAAGCCAACAGGTCAACTCTGATTGGGTCATTAGTGCCCATAATTACCAGGTTGAAGTGGTGGATTGGGTCACTGTTTGCTACTCTACTCCCAAATATATGACAATTGATCACAATCTGCCTGGTTGGGCCCAAAGTTGTGTGGGCCATAAACCAAGTCCATGGCCTTTTTTTTTGGGTACAAGATGCTATAAGCGAATCTACATATCAGGGGTTGGCAATATAATTGCTTGCATTTTGCTATGCCACAACTGTGCAAAATGTGGATCATCATTTATCCTCACCTTGTAATCGTCAATTCATGGGCCACTGATCAGGCGGTTATCATTGCTTGATGGGACCAGACTTTGTGCATTGGTCCATCCAGGGTGGGTCCCACATGAAGGACGGTTGGGATTGAGGAAGAGAAGATGAGAGACTCACCATCTCCACTGAGGCAGTCCTTGGTGCTCTTATCAAAGCAATCAAAGGCAACACCCATCAATTGGGTTGGTTTTGGGGACAGTTGCCCTGCCTCCAAAACCCAAAACACACACACACGAATTTTGGGAATTTTGGGTTTGCCTCCAATGCCTAGCCACTTGCTTGGGTCTGGCCCCACCTCCTAAAACAAAACGAAAATTCTAGGACCACCACTCTGAAAAGATAAATTACATGGCCCGAAAGAGTTTCCGAATGCAATTGGTTGGTTTGGGTTGATGAGTCTGGTTCATATGTAAAGCCTCAGTACGAACCCGAGCCATTTTTCAATTGGGTTAGACGTCGAAGGAAAAGTTATAAGGGTTATCTCAATTCCCTAATTCATAGGTTGGGTTGATGGGTCATAATGTATTTACTCTAGTTGGGTTGGGTTCTTGATGGGTCAGTGGGTCGAATAGCAAGTGTGGACTCATTTCGAACCCAGCGTATATTATTTGGGTCTGAAATATCAACATAAAGTGGACAACCCAAACCTGAATCATCGGGTAGTATTCGAGTTGGGTCAAGAATTGCCACCCGTAGTCCCTGAACTAAAAGGACCTGAATTGGAAAATTAGGGTACGTGCCCAATAGATGCATCCATTCTTTTTGTTAGGGTTCTAGGGTTGGGTCATTGCGTTGACACATCAAAATCTGTGTATACCTGATGATCTAAATTTGGGCCCATTCATTGTTTAAATATTTAGACTGCTACTCAATGTTTTAAAAGATAGGTTTGGACAGTACTTCATTAGCCAAAGCCAAAAGTGTTTGTGTGTCATTAATTTACTAAAACAACAGTTTGTTTTTTTGTCGTTTTTACTAAAACAAAAAAACTCTTAAAACAAGTACAAAATAAAATATCTCAAATCTTTATTTCTAATTGCTTTCAGAATGTTAAAGATATAAAATAATATAAACTATGCAGGTGTTGAGAGTAGGGTTCCAATAGGTTTTATATTTGTACTAAAATCAGGAAAGTATATTGGTCAACTTGTTTTAAAATAATGATCAGCTTTTTTTTTTTTTTGGGTAGAGAATCATGTTCCAGCTTGATAATCAATTCTTTTTTCCTTTTTTGGGTATAGGGTCGGTTAGATAGCAAGAATTTGAGGAGCACCCTATATAGGAAATCGTGTTGCCTGCATGCCATGGTCCCACGTCGAATCAAGTAGGGCATAGGCTAGCGGAGAATACAATCTCATTTATGGTAAGACTTGATCTGTCCCACAAATAAGACTCCCAATAGAATCAGTGAATGTGGGTTTCTTGGCGAAGAAGTCTCGAGTAATTGCGACTCTTACGGACTTTATATATAAGATAAGGAAACCAAAGGATTGGATACTTTCCATTCCTATAGGTTAGATAGATCTTAAGAGATCCGTGCGGAGCTTCCCAATCGCCGGAACGTACATAAATCTCCGGCGGCGTGTCGGAGTCTCCATATCCAAATCCATCACCCTCCATGATAAATTCAGAGGATTCAGGGAGGAAAAAAAAACCATTAAGTATCTTCCAGCAATTTAAAATCCCTACCCAAGGTGAATTCAAGCTTGAAAATTTTCTTATTAAATGGACCCATAATTTATATCCCCTTTGTATCTGATCGAGTTGGATGATTCCATTTTTGGGTGCCGTAAGAGTAAGAAGCCCTGGTGTTGTGATTATGACAGTGGAACTCTTTTAGCATCTCCAGTGAACCCCAGGATGTCCAACCTTCCTACATCCACAGGCTTAATTCCTTGGTCTTTCACTGGGTCTCCACCATCTCTCATCCATCCGTTTCAGGACACTAGCAAGCAACAACCACACCCCCCAAAAGCACCTTGGACCATATGGCCACCATTGTGCATGTGCAAATAATTTTATCATGATCTTTTACATTGAAAGGACAAGTGAAGTGAAGAAAGCTTTCAAAGGGGCATAGACCCTCCTCACTACCAGTTAGGACACTAAAGCCTACCTCACCCACCCAAACAATACCTGTGATGGGTTTTTGCTTTTGAAATTCTCATGATTAAATCTTCCACACAACTCTTGCCAAGATACTAAAATCCATGAATGATTGGAAGCCTTCAACTGCCCCTTTCTCCAATTGCCTGCAGCCTTTCCCATCTCATGCATTTGAGAGTAAAGGTGTGAAAAGAAAGTGTACAAGGACAAGCATAAGCTTCTTGCCAAATCTATCACTTGGGTCATGCTGAAAAGATGCATCTAACCTTTGGGACCGTATATATTAGGTCAGGAGGGTGCCAAGAAGGCCAAATCCAATGGAATGTCTACTCAGCAATTAGTCCATGGCACTACAGCTAAGAGATGTGGGGGACTCCCATTCACTTCACCTGATTATCATGAGCCACTGTTCCATCTTCAGGGTACAACTAATGTTAAAGGGTGGGTGGGACATGGGGCATGGGCAGATTTCTTTTAGGTGTGGGACATGTCCTTGTGCATATCTTTATGTGTGGGGCGGGCTGTATCCATTCTTCTTAATTAAATGGATCAGACCCCCCACATCCCATCTGACATGTGACAGATTGCGCATGGCCAAAAGAGGGGGTTTCTGAGAAGTGACCACTCCTCAACCGAATATGTGTGCCCAGCCCACCAGAAATTCGTTAAGAGGCATGTTTATTATGATTGTGTTTGGGTTTTACATTTGCATCTTAAGATCTCTCTGTCTTTTATCATTGTTAGTATCAATCAGGCTTGATTTCAATTGACAAAATGGGTGAGGTTGGGTTCCAGATGTTTGTTTGTTTTCTATGGTTAAATTCATTGATAAAGGCTAACAGTAAAAGAGAACTTAATTAACAAGCTTAAAACATCTAAACAGAATAGAGAAAGAGCGTATAAAAAACTTCAGACACCAAAGATTAAGAAGGCCCACCAACAAACCAAAAATAACAAGGCCTAATACTTTTCACGAAGAGGCAACCTCCTTCCAACTCCACATAATTTGGTCTATTGAAAGGCCATGAAAAAAGATTGATCGACACCCAATAAGCAACTGGAAGCTCTATCTTCTCCATCACATAATCAACAGCAGTTGATTGACATGTTAGAGCCAGGTTGAGCTCGGGTGAGGCGCTTATGGCCTGATCGATCAAGAGATGGATGTGGGCCTATGTCTTCAAAGTCAGATCAAACCTAGATATGCCACAACGTAGCCCTACTTGGGTGATGAATGCCCCCTACCTGCCACATTGCAAAGGAGTTTTCTTGTACCGGCCAAAACCAAGTGGATAAATTGCCTCATTTTACTGGGGTGAAATGAAATAAAATTAAGTAGTGGCCAAAAAAGGAGAATAATAGAGAAGAATGAATGAAAGAAAAGGCACAAATGACAAAACAAAAGTACTCTTAAAAAGCACTAATAAAATGACAAAAGGGAAGGTGTAATTTTTTATTTATCTTTTTGTGTTTTTATTCTCAACTCCTTTTCTTTTGATTTGACATTTAATTTTATTTCATTTCAACTTTCACGCAAACAAGCAGGTCACTAAACAATATGCGCATGCAATTTGAACACATGTAACCATGCAAGTGGAATGGAAATACAATTGTGACTGCGAACAATCCTAACCGTTTAAATTGGCAGCTAAAATCTCAGCTATAGTTCAAAAACTTGGATGCTCGGCCGAGAGTGGATTCAAACTTAAAGAACACATGGTCAAATGAACTCAACCAAGCCTAAAAAAACACTCGCTCGAACTCACCCATTTTTAGTTTACATTTTTCCAATACATTCTCAACCTCTCTCTCTGATCAAATGGTTATAGGGACAGACCTAGGTATAGGCACGTGGGTGCAATTGCACCCGTTAAACTGTCGTGCGCACTTCCAAAACATATATGAAAATTCTGGATCCATTTAAAAAAATTCAACAAAAACTGTGAGTTCACCCTCAAAATCCACATGAAAATACTCATTCTCTCCCAAAACCAAACTACTTATTAGGGTCCGCACCCCTCAAGAGAAAATCCTGGATACGCCACATAATGGTTAGGACTACCTGCATTAGAAGCATTTTGCCTTCACCTATTCATGGTGACCCCACCTCTTGTGATCACACAAACACAAAGATAGGCACAGGAAACGAATGTTTTGTGGTCCTTTAACTATAATGCTGAGGTATTTTAAAGAAAGCTTAGTTGTCTTCTTAGAAATTGGAGAAAGGTCCCAAAAGAGAGAACTGAGATGGACTCGGAAGAGGAAAAATGGGGTTGGGGAAAAACAAGGGAAAGAGAACGAAACCAGAGGGTGATGAAAACGATAACAGGCTCATATCTTTCAAAGATATGATATGATGTCTTCTTTCTATTAGCCTTGAATGACATAATTTAATAATTTAATGTTCCTTAGCTTGTGTGCACCTTAACCTTATCCCCTTATCTTGTGCCTCCGATCAAGGCTCAGGGATTCCCCCAAATGAAATCCTGTCACATGTTTAGAGTGATAAAGCTCAGCTTAACCATAGTGCATTGATAGCATGGCTGATGGTGCCCCACCAAGTAGATGGTTGAGATGGCTGCAGATCATGACACTAACAATGTAGCGAGGGTGCCGTGGGACTGGTGATCTTCCACCATTAAGATTTTCGCAAATCTCTTTTTATGACAGACTTTTCTATTTATTCAAGGAGTTTATGGTGTGACAATACCAGCACAAATGCAACGAATCCCATCAAAACTCCGTAGTTTTGATGGAGAAAATAGATCTCTATGTATTTGAATCCTAAGATCCATGGATAGGTAGAAAAAGCAATAAAAAAAATAATACCCCCAAAAATCCGATCGGCCTAAAATCACCAGCCTCATGGCACCCTCTTTGGATTTTACACGTACCCATTGGTCTTTCAAATAGAGAGATAAAAGTAAGGTATGAAAGTGGTGAGAATAAGATTCAGTACGTACAAACACTATATATACATATTTTGTATCATATAAACCTATTAGAAGTTGCTATTGTCAATGGTCAAAACCTAATTTGGGTATCCAACAAAATCTAGTTATTGAGCCTTGGCCGAGTTTTGAAGCCTTGTATTGGATACTTTCTTTTGTTTAGGGAAATAAATACTAGGTATTAACTAATGTAGGCCACTAAATCCTTGTTAGGGGCCCACCAGTGCCAGTAGATCATAGCTATTTTCCCTTTTTTATTTTTAATTTGGTAGCAAGAATAATGTAAATTTTATAGATCACTATACTCCAATATCAGGAGATGAGCAATGGTGGGTTGGATTTATGTATAGATCCATAGCTTAAGGTATCAATTGTGACTAATGCATGATAGGAAATAAATAAGATATTATTCTACATTGGTTGTTATGGGGAATTAATTCCCCTTCCAGAGTACACTGTATCATCTCTACGAGAATCTGAATTAATAGTCACATTAATAATGCAACTTTTGAAAACATAACAAATTGGAGGATGATCCTGTTTAAGACACCCACAAGGAAACCTCAATTTGAGATATTTAAATAGTCACCTGATTTCAAAGTAGTTTGCATGGGTGGCAATTCGACATACAAACCCCACCCAACTTAACGAGAATGGTCACTTACATCACTGTTAAGTGGTGGCAGTTCTAACTTTTTTGTTTAGGATTCGAATTCTGGGTATTCTTTCCACTGGTGCGGGCTTTTATTACACTTGTGCGGGGTTGTCTTCCCCTGTATGTGTGAGCTCTCTCTTGGGTCCCAGTCCCCTTGACTAGGTCAAAAAAAAAAAGAAAAAGAAAAGAAACACCACCAAACTTAATTGAGTAATTAGGGTAATTTCAAGTTTTAGTTACTATTTCTAACTGAATAAAAAATGTGTCAGGCTTATTTAGACTCTCAAAGCTTTGTCAATCAAGTGAGAAAATTCTTCCTTCATTAGCTTCACCGGGGTACTATCTTTTATAATTAGAAATTAGTCTTTTAAACAAATACAGGAAGAATTTCTACTACCTTCCTGTAAAGTACAAAGCCTTATATGGATTGCTCACCAGCCATTATGTCATGCATCTTCGGTGTTAATTCCAGTCATATTTTTAATCCAAGAGAGATAATCCTAATAACTAGAAGGTTTTCAACATTACTTCTAAATGAATTTTCATATATTTTGATGGGCAAACCTGGCTATACTGCTGAAGAATTGGAATTGATCCTAGCTAATATAGGCTTCAACTTTTTATTTGACCCTTCAATTGTCTGTACCCAAAGTTCTTTTGGCCAAGTCTATCCATACCAAATCTCAACTTGAAAACGATGCCCAGTATCGAGCCCATGATGGTGCTTTTTATGACACTTTTGTGATTGCTTTAATTATTCAACTTTGAAGAATGATCTGAATTCATTGAACAAGCTTTATAGCATTATAACTTTAATATTTTCATCCTCCTCCAAGTCCAAGTCTTTTCATGCCAAAAAGGCTGTCAATATGGTTGTGTTGTAGAAAATCACAATATTCCTAAATAAGTACAACAAAGTTGAAAGGGAATACGTCTATGGTAACAATATTGCACGTACACAAGGCAAACTTAAAACTTCAAATCTTTGACCTTTTGATGACTGAATCCCCTTAACAAATGAAATATGGTCTTGTTAACAACTCCTATTTATACATTTATTTCTTGATAAAGTGTTGTTGACAATTTTAATTTTGTGTTAAACATTTTTGACAATACAATTCAAATTTTACTTATATCTTCATCATGAACATTTTGTAAGTGTGATGGGTGCCCAAGAACATGCATACAGATCAAATGTGTAACTACAATGGCAGCTAGTTTAGCCTAGGAATGTAGTTATATTGAGATTAGTTTAGTCATGGTCCTGCCTGTGCTATTTCTCAATCATCTTGGTTTATTTATTTTATTTTTCAAATAAAAATCTTACTTTTGTTTCTTTTTCGTGAAGCTGCAGGATTGTACTTCTCGTGCCTTTTTTTAGAAGGAATTATGATTGATCCAATCTAGTAGCTCGCCTTTTTTTAGAATGAATTATGATAGATCCAATCTAGTGGGTCGCCTGCTTTATTGAACTGAAAAAAGAGGAGGATGTGATCGTTATAGACTTTACAATTAAATAACAATTATAAAAAAATTAAGCACAAAACATCTTGCAAAGAAAGACATCAATCGAGATCAAGGAGTTGTATTTAAGACTACAAATTGTATACTCCTTTCTCCAAAGGATGAAATGCTAGTAAGAATATACATGGTCAATTTTAAGAAATCTGAAGTTTTGATAGATTGAACAATATGAAGAATTCAAATATGTTATGTTTATCAATCGACAGTGGGCAACTTCTACTTCAATAAAATTTTGGGAGAACACGCTTGAGGAGCCTCATGAATTTCTCATGATTTCAAGTGATAGAGGTCGTAGACTTTAGAAAATTGTGAGATGGATCTCGTCTATTGAAATTCGTGATCTATGTAAATCAGTGGTACTTATTTCTTTTATGAAAATAGAAGAGATTAAACCAAACATGGCAAATCGATATATCAATTAATACTTATAGGTTTTAGCATTGGCCGACTTACTATAACAAAACACTCTCCTACATTATGAGGCCCACTTGGGTCTACCTTTCATCAATGCAGCCACTTTAATACGCTTTTAATCTCATAATAATTTGGTGGGGTTGATTTTCTTTATCGCCCTTATCTATGACGATACCTTACAAGTTGAACTACGTATAAGTTCATGCAATCTACTCGCCGGAAAACATGTACCCTTATTTTATAATACCATATTTGATCAGAATCACCCTAACTACTCTTAGATTAGATTTCTTGAAAGGAAAAAGGCCAACATGAATGATAAATTGAGGATCCGGAACAGAGGATAAGAAAAAGAAAAAAAAAAAAAATCGAACATGATAATATTCTCAAATCTTTATATTAGAGAAAGTCAAGTGCAGATTTGAATGTTTGTCGTTTTATCTCTAACATTATTATATTGTTGTGTTTGGAAGGCAAAAGCATTGGAATGCGGTAGGAAGAAGGCCTGGGTGGTTGAGCCCAGGAGTCCGTGTGGGACGGGTCAGTAGCCTCCTTGGGTGACAAGGTGCACCACATTCAATTCTTTGATTTGAGCATCCACTTTTTCTTTTCTTTTTTTAATAATAACATAGGGTGTCATAGTCGTTTAGACCAAAATAATTCCTACAGGCTACGGGTCTAGGAGAGAAAGCTGAAATTTTTTTCCATATGGCCCCAATGTGGTAGTGCAGTTTCAAACCCATAACCTAATTGGGTGACAATGTGCAACACATCCAATTCTTTGATTTGACCATCCATTTTTTTTTTTTTTTTATAACACAGAGTGTCCCAGTCCTTTGGGCTAAAATAACTTTTACGGGCCTAAGAGAGAAAGCCGGGTAAAATTTCCCGGTGATCCCAGTGTGGTAGTGTAGTTTTGAACCTACAACCTTCGGATACAAACCGTGGTCCTAGCCCAACCGAAATTATTCTCTAATTTCACCATCCACTTAGGTTTGGGTTTTGCCACTTGCAACCGATCTTTTTCCACCCACAGGAGTAATTGTGTCGTCGGATGGGCTGGTCAATGCGTCAGTGTAACCCACCCAGGACTGAACTCAAAAAGACTTGGGCATGAACCCTCTTATTGGAGCAAACTGATAAGGTGGTCCTGCTCTAAGTCCACATTTTGGGTCTCGGTTTGAGCCAAACTGCAGTCAGGTCCAAACCAAAATATTTGTTACTTGAGATTTGTGTGTGATGAATTTACTTGGGCCAACCTATGACCAAGTTAACCTCTTTGACATACGCTGCTCAAATGAATTGTCGCAAGCCCAAATTTGACATTCACGAGCCATACCCATACTGTATCATGGCAGCTGGTTAAAAAGTCTATCTAGAATCAATTCAAGCTTGGTTGATTGAGGGTCTCCTTCTCATTTTAAGAATGCTTTTGATACAATAATACACATTTTTTGTGTGAATATATGATACAAACAAATTTCTTTGACAATTTAATTTAATAAAAGTATATTGCTGAATATATTATAATACAATTATATTTAAGTAAACTTCATTTACAACTCTTTTAGACAAATCACTACTAGATATTATATCCTAAAACAAGATTATATTCTTACAAGGAAACTATTTTACACCACACTTATTAACCAATTGAGATATATTAAAATGACATTCTAACAATAATTTTACGTGTTAACCTTCACCACATCGGCCGAGACTCAATTAAGTTAAATTTAAGATTTCCTCTATAAATAAGTGTTGAACTAGGAAGAGATTAATATTGAAAAATATTTATGCTACCTCTATTAATGTCCAGAGGTTTTGATATGAATTATTAAATAAGGAAACTTGATATGATATAAGAGCCTACTAGTGGCGAGTTCAAATACCAAAAGGAATGAGTCGGCACAAAACAAAATGCATATTCCAATGTGGCTCAGACTGCCCTCACTTTGGCCCCATTTGGAGAGGTGACTTCGGATCCTTAGATAGCACTTGCATCTGCAACAATACCATTTGAGACCAAAACAAAGCCAAATGAGGCGATCACGTCCTTACCCTTATATGCCGCATCCGAGAAGACCATAATGTTTTCTACATTAGTTATCACCATAGGGTATACACCACGCACCCCCTCTTCCCGTAAGGATTGGTTCACCTTCAGAAATAGGCTTACACAACTCAACCCATTTAGTAGTATAAAATTTTCTTCTTTCTTTGTTTGTCACCCCCACCAAGAGGTGGCAATCGGATCAGGTTGTGCTAAACCGGTCGGACGCATTTATTAAACAGGTTAGACAAGCCTAACCCGAATCCGACCCGTTTATTAAAAGGGTCGGAAACCCTTAACCCGCACCCACCACGGGTCAACCCGACTTACTTAAACTCACATAACCATTATGGGTTATACATGTCAGATCGACCTGCATAACCCACGTCCATCTAGTGAATCAATCGACTCAATCATGGCTCCGATCCTGGCCAAAACTAACTTATAAGCTCAAATTTGGTCTAATCTCATTTGAACAATCATTTGATGTGCATTACCTTGCTTTCCATTAATAAAAATGGTGGGGTTGAATTGGTTAAGGTCCATTAATTCTTTTTTAGCATGTGCATTAAAACAATCAAATTAAATTTTAGCTTAAATAAGCGAGTTCTGCAGGTTAACCCTAATCCGACTCCCTTAATTGTGGGTCATGAATACTTGACCCGTGACCGACACACCTATCAAGCGAGTAATATGTGGGTCGGGCCGGGTTGGTTTGGCATGTCGGATTAGGTTTTGCCACCTCTATGGACCCACCAGAAGGCGCTTATTAGCATTTTATCAATTGAGTCTGAGGTTAAGATGATGATATAATTATTAAGTTTCCTAAGCTATGCATCTATCCTGCATGTCTTTCAGGATTTATATCATCATATTACACGCGTCACATCCTCCACTTTCCACGTTCCATTCGAATATTCTTCCTTCAAAGTTTTCTCTTCTTTTTATTGTGGCGTGTGAGAATACTGACCGAACATCGTAACGAAATCTTCGGCTTTAGGTCTTTGGATTCATCTGACACGTGGGGCTGCGCTATTGGGTACAAACCTTCTTATTGACTGCCGACAAAGCAACAGGAAAAGTAAGAAACGGATCAATTCTTATTCCTAGTCCAAGTAAAACTAAACCTAACTCTGTAAATTTTTTTTTTTTTTTAAAAAGTCTGTAAAATCGAGTCAGATGAATTCGCATACACTCTCAATTTACTTTAATGGGAGTTGGTGACACTATAAAATTAATTTTTTAATTAAATAATATAATTACATAAATTTTACCGGACCAAAATTCGATTAGGGTAGAATTTGAAAATGTTCCATATAGTTAAAGGGTATTTTTTCTTTTGAGCTACTTTAATATTCATTGAATCCCACTCTATAGTTTTACTTCTTTGACTAAGCTATGTCCCGATAAGCAAAAGATTAGAGGATTTAAATTAAGTAAACTCACGTACATAGTCTTTTGGTCTGTTGTGTTGGCTCAGAGGAGTGATTTTTAAAAATTATATGATAATAATGTGATATATACATGAAATGGCCTCCAATAATATTATGCTATTCTCAAAGTATTGCCACAAAAATGAAACCATAGCAAAATAATAATAATAATAATAATAATGAGGGAATTGCGATGAAAATGAAAATAAAAATAAAAAAAACTATATAAAGATGTTTTAACGACTTTTATATTTATTCTTCATTTATTGTTTTATTCATTTTAAATTTAATTTAGTTCTACGGAATTTTCCCAATAATATCCTAAGGAAAACCCAAATTTGAAAGTATTCTAACATTGTCCTAAGATAGTGATTTTCTGAGTAATATGTGAGTGACAAAAGTGGGCTGGACCTAGTCATAAGTTTCTACCATTATTAAATGAGTTGGGCCTGGCAGACGCATCTTTAAAGACCCCACAATTTTAGAGTGTCCTTCGGATCACCTTCTCATATACTAGTTCCAATTATAGACCACCTCAATGTTCATTTACTGCATTCTAATGTTCTCCTTTGGTCAGAGTTCTTATAATACCAAATAGTCAATCAAACATTCCTCAGTTTTTCTTCACTCCCTTTTCTTCTCTAGTTTTTGTAAGATAAGCTTAATTAACTAATGAAGAAATGGGGTCCTGCAGATTTAGCATGTAGTTGGGGATAATTAAATGAGATCACATGTGACTTTTCACTTAAGATAATCTCAGTCACACTAATTATAAAAGGATCAATGACAGTGACAAGTGAAATGAAAATGTGGCATCTTTTTAATGTCTTCACAGCCACTCCATTATCTTTGCTTATGTCTCAATCTTTGACAAGTGAATTGCGCCTTTTGTTCGGCTTTATAAAGGATTCCTTCAAATGTAGAAGAAAGAAGAGTTGAAGCCTATAATGAGGAAGGGAACTAGGAAAGGACCTGCGAATCAGTAGACGAGATGGCCCACAGGTTTATGCAGTGGTGGAATCAGGAAATTTTACTTGAGTGGCACATTCTAGAAGGAATTTGAATAAGATTCCCCTTAACACATATGGGGTTTCCAAATTTTATGGGGGTGCCTTCAAAAGGTTATTTAGAATAAAAAAGAAATCGAAGGGTTATGATCTATTGTTTGACTCAATTTTAACATGGAGGGATTTTTAGTTAAATGTCACCCTCTGATGCCTAACTTTCACTGTGATGAGTTGTTTTGTCTACATTCTTCAGATGTACTTTGATTATTAAAAAGGAAGAATTGAATTTCATGGGACCCTTCTCTCATCACCATCATTCCAAAGAGAGTAATATGTGATAGTTACAGTTCTATTGTCAAAAATATGATGTTGTTTTTCCAATCAAATCATGAGGTATAATCAGTTATATATCTTCTGCTGAATGATCTATAAAGATAGATGGAACGTAATAGGAGGTGCCAAACAGTCTACTTAGTAAAGGATGAAAGGAGAATGGAAACATCTTGTCAACAAGAACATGCAGCCGTAAAGAAATAGAATTCTAGTCATAGAAAAAGGAATGTCTATAATGAAAGGGAAGAGGGGAGAGAGAGAGAGAGAGAGAGAGAGAGAATCTAATCCACTCACCCATATTTTGTGCATGTCGAAGAATAATTATACATACAAATCAATGTAAAAAGAAAAAAAGACCATAAAGAAAAATCATGAGATACAAAAAAGATAAAGAGATTTATCTTTTTGGTGAAGGCTGTGTTCATTTATGGGACAAAACACAGTACTCACTCTCTCTCACTCTCTCTCTCTCTCTCTCACACATGCTCCCGTGTTGCACCTTAGCACTATTAGAGATAGGTAGGCTCACTTAGGGCCCCACTAATCATGAAAGACGTGGAAATCGAAGAATGAAGGAGAGATCATCCAAGATATCAAATTTCAAGTCAATCCAATGACCTAACGCCTTGATTTGCGGCCGGCCTACAACTTTAGTTGTTTCAGAATAAAAAATACTACACTCGATTCAATCATGTAGTCCATTCAAATCAATGTAAACATGATGGGATCCATGAAATATAGGGGATTTTTAGATGGACCATTTGGATTGATTAAATGTAGGCCTCTCACACAGTAAATCCGTGAGATACTTGCCTAGGAGCACATGTGAATTTTATTTTGGTGAGAATTATGTTCATATAATATGCAACTAGATATGCAAACAAGTCAGATTTATTGTTCTTCTACCAAAAAAAAAAAGAGTCAGATTTAGGGTACATCCATGTTGGGTCCGAAGTCATATATGATTTTATTGATTAGATTAGATCCGGCATCAATTAAAAGAATTGGATCCAAATCCAAAATAAAATGTAAAGTGCATTGTTATAATTGGATAAAAGAGCCTTAAAAAAATTCCCAAATATATAAATGGGTCTATCAAATGGTATATTACTCAAGCTAACTAGACTCTCAATATCAATATGACACAAGACATGTAGGCCCTTAAATCAATATATATATATATATATATGCTTGATACATGGATGTAATTGCTTGAAATCCGAATGGTCGAGTCAAAATAGAAGGGCTTGGATTTGGACAAGAATCCTAGTTTCTCCTAAATTGAAACATAGGCTTCATATAAAATTTATTTGAAACAAGAAATTTCCGATACTCGGATATTGGGATCGGCTTTTAAATTGCAACTCTTGATGCAACCACAACTTGAGACTTAAACACTACAAAAAAATGACCTTTAGCAGCAGAAAAAAAAAACCACTTTATGTGGTTATCTTTTAAGTCATTTCAAGCATCGGAAATCTTTTCCCGCCACCAGAGACTAACGGTAGTAAAAAATTTATGTTGCTAATATTATTTTTAGCTGTGAAAAGCTCTACTGCTAATTTTTTTTTTTTCATCTGCTGCTAAATATATAAAGACGCGAAAGAGTGGCATGTTGCCAAAGATATTTCAATTTATGCTTGATACTTAAGAATGGTCAATTTAAAGATCTAGATGGTGATCCTATATAGGCTCTAACCTTCAAAGAATGGTCAATTTATAGATCTTGGTGGTGAACTCTATCTAGCCACTAGCCCACTAGGCCACCGTGTAAAGTCCACATTAATCAAACGATCTTTCACAAAAAAAAGTACTCACATGAAATGATCCTCCAATTTTCTCCTTTTACTTTTTATTTTTACGTGAAGAAGAGACTCGAACCTGCTTTACCCTTAACCCATGGGTGTACGTTGGCATCGCAAACCAGTTGAGTTAGAACTTGGGACATGGTCAAGATAGTATAGAAATGAAAGTGTAAGTATTAATATATAATTATCCTTTAAATGAAACATGTAAAGCTATTATTAATATGAACCCTAAGATCTTGAACATCATGATAATCACGTGTAGGATTTAATCTTAAATAAATAGAAGAGTACCTCCAGCCATCCTGATGCAGAGAGGTTTCCGATCCTGCTGTTTGGTGCTGATTAATATTGAGATCCGTCGAAGAAGAGACTGGGTGGATGATTCCGGTATCTCTCTCCTTGCCTATAAACCCTTAATGTGTTGAGTTTTGTGTGTAGCCTTTGTGATGGACAAAAAGCTTTATTTATAGGTGGAGAGAGGACCGAATTTCCAATTTAGGGTTTCCTTAAACTTAATCTCAACCGTCCATCAAGGTAGAGATAAATATGGAATATATCTCATTGAGAAACCTTATCTCATTGAAAAACCTATTTTGAATAGCATATATCCTATGAAAACAGAATTCCTATAATGACCACAATTCGGGAAAGGTAAGGACTTGTGGTCCAAGTAAAAGACCTAAAAGGAGTTTCCTTACAAAACATGCTTTGGATTACAAATAGTTGTAGTGATATAATTCCAAGATTTTATTGTAACTCGTTTTCACTGGACGACTTACCTCGATTGCATGATTACAAATTTGAGTAAGATGAGTGATTCTACAAAAGACTTGGCTAAACTCACTTGAGTTCGAACAAGAAAATTTAGAACTAAGACAAGTATCACTCATCCGAGTTGTGCCATGGAGAGCCATTTGTTAAAGGTAGAAATAATTAACTAAGCTGATAATGATACCCTAAAGTTGATGATAGAGTTTATAGACTATAAAGGTGAAGTCATTAGCTCATTATCCTTACTTTGGGAGTGATTAAAAAAAAAAAAAAAAAAACCCTCAAGCTTCATCCTATCTAACTGGGTTTAGCACTGTGGGTTCCTCTGATGATTTACCCAAAAAAAATAAAAATAAAACAGATATCTCTTAGATTGCTCCTCCTCACAACATTTAAGCTCCTCCTCATTTCTTATTTTTCTACTCTAAGCTTCATATAGCACAACAAGTCTCACGGCAATCTTGGGACAGTTAGTTGAGCATATGAGAATCTTTTGGAGGGATATATGCAAAATGGTTCGAGCAGGGGTGAAACCAAGGTGGATCGGAACCCTGAATCTGCCTTCATAGATTTGGTTGACGTAGGCTCTTAAAACAAGTTGTATTTCAATTTTCTTTTATTTTCATTTTTCCTAATATATATGTAGTATAATAAAAGTGAAGATGTTGTATTGTCATTTTCCTGTTTGGCTAAATATGCTTGAACCTGTGGGGCTTCCTCATGCATTATTGATCTTTGTCACTTAAATAATGGAACAAGGGAGAAACTATTGGGCCAATAAGCCTTTAGGATAGTACAACTCCCTGATACCTAAGGTTTTCTTTTCAGATGATACAGACCTAGAATGTCCTCAAAAGTTGATGGAGAAGTTTTTGTGGTTGTATACATGCTCTCTCTCTCTCTCTCTCTCTTCAAGGGGTTTAGAGTGTAAGATTTAATATGGTCTACCATAGGGCGCACAAGCGCACCCGCACACATGGAGAGAGAGCCAAGGGTGGTCCCAGGAATTCTTTCTCACACGGGGGGGGGGGGGGGGGGGGGGGGGCTACTCTGTAAAAATAAAATTTTGGGAGGGCTACATGTAAAAAAGTGTATATAATTTTTAAAACATGTAAGGGCTTTTTTGAAAACTTTGGGTGGCATAAACAAAAAATTGTAAAATTCTTTAAAACCACAAGGGGTTTTCTTTTTTTTTTTTTTTTTTGGGGCAACGGGCCGGGCCACCGGAGAGAACACTAGCACAAGCAATGAGTACACGGAGAGGGAAGACTCGTACATGCGAGAAGAGAGACTCGCACATGGAAGGAGGGAGAGAGTCATGTTTAAAAACTCATTTTGATCTGTCGCTAGGAGGCAAGTAAAATGACTCAGTAAGACTCACTTATGTTACTCAACTTGATGACCTACTGAGTTATAAGATAGGATATTTTTTAGGGCCCACAAATAGACAATTCATTCAAAAAGTGATGCAACAGTAGTCTGTATAAAGGGCGAAGAAAAGGACTGGCAATAATCTTCAAATTTTTATGGTTTTGTAGTATCATCTTTTGATATCTAAAGCAAGCACCAAGTAGGCTGTAGGTCCCTAGAGAACTCAATTTGGGATATATGGAATGTTTGTTTGTGCGTATGTAGAGCGTATGGAGAGAGAGAGAGAGAGAGAGAGAGAGAGAGAGAGAGAGAGAGAGAGATTTCAATTTTCATTAACAAGTAAATTTTTTTATTTTTAATTCATCAATTGCATTTGTCCATTCTCATTTCATTTTTTGAAAAGCCACAAAACGAAAGTTCAAAAACTAAAATCTCATTTTCCCAAAAGCCATGAAAAACAATATTTGTATTTCTAGACAATCTCATTCGGTAGAATATCTATATCTCCTTTGAGGTGTTGCACATAAACTTCAGACAAACGTAATTAACATCATAAGGAGGTCCTTGTTATGTATATTTACAATTTTGCATGCCTCTTCACACACTGGCATTAGCCAAAATTTCACTCCAATATACATAGTTGGCCCCGCTATATGTTGTAAACGTAAGTAATACCGATAATTGTTCTATGAAAATGTAAAATAGATTCACCTAATTTTAACCATGTGGGCCTAGCTTAGCTTGATCCAACTCACTTGTATTACTATCACTCGTTTAGAACACTTGCCCAAATTCCTCTCACACTTAAGTGATATGCGCCATTAACTAATCATAAATCTGTATATTACTAGAAAAAAAAAAAAAAAAACCAACCAATCATTACATTAATTGAAATTCGTAAATTTTCCATTAGATTTTTTATTCCTCTTATTAAAAATTTAATTTTCATTTAACTAATTATTCATTTACGTCCTCTTTCCTATTTACCAAGATCCCATGATATAATTGACATTAAAAATTAGCTTTATCCAATGTCTATCCAATGTCTTAGTAGCTTTTTTTAAAGTATTATTTCATGTTCGAGTTGATTTCAAAGTTTTCTATTAACTATTTATATTAATAATAAAACAGCTACAGCCATGAATTCATAATAACCATAGCATGATCCCATCAATTAATATATTGTTTTAAATTATAGAAATTATAAGAATATTAATGCTAATTTGAAACTTTCTTGTGTTTTACAATTTTTATATTAATTTATTCTCTAAGTTTATTTTGGCTTTAGCTCGACTATATTTCTTAATTTAATTTATATTTAAATAGAATTTATTTACAATTTATCTAAAATCGTGCGCCTTCCCATCCGAAAGAGAATTAGATCTGAAGATCCTTATATTTAAAAGGATGAGACTTTTCCTTTCTATTTCTTCCTTTTCTCTGGTCGTTTTTCAAATTTATATAAACAATATATATTATTTAACTGAATTATTTATTTTAGTTTTTATTCTCCTTTAATTAACTAACAACATATCATTTGCCTTTCTTGTCTAACTAATGGGTCCCAACAAACAACATGCAATATGGAACTACTTTCTCCAAATAAAAAAAGAAAAAGAAATCATATGAGATTTTTGTGATCTTCTCTCTAAACATATTCTCACCTATCATCGACCACCTTCTTTTTCTCCAAAACCCTTCTATTATTATTATTATCTTCAATATGAGATCTTTAGTTTTAGTTGGTAGATAGCCATTTCCCTTTTAGATCCAACTGAATGTTCAAATGCATGTCAAAAGTTTCATAATTAGCTTTAGTTGAGCCCCTTGTCATTTCCTACTTGCTTCCAAGTTCCAACTTATATCCTTTTATTTTGGTCATCTGGAAGAATTTGGACTTCCGTATAGCACCCAAAGTTTCTCCCTTTGCATAACTATGCTTCCCCTTCAACTTTCCAAACAGAGATATTTGTCAACCTTATGAATACAATACAACTTCCTATTCGATCAAATAAAAAGGTTGTCCTTAATTTCCATTAGCCTTAATATAGCTCGAATCCATTTAGGCAGGCCTGGATATGCATTTACGTTCAAAGGGCCAAAGTTGAATCCATATTCAGGGTCTGATATGGCATTAGAAAATCATTAAACTTGGAAGTCGTAGATGATCATTAATGGGCAAGAAAATCTAATGAAGTTGAAATTGCGCACATATCTAAATCCCATAGGTTAGACGTAAGTGGTCCCCATGACCACATGTCTAATAATGTTGGGCTCCACTTTAGGTCAGTTGATTTTTTTTTATAAACTTTCCCCTTTTAGTTTTTTATTTTAATATATATCTTCCTTTGATTCAGTTAAAAAAAGCCCAATCTATCAAGATTATTATTCGGGTAGTCTTTGAGGAAATTAAGGAAACTTACTTCTAATAGATTTATTTGATGAAAAGAAATCTTCTATCTATAAAAGTTGTTTTTCCTGTCTTTAACTCCCGACATATTGAGGTTTTCCACTCTTTTAACTCCGACATAGTACTTATGAGTAAGTGATAAGGGAGATAAGTGAAAAGCCTATTTTATAAAGGTTGTTGATCTTAACGCGGGACAAGCTTTATATCAATCCATATCACACAACATTAAAACTATAGCGCAAGGTACGCTTTTAAAATTTCAGATTACCCATTATTTAATATAAAAGTCAACATCTTTAGATTTGTTTGTGCTGCAAACCATATTGATCTTACACTATACTAATCTTTTGATTCCCCCACCTCCCCTACGATCGGTGTGTTCCTGGGTGAGCTCTATAAGGAGGGCTACTTTATGCAGCCAAAGAGGGTGCGCAACAAAGTATGGCCCCATAATGATATTATCTATAATTGGAAAGCTTATATGGAGTGTCTCCCTTTTAAGGAGAGAAGACCCGTCCCTTGGTCTCCCCTTCCTTTTGGGGTTTTAAAGTTCAATGTAGATGGAGCTTTAAGGCGTAAGCAAAGGCCGGCGAAAATTGAAGGCGTGTTGCGTAATTGTAAGGTGCTTCTTATGTTGGCTAAGAATGTGGGCATTTGTGACGCTGACGAAGCGGACGTGTTAGCTATTTTGGAGGGTTTTAGGTTATTTGAAAGGAGATATATTGGTGCTCTTGTGGTGGAAAGTGACTCTTCAAATGCGATCACTTGAGTATTGATAAGTCCTCAAAAATGCATATTTTCATGCACATTTTGGAACATTTTAAGGACTTATTAATCCAAAAGAGTCTCATTTAAGGGAAAATCATGTTTTTATTAGAAAAAGAGAGAGACTAAGAGAAAGAAGTTTAGAGGGAGAAGAGAGAGTTTTTTATTATCTCATTATCTGTATGTAAATACAATAGGGAGATGCCTATTTATAGGCAAAGTGGTCTCATAAGATAGAAACCCTAAATCTAACCGTAACTCATCTTAAGTGGGCATCCACCCAAGATCCATATCTTATAACACTCCCCCTTGGATGACCACCATTCAATGACAGTTGCCTCATTAAAAACCTTGCTAAGGAAAATCTGATGGGAAAAACCAAAGCGAAGGGAAAAAGAGTACAACATTCTTCAAGATCATTGAACTGGTGTTGGACGTGCATAATGCTGCCTCGTTAAAACCTTAATTAGGAAAACCCAGTGGGACAAAACCTAGAGAAGGAAAAAGAGTACAGCGCACAAATGTCCATGGGTAGCATACTTCAGGATGCTCCTTGATAAACAACTCCCCCTGATGATAGCAACCATTTACATAGTTTAATTATGAACTCTACGCATGCCAATCTCATATACAAACTTCTGGAATATTGATTTTGGCAAAGATTTGGTAAATAGGTCAGCCAGATTGATACTCGAACGAACTTGCTTGACTTCAATTTCATTGTTCTTCTGAAGTTTAGGAGTGAAAAAGAACTTTGATGCTATATGCTTAGTCTTGTCTCCTTTAATGAAGCCTTCTCGAATCTGTCTTATGCACGCTTCATTATCTTCATAGATAATATTCGGGATACCTGCAATAGAAGGTAATTGACAATAACTACGAACATGCTGAATCAAAGATTTTAGCCATACATATTCCTTACTGGCTTCATAAAGAGCCAAAATCTCAGCATGGTTGGAGGAAGTAGCCACCAAAGTCTGTTTAGTAAAACGCCAAGAAATGACGGCATTACAATTTAGAAACCCATAACCTGTCTGTGATCGACCTTTATGAGGATCAGAGAGATAACCTGAATCTGCATATCCTATAAAACTGGAATTTTTATGATCGTAAGCATAAAATATTCCCAAATCAATTGTTCTACGCAGATATCGTAGGATGTGTTTAATACCAATCCAGTGCCTTTGAGTTAGATCGGAGCTATACCTGGCAAACAGATTTACAGAAAATGCAATATCTGGTCTAGCGCATTGTGCCAAGTACATCAAAGCTCCAATAGCAGTTAAGTATGGTATTTTAAGACCCAATACCTTTTCATTTTCCTCGATGGGACGGTATGGATCTTTCTTTATATTAAGAGATCGGACAACCATAGGGGTGCTTAATGGATGTGCCTTGTCCATACTGAATCTTTTTAAAACTTTTTCGGTATAATTAGATTGATGGACCAACATCCCATTAGAATTTCTTTCGATTTGCAATCCGAGACAGAATCTCGTTTTTCCAACGTCTTTCATTTCAAATTCTTTTTTTAAATAATCAGCAGTTTCTTCAAGCTCTCCTGGAGTTCCTATCAAATTTTTATCATCCACATAAACTGCTAATATTGCAAATCCATTCAAGAATTTCTTTATAAATAGACACGGGCAAAATGAGATTGTTTTCATACCCCCTTTTAAACAAGTATTCACTAAGACGATTGTACCACATTCTTCCAGATTGCTTCAGGCCGTACAATAATTGCCTTAATTGGATTGAGTACGTACTCATTGGCTTTGCTTCAGGCAAAGAAAATCCTTCCGGGATTTATAGAACGTGGTTCCGTGTCTCAATCATCATCATCATTTCTATTTCATCTCTCTCTCTTGAATAATTGTAAAGTATAGAGATCTCTTTATTATCTGGTACCGGTGCCTCTTCAGGAGCTTCCAAAGTCTCATCAGGGACTTCTATTATTTTAGAGAGAACGAATTTTACTATAACCTCTTTAGGAACGTTATGTGCCTCTTCAGGAGGAACCTCTTCAAGAGCGTTACTTGCCTCTTCGGGAGGAACCTCTTCAGGAGCGTTTCGTGCCTCTTTGGGAGGAGCCTCTTCAGAAGGGTTACGTATCTCTTTGGAAGGACACGATGATGATTGGTCATTTCTCCTTTTCCATGGAGCCGAGTCCTTTAAACCTATAGGGCAGCCACGCTTCTGGCGTATCGCAGATTCTTTTGCTGTCGTATTTTGACTTCGTCCTACGGGGACATTAATCCTGGCAGGTGCATTCATAACAGGCACATGAGATTTTGTCGCCTTTGCTGCATCGTTAAATAAATCAGGTAATCTATTTGCAATTTCTTGCAAGTGTACAATTCTCCGAACTTCATTCTCACAGTGCGAAGTTCGTAAATTCAGATGAGACAGAGTGGAAGTATTCCATGTTAATTCTCGTCGTTCTTCAGGAACGGGTTGTTCTACGGGAACAATACGTTCTTTAGGAACTATCTTATCTCCCCCTAACGGCGGGAATATTGTCTCATCGTATGGGCTCTTCCGGAGCATTCAAATATTTGCATAGGTCCAACTATGGTGGATACCTTTCGTGAAATAGCAATTCTGAGAAAAATTACTGATTTTTTATAATGGTGTGTGTTATGACACTATCTACCAAACATAGATTGTCCTCAGTTTTATGATTCATACCTTAAATAATGAATCAATATAACTATACAATCACATGATAAAACTGAAATAATTAAACCATTCACCATAAATTAAGACATTCATGAAGTTTTCGATCAAAATAATAATAATAATAATAAATAAAGTCTAAGAAACATGTATATCAAATGAACTAAAAGAAATTTAAATTTGTGATGTTCAAAGAATCATGAGTCTTCTAGACCATGCCAGAGGGGGGCTCCCAAAAGAATTAGATTTAACCATTCATTCTGGGCAATTGGGAGTATGACCATATTCTGGTGATCATACCTATCCTTCAGGGATTTCCATGGGCCTGCTGGGTCTTCCTCGGTAAGGTATTCATTTTTGAGGTCGGCATGTATGTGATGGTGCATGAATATGAGGGCTAATGCCTTTTCCTCTGGGGACATCTTGTTACTTTCTTTTATGGTCAATCATAGTCTTTTGGATTGCAGGTGGATTTTAGCATCCAATTGCCATGATAAGTAGTTGTCCCCATTTATGTTAAGTACTTTAAAGTCAATTGTAGCCAAATTTGATATCATGTAAGAACTTTAATAGAAAATATATATTAAGTTAACCGTGTGCAGATAATCAATAAAGTAAAAGAGAAAGAAAAAAAAATGAAACCCTAACATCAGAATTAATTTAGGAAGGAATTTAAATATGACAAAATAAATTGGCCAATAAAAAGTTAGAACATCAAGTTCTCAACTTTAAGAATCAGAACTGCTGATTTTGTCAAGACTTCAGGCTTGATTAAGAACTTCAGGTTCATAATACATGAAATTAGAACTACAGGTTCTGTCAAATCTTCAGGTTTGAAATAGAACTTCAGGTTCTGTTAAATTATCAGAACTTCTGGTTCTGCCAAATCTTCAGGTTTGAAGTAGAACTTCAGGTTCTATCAAATTATCAGAACTTCTAGTTCTATCAAATCTTCAGGTTTGAAATAGAACTTTAGGTTCTGTCAAATCTTCAGGTTTGAAGTAGAACTTCAGGTTCTATCAAATTATCAGAACTTCTGGTTCTGTCAAATCTTCAGGTTTGAAGTAGAACTTCAGGTTCTGTCAAATCTTCAGGTTTGAAGTAGAACTTCAGAATCTATCAAATTATCAGAACTTCTGGTTCTGTCAAATCTTCAGGTTTAAAGTAGAACTTCAGGTTCTGTCAAATCTTCAGGTTTGAAGTAGGACTTTAGGTTCTATCAAATTATCAGAACTTCTGGTTCTGTCAAATCTTTAAGTTTGAAGTAGAACTTCAGGTTCTGTCAAATCTTCAGGTTTGAAGTAGAACTTCAGGTTCCATCAAATTATCAGAACTTCTGGTTCTGTCAAATCTTTAGGTTTGAAGTAGAACTTCAGCTTCTATCAAATTATCAGAACTTCTGGTTCCGTCAAATCTTCAGGTTTGAAGTAGAACTTCAGATTCTATCAAATTATTAGAACTTCTGGTTCCGTCAAATCTTCAGGTTTGAAGTAGAACTTCAAAATCTATCAAATTATCAGAACTTCTGGTTCTGTCAAATCTTCAAGTTTGAAGTAGAATTTCAGGTTCTGTCAAATCTTCAGGTTTGAAGTAGAACTTCTGGTTCTGTCAAATCTTCAAGTTTGAAGTAGAACTTCAGGTTCTGTCAAATGATCATATTTAATTTCATGGCTATATAATTTTATGGATATGAATCTGCAGGTTCATATCATTATTCCAACTTCTAGAACTGCTAGTCCATAGATTGGTGAACTTCAGGTTCAGTTTTTAGAACTTCTGGTTCCTTTTTGTGATCCATTCATAATATTGATAAATTAAAAATAAAATAAAACATGGAAGAGGATGAGCAGTAATCAAAACACTATGAATATTATGAACAAGCATTATAAATTGATTTTATGTATTCTAATAGATTGGATTTGAACTATGGTTTAGATACCACTTACAGTATATGAAGAAAACATATTACCCTTTTCTGAAATCCGCGCTGGGAAGGATTCCGCGATAGAAATCTACGCTAGGAAGGAATCTGCACAGGGAATCCGAGATGAAAATCCGTGCTGGGAAGGAATTCGCACAGGAAATCCACGATGGAAATCTGCGCTGGGAAGGATTTCATGATGAAAATCCGTGCAGGGAAGGATTTCGCCTTGAAAGTCCGTGCAGGGAAAGATTTCTCTCCTCTTTTGGGTAAGAAGACTCCTTCTCTCTTTGGGTAAGAAAACTGAGTTTTCTTCCTTCTCTTTGAGTTTCGTGCTGATAACGTATTAGAAAAAGAGAGAGACTAAGAGAAAGAAGTTTAGAGGGAGAAGAGAGAGTTTTTTATTATCTCATTATCTGTATGTAAATACAATAGGGAGATGCCTATTTATAGGCAAAGTGGTCTCATAAGATAGAAACCCTAAATCTAACCATAACTCATCTTAAGTGGGCATCCACCCAAGATCCATATCTTATAACAGTTTTTATGTATTTTGGGTTCATTATAGTGCATTTATGTATAATTTACTCAAAAATCATAATTCTAGCATAAAATAATAAAACCTGCCATTTTTTTAACTCTATTTTTGGAAGATTCTTCCAAATTCATTTTTCTCATGAAATAAACAGTTTTTTTCATCATTAGTAAATTCAAGAAAATTTTTATTGTCATTTATGTGAGATGGGCCTACTATCATGCACTTGTGATTTTTTGTTCAAAATTATTATTTTAAAAAGATTTTTTTTTCTCTTTGCTTGTAGATCATTGGAGAGATGGATTAAGAGACATTCTTGGAAGGAAGAAAGAAAGAAAAAAAAGAAGAGAGGAAGAATTTTTAAGAAATTGTGAAAAACATCTTTTTGGGTTCCACACACATGCACATGTGTTGGGCACACATGTGGGACATCCAAGAGAGTCCACCTTCTTTGCACAAAATTCCAAGTTCATTTTGAAGATAATTCAAGATAATCAAAGAAAATCCATGAAGGGCCAAATCAAGAAAGAAGATTTCCAAAGAGACAAAAGTTGAAAGAATCTATACATATTGGGCGTTTAATCTTCTCTTGATTCCAACTTGGAGTTTTCCACCTCATGTAAAGATTCTTCCATTTTTTTTAATTTTCTCTTATAAATTAATATCAAGTCAAAGGAAGATTTGCTGAAGAAGGAAATATGATAAGTGCATGAAAATAGAATGGAGAAAAGAAAGGAGAAGACTTACTAAGTGAAGAAGATTCTTGCAACAAAGTAGTGAAGTATGGACTAGAGAGAAAGAAAAGGTCAGCCCATGCCCTATTTAAAGAATGCCTTGGACGTCCATTACCTTTCATGAAGGAAAAAGTCATCTCACTAGCTAGTGTAATTCCTCCACCATTCTACTCATCTCTTTTCTCTACCATAGCTCATCTTTCTTTAAAAAGGCTTGTCCCAACTTGATGCTTCAACTAGAGAGGTTTATTTCATCCAAGTATATAGTTTTTTTTTTTTTTTTTTAATTTTAATTCTCCATCTTTTATGTAAAAACGTTGTATATTAGTAAAAGTGTGATTCTTTTTTTTAATAGTTCTTTTTCTTATGTGATTAATGCTTGAATTATGTTTTCTTTGTTGTTGTTCTTGGATTGACAACCTAAGATCCTAAGGACATGAAATAAGTAATTATGAACTCGGTTTGAGAATATATAAAAAAAAGAGCACACTTATCACACATTTATTTTTATTACAATTCCCACACATACATTTATTGAAAAATCCACACATTTAATTTATTGTTAATGCCACACATTCAAATTTATGCAATCCACACATTTATTTATTTATTTATTTTTGGCACTACACACATTTAAATTCAAGCACTTGTTGTTTTCTTTTCTTCTTATGCTTATTTTGAGTTTATATGAATTTTTATGCATAGTTTATGGTTGGGATTAGAGTTCATTCCATAAATCTTCATATCATAAGGTTAGTGCATGTTTAAGTGGCTAGGAATTGAAGCCTTCGGATCTTTAAGAAAGAAATTAAAAACCAGTTTTGATGAACCTATGTTGGACATCCAAACAGTCCACATATGACATAATTTTTAAGTATGAAACCAATAGATAAAAGTCTAGTCGGTTGTGATTAATTGAAAATAAAGTTTGGTACAAATTTAAAGATAAAATATCATGATTTGGATGGCAAATTTCGGACATGACAAGGCTGGAAAAATAGTTCTTGATACCAAACAACCCACTTTCTGCGAAACGGTTTTGGCAAAAAGTTCAAAGTGGGTAGACTAGTCAAATCATGATATTTTCTTGTGAAATTTGAGAAAATTTAAGTTAAACATGTGGTCTATCACGTCCCAAAATTTCAGATAAAAAAGATATCAGAAGGTTTGTGAACCAGTAGCTTGAACATGACATGTTAGGCTAGCTGTATGCAGAATTTCTGCATAGTTTCAATTTTTTAGGTCATGTTTATGCATTCATATTTCGTTCAATTTAAATCCTTTTTTACTTCCATTTTTTTATTGGTTCGTGCTTCATTGCAGTTCAAAACCCAGCAATTAAATTCAGTTTTAGGTTGCACTATATTAGGAGAAACCATGCATAAAAATTGTCATTCATACTAGTTTTCAAGACTTAGAATTTTCTAACATCTCATGACATATATTGCATTACTAACTTTCTCACTTTAAAATTAGTTTTTAAGTTTATGTTTTTTTTTATTTAGATAATTTCCAAAAATAAAAGATCTTTTTAATTTTTATTAATTGAGGATTCTAACTTAGGAAGTTTCTTAAGAATTGAAAATTCTAACATAAGTTATGATTGACTTAATATTTTTTAAATTTATCATGATTTGGAAATCTTTATTTATTTGGAAAGTCCTTAACTTTAGGGAGTTGATTAATTTAGTGAGTTAACTTAGGAAAGATACTAACTCTAATTACCTAACTTAGTTTCGAATTTAGGAAACTATTTTGGTAAGGTTTTCATGCTAATTTTAGAAAGTTCGTTGTTTTCTTTTTGATTGATTTGATTTGTTACTTAATCTTTGTTGAACATGTTTTGATTAATTTGGTTTCTAACTTAAGTTTACTTGTTTCTAATTTAGCTTTTTAGTTTTATTTTTTGTATGTTTTATTTTTGGGTTGTTTCTGATTTGATGTTTTAGTTTGTGTGTTCTTTTGTAGCAACCTGTGCTTCATTTTAGATTAGGTTTTTAGATTTAAGAATCTTGATTTTTGGAAATGTAGTTAATTTTAATTTAAACTAGGAATGATAAATGTATTATTTTAAATTTTAAGCTAAAATTAAATTTTATTTATTACAGGTGACAAAGTTATACATGTCCTCTCTCCTCTACCTGAGCTAAGCTCTCAAATTGGACACGCATGAGCCTACAGTTTGAAAATGGGTCCTAGGATTGACAGTCGACTTGGACCTTGATCCACACCCTACTCATAGAACAGGCTGTTAATTGGGTCTAGCCTAAACCATACCCATTGTCAAATAACCTAGAAATTACTAACCTAACCACACTAACCAGTTAACAACACACAATCCCCTACACTGCCCACCACACTCGACACTCCCTTCCCCCTATAAATATATATATACTCCAATCAGCACCCATCCCTTCAAACAAATCCCTAGCAAAACTTCACATCTTCCATACCCAAAAACACAAGTAAAAACTAAAACTACAAAGAGGAAACTAAAAGAAGGAGGAGGAAACTGAAAAAAAACTCCTTACCTCACCTCACATCTCTTCCTCTGCTCAGCAGCAGCATCAGCAGCAGCAGCTTCTTAAGATGATTTCTTGGAAGGACCTGTACACGGTCCTAACCGCCGTGATCCCCCTCTACGTCGCGATGATACTCGCCTTCGGCTCCGTCCGGTGGTGGAAGATCTTCACCCCTGACCAATGCTCCGGCATCAACCGCTTCGTCGCCATCTTCGCCGTCCCCCTCCTCTCCTTCCACTTCATCTCCACCAACAACCCCTATGCGATGAACCTCCGGTTCATCGCCGCGGACACCCTCCAGAAGATACTCATACTAGTCATCCTCTTCCTCTGGGCCTCCCTCTCTAACAATGGCTCCCTTGAATGGACCATCACCATCTTCTCCGTCTCCACCCTCCCCAACACCCTCGTCATGGGCATCCCCCTCCTCAAAGCCATGTACGACAGCTCCGCCGGCAGCCTCTCCCCCGGCAGCCTCATGGTCCAAATCGTCGTCCTCCAATGCATCATTTGGTACACACTTCTGCTCTTCTTGTTCGAGTATCGCGCCGCCAAGCTCCTGATCCTCGAGCAATTCCCCGACACAGCCGCCTCCATCGTCTCCTTCAAGGTCGACTCCGACGTCGTCTCCCTCGACGGGCGTGACTTTCTCCAGACGGAAGCCGAGGTCGGGGACGACGGAAAGCTACACGTCACCGTCCGGAAGTCCACCTCCTCCCGCCGGTCTATCTCCGGCATGACACCCAGGCCGTCGAACCTCACCGGAGCTGAGATCTACAGCCTCAGCTCGTCGAGGAACCCGACGCCGCGGGGATCGAACTTCAACTACTCCGACTTCTTCTCCGGCTCCGGCGGCGGGAGGATGTCGAATTTCGGGCAGGGGGAGGTGTTCTCCGTCGGTCCGACGCCGAGGCCGTCGAATTTTGAGGAGGGGGTGTCGCCGAGGTTTGGGTTCTATCCTGCGCAGGGGGCGGGCTATCCTGCGCCGAACCCGGAGATTGCTGCGGGTGCACCGAAGAATGTGAGGGTGCAGCAGGGGAGCAATAACAAGGGGAGCCATGACGCTAAGGAGTTGCATATGTTTGTGTGGAGTTCGAGTGCTTCGCCCGTTTCGGAAGGCGGAGGACTACATGTTTTCGGTGGTAGCGATTTTGGGGGGAACGAGCAAGGTGGGAGGTCGGATGGGGCGAAGGAGATTAGAATGATTGTTTCCGACCATCCACAACCTGAGGGGCAAAAAGGTAATTTCCTGAATCTTTAAGAATTTGTGGTTTTAAATTTGATTCTTGGAGTTTTGTATTGAGAAATGAGGAAATTTTTTTCTCCGGAGAGTTCTAAAGGTGGGACCCGCTGAATTTCACATATATGCACTCCATTCATGACCGACATGGATTTGAATGGACCGTAAAGCGCAGGAGTGTAGGAGAAAATCGTCCAGAAAAATTTGGATGGTTTTTGGGTTTTAGGGTTTTGGCTGGAGACTTACTATTTCATCTTCTTGTATTAACATTTAATGGGTTTTATTTTATTACTTTATTTACAAAACAAGATGCTCCCAAGGAACTAAGATGTGTGGAAAGTTTTTAATTGTTTTTAGTGTTCTTTTTTTTTAGGATGCGTTGGTAGTTATTGGTTGATATATGAAGATTTTAGATTTGGTTGCTTTAGGGTGGAAACCCTTCTAAAGCCATGATGCTAGTTAAAAGAGGGAGTTTGTTTTTGAAGTATGACTTTTGTTTTGTTTGTTTGGTTTGTGAGTTTTCAGGTATGAATGTGATGGAGAGAGATGAATTGAGAGTGGAGAATTTCGGCTCCTTCGGGAGTAAAGGAATGGTTGAAGGAGGAGACGAGGCAAGAGAGAAGGAAGTGGTTGGTGGAGGACCAGCAAAGATGGGGTCAAATTCTACGATGGACCTACACCTAAAGGGAGCCGAGGTTTTAAATTCTAGTATCGGTAAACAGATGCCTCCGGCAAGTGTCATGACTCGTCTTATCTTAATTATGGTGTGGAGAAAGCTCATTCGCAATCCCAACACCTACTCAAGCCTCATCGGTCTCATATGGTCGCTAGTTGCTTTCCGGTAAGGGCAAAAACAAGGAAAAAAAAGAAGAAAAATAAATGAAAATTTTAATAATCCTTCATCCGTAGCTCAACGGGTTAGAAACATCAATGCCCACTTGTAGGGGGTAAGGGTTCGTTACCGTCCCCCGAAAAGCCAAAACAAGTAAAAAAAAAGATGATAGTAAAAATAGAGACATCAGTGGTTGATAACATGACAAGTCATGATATTAAGTTCATGTTCTCATGTGTTACATTTGTGCAACTCCTTTAACACATGGAATACCGTTAATTGAGTTTTACTTTTACCTCAAATTTTGAAGTACAGGATCCAATACTTGGAAAAGAGTGTGGGTCCTATATGGGTCTTAGTCAAAGAACTTCCAAAAGTCCAGTCTATAAAACTTATAAGTGAGATCCATCTTTGGTGGGACAACCATTTTAATTGGTTTAAATTTCTTGTTGGCACCATGGTCCCCCCATAAATTATTGAGAATTTAATGGTTCCTTCGACATATGTGCCCAAGAAATTGCTTATTTTTTAGATAGAGCATTCCACTCTCAAAAAGAAATTCCTGATTCCGCACCTGCTCTTATTGGATCCCACCTTGGTTAAGATCATCAAATGGTGCTCAATTTTGTGTTTTTAAAAGTTTATAAACCAAACTCTAATTTGTGTTATAAACTTGGCATCACATCCAACAAGCATTAATTTCCTTCTTATCTAAGTTTAATTTTGATCATTTGCTTCTTCTTGTTTTCATTTTTGCAGATGGAATGTTTCCATGCCAAAAATAATAGAGAAATCCATCTCCATACTTTCTGATGCGGGTCTTGGAATGGCCATGTTTAGTTTAGGTACTTTCATTGCTTTCATGTTCCTCTTTCATGCTTTCATGTTCCTCTAACGTGCTTCTTCTCCTGCTTTTCACTTTCACAAGCACGTGCACGTGATCCCACACCACAACCACCATATATAGGTGGGCCACCTGCACCAGCCCATCATCTTAGCCATCAGCTTGCTCACCTGCCACCAAACAGCTGGAAAGAAATTAACATGGTCAAGAGCCAGGACCCAAACCAATGGTCCAAATCTTTTACCCATGGAAGAAATTTCATTGATTTGAAAGGTTAATATCATCATCTTTTGTGTTTTCTATGCCATGGCCCAATTGATGGGCCATCACAAAGTTTGGCCGAATTCGGATCCTCTGGGACTTTGACATAGAGGAATCCTAAATTAAAGGAGTGGAACTCCACGTAGGGCCCTGATATTGAAATCAAAATAAATATCCCCGGTAAATGGGGTATCGTGAGAGTTTATGTAAGTCCGTTCTTGTTCCGTCACCGGATTGATGGCGTGTAAAGGGCAAAAATAGATTGATATGGATAGGCATTTATTTTAAATGATTCGGAGTCTGACCCGTTGTTGACTCCATCAACTCAAAAATTCCCCATGAGAGGATCCGGACTACTATAATCAGGTGAGGAATCAAGGTTTTCCCATTGGGAGCAATGGGCCCCACTGGGTGAAGACGTGGCATATTTTGGGGTGACTCGTTCTCTGGTCATTTCAACCAAATTGCTTGAGGACTTTGTTCTTTGGCCACTTTGGCAAACCCACAAATTATTATCCTTTCAAGATGGGTGGGCCCCACCAGCTTTGAGGCCTGAACTTAGGATAAGATAAGATAGGGTACCCAGTACCTGCACATCCGGCGCACATTAGACGTAGGCCTTTTTTTTCTTCTTCTAGGGTAAAGTGTTTGGTTGGTATTTATTGACTTGATATTGATATTGATACTGATCAATTTGAGGGGTTGGGTGGTCTGTTTGGGTGGGGACAGGGCTGTTTATGGCTCTCCAGCCCAAGATAATTGCTTGTGGTAACTCAGTGGCTGCCTTTACCATGGCCGTCCGATTCCTCACTGGCCCAGCTGTGATGGCGGCCGCCTCCATCGCCGTTGGCCTCCGTGGGACCCTCCTCCGCATCGCCATCGTTCAGGTACTAATCTTCCACCACATCTTCTATTATAATTTTGTCAGTGATTCTTAGTCAATAAGCATATCTTAAAAGCAATTTTTTGCCATTCTGGTAACACTGGATTGGCCATGAGAACCTTAAAATCCGACTCCAAGGACAATGTTTGGAGAATTTCAAATCCAACATCGCAAGCAACTAAGCAAGACTTATTTATACAACAAGTAGATATGTGTTTCATGTGCCTTTATTTCTATGGGAGAAAAAGTCTCTCATACCATACCAAAATCAATTCTTATTTTTATCGAAAGAGGAAAAAAAAGTGTCACACTAAACATTAGAAAGGTAGATTGCGCTAAAAATTAGAATAATTTTACTCTTTATGGAAAAATCCACTGATCTAATTAAAAATAAACCCATAAAAGTATAGTTTTTTTTTTTATCCTCCTATTCCTGATGAGGTTTATGTTTGTTGCAATCATTGTAGGCCGCACTTCCACAAGGAATAGTTCCCTTCGTCTTTGCAAAAGAATACAACGTCCATCCAGCCATTCTTAGTACTGGGTACGTATCCCAACCGTCCAATCATCAAAGTCCAACTACTCTCCACTATACCCTTTCTTTGATTGATTGATTCAATTGAACATCTTTTCCACACTTTTTGGTCAGAGTGGGGCCCACCTTGAATTATCTGTGCCATTGATGTGACCGGGCCATGCACACACGCACGCAAAAAGAAATTGGAGGGGCCGATATTCAACAACAGAAGAAAAAAAAGGAAGAAACTCCAAAAAGATTCAGTAATGTGGGGTCCCCTGCAGGTTGAAGTCTTCAATCTGATCACAGTGATATTAATCATCCAGTGACTGTGATTAGAAACTTTCAACAGGTGGGACCCACCCAATGGACGATCATAACCATCTGATTGGTGGCCATGCCACAACACATGGTGCACAAATTAAGCGACACTCTTTATGTGAATACAGGTTCTCACTTCTCATAATCATGATATGATTTTGATTGTTCTCTTTCAGGGTTATATTTGGAATGCTGATTGCACTACCAATCACACTTGTTTACTACATCTTTCTTGGATTATAGATTTTCCAAAGGAAACTTGAGATTAGAAGGAGTGAAGAGAAAAAGAAAATTGGGATCCATTACAATAAGCTCTTCTGGAGATCAGAGAGTCATAAGAGGCTGCCAACTTTCCAACCAAAAGTGAGGATTCTGGTGATGAATTTTACTCACAAAAGGATGTGATCTGTCAAACAATATACCAGAAACTCGAATCTCATTCACCCAATTTGATGGTTTTTGAGGAGATCCATTTGAAGGGAAACAGTGTTAAAAGAGACTGGATTTGATTCAAGAAATCTGGGAGGAGGAGATTAAAAGCACACTTGGTTGATGATTTTGTTTCCTTTTTTTTTTTTTTTTTTTTTTTGACCCCACTTATATTTTTCTATACGATCATGGATTGAAAATTCCTTGCTGGTTTTGTAGCCTACAGAGGAGCATGTAATGTTCTCCACCATTTGAAAAGTCCTTGGGAATCAACACCTTCATGAAAGTTGGGTTATCTTTTTCTGTTTCTATCCTTTTCTCTTCTTTTTTTTTTTTTTTTTTCATGGGCGTAGATCCTGCAGTGATTTTCGTTTGTTGTCTTCTGTCTTTCATGCTTTTAAAAAGAAAGAAATATATTAGTTTATAGTTTGTATACATTGGAACTGAGTGTAAATATCTCAATCCATTCCTAAAAAGATTGAATGTCTTTTTCCATTTTTTTGTCTTTTGGGTTGATAACCTTCAGACAATCTAACAATTACCTACCCCTTATAAAAATATTTGTGAATTGGCACTTCTCTTGGGCTTCACACTTGATTTATACAAAGTGTTGGATTAAATTTTAGAAAGAAAACAAGATTTAACTTAAAATAGCGGTTAAGAATATTTAAGGCTTTTAAAACAAGGATTGGAATGATCTTACTGGCCTGGTTTCAAATAGGGAGAGGTACCTCTTAAGAGAAGGTACTTATGGATCAAATTGTAATCTCTATATATAGTTGCATCTTTTTAAATGAAAAAAAAAAAAAAAAAAAAAAAAAAAACGCTTAAGGGTCCATTTGTTTACATTAAAATACGTAGCAATTGATTAGATAGATATTTTTGATGAGATGGTTGGAGATGTACTTTCCTATGTGATAAATTACTAGGGTAATAACTAGGTATTCATTTTCCATATTCTTTGATTCTATTTTCCTACAAGGAAAAGTTTTTTTATACTCATATTTTGAGATTCATATTTTATCTTCATTTTTAACAACTTGTGGTATAAATCTTATTTTTTCAATTCCTATATATTATAATGAAAATCAATAAACCCTAACAAATAGTGTTTTGGAGTTCTGGAGTTCATTTCATTCGATTCATTCTAGTGTTTTGATCAGACAACAAATATTTAGAATGGTCCCAATAATTTGAGCCCGTTTATTAAGTAAGGAGGTTTCGGATATTAGGGCTAACAATGTGCTAGACTATTAAGTTAAGTTATAAGGTCCCCGACCTAGTTTGGAATTTATAAAGTAAGAGCATTTAATATAGGAGAATTTTCTCCACAAGCAGACTACACATCTATGAGGCCCAATTTGGCTCACCCCTTGATCATAGCATCTCTTTTCACTCCCTTTTTTTTAATAAAACGGTAACAAAACTTTTTTAAAAAGAGGAAATAGGTACAAAGCTGAAAAAGTAAAAGAGAGAAAAGTTATAAAGAATGTAAAAGAGTATTATACCAACCCCAACCCAATTACATAATCACACCCACCCATGGAGACCATCTATCAACCCTTTTCTTGGCTAGAGCATATGCGATCGAGTTGTTATGCTCGTAATACCTTTAGTCATCTGTGGATTGAAAATCTAAAAAAAAAACCCTATCGGTGAAGAAACCGTTGAACATTAAAAAGGTTAACCGAAGGACTAGGATATTCTAATGGGAACATTAAGAAGGTGAACATTAGTACATTAGTACTGATGAGCAGCTCATATCTTGAAAAGGTGAGCCCCACCATGCATTAAAGAAAGGAACTGCACCATACCATATAAATCTATAATACAAGGGTGTTCGATTGTAGCTCTGTGCCCTGTAGGAAAGGCTTTTCGGGCACATCAAACGTTGATTTTCTATTTATGCAATCCTCTATTTTTTTTTTTTCATGAAGAGCCAGCAACATAAACATGTATTAAAACTGTTTGGTTTTTCTAACTAGCTGAGCTACAACATCCGACATTTTCTTATTAGTTGTATCTCATCTATTGCTCCTAAAATTCCTAAACAGTCTCTTATGTAACTTCTGTAAATTAATTAAAACCTTCTTGTGTTTTACTTAAAATAAAAAGGAAATTAATGTGTCTCTGGAGTTGCTAGGTAGAGAGTTGCGGCGAAATTGATGGATGTAATGGAAAGGGACATATGAAATGAAAAAGGGAACAGCCCATGTGATTTGTCAACATCATACATTTAGTTTCAAACAAACGGCATCACTTTGAAGGATGGTGAAAATTTGTATCATCAGATTCAACTATCAAGGGAGAGCTCGACATCTCACGTGGCAACTTTAAACCAATTAAAGCCTGCTTAATATCGTACAAGTTTAGGTTTAAAAGTTGATGGAATCTTGACCATTTCATTGGGTCAGTTCACTCTCCTTGCCCTGACCTGTGGTCTCCTTTTTCACTTGCATGCATACCTTTTTTTTTTTTTGTAGAATGCATACCATTTATTGTATTGTTTGGTGCAATGTATTTTTAGTTTTATTGGAAAGAAAGAAAACAAAATTAATTTTCTTTGCAAGAGGAGATTTTGATTTCATATGTGATGGGTGGGAATGTACGTAGGATTTCTCTATGTAATGGGAAAAAAATCCACAGTGCACGGAACCCTCTAAGTGTACAAATAATTTCCTCAACTTGTTTTAAAGTAATGGCTGCGTTTGTATAGAGTCGTGGAAGAGGAAACCTTTGAAGCACTGCAAGTCTGATCTTACCATGTTGGACTTCTGAATCCCTTCCAGTGCATAAATAAAAGACAAATTTCATAGACTTCCTTCTTTTTTGTCGCTACAACAAACAACATCAGGGAAGGCGTCGGATCGTCTCCTCCACTTTCCACAACAAATCCAGCTGCACAAACGCCCCCGAAACCCGTCCTAGGTAAAAAAAGAAAAATTGAAAAGAGACAAATATAGAATCAAGTGTATTTTTCTTAGATTAATGTATAATCAAGCATTTTTTTTTATTATACATTAACCTAATTATGCAGTATTTATATATTGGAAAATGTTCTTATGAGAGTAAGGGGCTTTCGATGTTTGGGCTCAAAACATGGCCTATATAGGCTTGAGTGTAGGGCTCAAATCACTGCTCTGATTGGGTTCATTTTCTTCTTCAACACTCCCTTCAATTTGACAAGGGTTGGGATCTCTAAGAGATGTCAGCGTGATGCTAATTGCTCAAATCTTTTACCAATTTTATCAAGAATTTGAGTGTTAGAAGAGAAATAATAATCCAGCTTAAATATTCTTGTTTTGAGTATGAAAGGCTGGATTGAAAGAGATCTTGATGCTACCCAAGGTCCAATCTCAGACGGTATGTGAGGAAATCACACGACATCAAATGTGGCTGAAGCCATGACCTGATATTTAGCTTCTGCACTTGGCTAGTAATCATGATTTGCTTCCCATTGCTCTATGAAATAAGAAATCCAGCGAGAAAGACGTAATAGCCACTAGTAGATGTTCACGTGGATCACCAGCCCAATCTACATCAGAAAAAGCAATAGTCTTAATTGGACGACCTTCCTTATGTGAATAGAAAGATCCATTGGTCAATATTGTTTCAAGAGAATAAAGATGCATTTTGTGGCAATAAAGTGAAAGCTAAGGATCATGCATGCGCTAATAGATATCATTAACAACATATAAGTAATATCAAGTCTAAGTAAGTCTAAGCAAACCTTCATCTAAACGATGGAATATTTTGGAATTTTGTTCAATACTTTTGAGTGACTTCTAGTTTATTTCTTCCATATAACAAGGTTTCATTGTTCAAACTCATCACTGTGTAACTTTCTGAGTCAGTCACACTTGACATGTATTTCTTGTTGACACAAAATAATTGCATTCACATGAAAGGGACTACAGCCTGCAAGTGAAATTTTATTCATCTTCTCTAACATTCTTATTAAACATACCATAACAAGCATACCTCTTTTTTTTTCCAAATGACATATATTGGTAGGACCCACTGGTTTGTCTAAAACTAGTTTTATTGACCAAAAAAAAATTTTCAGACACAATTTTTTTTTTCTCATTTAGGATGTAAACCAATCATGATCATTTGCAATGTAGGGCAGCAGCAATATCAGGTGAATTCCTTTGGATGTTTAGTTATAACAGGAAACCTCTTTAAATACATTGCAGAAAATTTAGGTGCTGCATCTTGTGAAGTTCTTTTAATGGAAATAGCCAGTGGCTATTTATAGAATACAACAAAGATACCAACTAAAACTAAACTAAGAGCTCATCACATGACATACCCAACTTTACATAGAACAATATTATCTTATCCTGCATAAACTCCAGCATCAGATTCTCCACATTCTGACGGGATTAAAACTCCTAGTCCCACTTGGCTAGACTAAAAAGTTCCCACTCTTTTAGTTTTAGGATAATTTATATATCAATGGTAACAATGATCACTTCAAACTGTTTATCTATGTAAATTCCCACAAAGAAATTAGAGTTACCATAAAACTAACTCTTGAAAATATGGACGTGCCCTTATTTTTCTAGGATGTTATTTACTAAGGTGGTGGTTGGGTATTCACTTTTCATTTCAAGAGAGATAATTTGATGGTTATTTTTGGATTTTCACGTTTATTTCTTCATCCTATAAAATTCCTAGGAACTCAATTACATAAAATAAAGGGGCCCTAGAGATTGATCCTTTCCAATAGTTAGATTGTGTACTTTTACTCACTCATCTTATCAATTACCTAAAATAACCAATAGAAAAGGTAACAAACTGATCTACTCTTGCTATGGAGGTTTTTTTTTTTTTTTTTTTTTTTTTTTTTTTAATTTTGGTAAAAGATGCTTTCTACTGGAATTAGTCAGTTTAAAATTGGATTGAGCAATGCTTTTGAAAGTTTTGAGTTTTGTTTTTTCTTGAAATAACTGATTAAGACCACTTTATAAAATTGTTAAATAATTTGAATGAACTTGAGCTCACTAATGTCACATTTATGGAAAAAAAATGGCTGAAGGCTTTTCGCGAAGTCTTCTAGTGAAAATAATTAATAGCCCAAAAATATTGATTCATTGATGGGCCTAAGTCTTAGAGTCCCTAAATTCATTCGACTCCCTAGCTATAAAGTCCCAAGGTTCATATTTTGTGTCCTAATTATTGTTTCTTTCACTGTGTTGTTCTTATATTGATGGAGCACAAGCTTCATCTTTTTAACAGGACAAACCCAAAACTCTGATTGAACTAAACTTAATGGGCTGGATAAGTACTTAAATAACAGAGGCCAAAATTGCCTATTTTAGATCAATCCTATCAATCTGAAGATCTGAGGTTCTAGATCCAGTTAACTCACAACCATGTAACTGGATAGATCAAACTGCAGGGCCTCACTTTTACGCACATTTGGATACAGGCGTGGTAGCCCAATGGGCCGTACAAACGTGAGTAAGTCTATATAACGGTTAAGTTGAATCCGGAAAAAAAAAAAATTTCAAGCCCAAAACATAATCTGATGACTTGGAATACATTGGTGCTCATATAGGTATGGTTCATTGGCATCCCAAGCATTAATTGATGAGTCTCCTGGAAACAGGGCTTAAGTGAGAAATGTCTAAATTAAGGTCCTAAACATTGGACCAAAGGCCCAAAAAGAGCATATTAATGCTGAAAAACAAAATGGGCCCAATTACAGATTTGCTAGAATAATGACTCTGTAAATGGGTCTCAATTGTAGGCCCAGAATAAACTTTGTTCCCGCGTGTTTAGACTAGTGAGCTAATATCAGTGGGTGATTAACATACAAATGCGGCCCATAATATCAATCGCTAACCAAGCCTAGTTGGACTGTTGTGGGCCTAATTATATGACAATCTGATGGTGAAGCATGCAGCTTCAAACAGCAATCGTCTATGATCACAATTTCTGGGCTTTATTAGTTGGGTCAGTTAGTTTTATGGCCAATTCCTATTCAACCTTAAAACTACATGAAAAACCTGGTCAAATGAAAACCATTCAAAATTCTATTTTGCCTACTATTTTGAAGAGAGCTAAATGGACCCAATTGAGGCTTTTCAACTTAGTTGGATTAACCCAAAAACTTCAGATTGAAGACTTTTAAAACCAGAACAATGAAACCCAAGTTATCCAACTGACATGACTACCTATATATCTCAACATAATGATACCCTAACACAAATTTTCAGGGACGGCATTACTGTCCTTAAGCTTTGGACCATCAAATAATCTCTCTAATGATAGGAAAGAATTACCCACCCATCACAGGAAGTAAATTAAATCTAAGTAATGATGGTTCCCTCCATGATCTCCACCATAGATCCTTCACTCTTCAATTTTTTAATACTTATTCAGCATAACCACCTTGACATTGATTAAACTTCGGCCCATTCTCACCGAATTACTAATGAATTTGTTTCTAAGAAATGCCTTCTTTATGCAGGTCCCTAAAATTTTGAATCTCCTCTTGGGTGGAGCATCCAGAATTGGGGTTGGAATTTAGGAATTCCAGAAGATAGAGTCGACTTTTAGGTGATTGGAATTTAGAAGCCTGGCAAAGAAACATGGAAATTGAAAATGCCATGGGGCCGGTCATCACATCACTGTCCAGAAATTTCCAACTTCATAAATTCATGTCAGGCATTCTGCTAAAGAAATGGAACCTAAGTGAGGCCTGAGTGAGACACTTGGAGGATCCAAACTCCATCGGTTATACTAAAAAATTAAAATCTAGAAAAGTGATTGTTTATTCTAAATCTTCCCCATAGAATATTCACTGGTCACAAGCCATGGGAACTTCCCTATTATTCCTTAATGGCACCTCAATTTTAGATGATCTGCAAAGAATGATCCTGTCTATGCTTATTGTGTCAGAATATACACATAGCTAGCAAATATAAATGCCATTGTCCAGAGGATTGTTTATAATGTTTGAAAGACAGGCAAGTCCATCTCTCATGAACTCATTAGTTGCAAGACAAGAGGGACATCATGTTTCAGTATCTAGTTATTGCCAGTTGCCAACGGCAAGGGGCTGTCTCCTTGAAGAAGAAAAGAAACCTAACTTCTCATTTCAAGTGTGAATACTTCCCAAAGATTCATGTCTAATATTTGGAAAAAAACTATGGATAACATATTTGTAAGTACAAGCAATGTCTCTACTTTACACAACAAACCACTGTTTTTTCATAAACAAGTTAGTTGAAAGGCACATGTAAGAGCACTCATGGGGCCTATTTGTACCAATCGAAACTTTTCATCTACACAAGAGAACATGTTGATCCCATATTTCAAACATATAGGATTGGATGATTGAGAAAAAAAGTTCTCATTTGTGGAAGAATTTTCTCCTTCTAGCAGATTGGATGCATTGTACAGATTTACGGTGCCACGATTGATCAATCAGTGTTGCCCCTTTCACACTCTTTATCCCATGATGATCTACCACCACGATTAATCAGTGTTGCCCCTTTCAACTGTTTAACGGGTTAAAATCTTGATCCTTTTAAAATGTTACCCAAATATTTTAATTTTATGTATAGATTGCAAATGGATCAGAATTGAAATCAGAGTCAACCTATCTTGGTCCTACATGAGGGAAATATGATGTATACCAAATACATATATATATATATATATATATATATTTATATTGTAAATTGTAATGTAGAAATTTTATATTATAAACACACAAATACATTATATAATGATATAAAACTGGTCCGAGACCTAGACCCAAGCCCAATAACTTTATTGGGTTGGGTTGGTGTGGGTTCTAGGTTTTGGCCTCACTTGGGCCAGATCTCAGAACCCACAACAGTTTTTGTGATTGGGTCTGAATATGGCTCGATCCATCCTAGGCACGATCCATTGCTTTCCCTTGTCACACTTCACAGGGGCAAAAGTACCTTTATCTCTCCCTCCTCACAAAGGCCACTCCCAAACCATAGGATTCATTTGTGTTCCATCCACCTTAATTAACAATAAAATGTAATGGTATTTATGTGAATAAATGATGCAATCATGATGGGTCATCTGGATATATTATTGTACAATAATCTAAACGGCATGACTCGTATCCTTTAAAATAATACAATTTTGGTGCTCACCTTCCAGGTTAAGGGACCTAACTCAGGTTGGATTTAGATAACTATTTGTTTTGGTTAACCAATTTAACTTTTAAATAGAAATGATTGACATTTCAAATGCAATTAATGAATATGTTGGGTTTTATTTGAGTCCTTACTCATTGTTCGAGCCAGCGACCTAACTCAAACCCAATCTTATAATCTAGTGTTTGGATTGACCCTTCTGACTTTCAGTTTGATGGGTGGTGACAATTTCAAACCTAATTAAGTTAGGTCCACATTATATATGCATGTTATGACTATGAATCCTATCCAAACTTGACTAGACCAGATCTATTTTAACATTCGGGGTGAGGCCTACATAACCAAATGATATAATCATGGCAATAACCTATTCATAATGATGTGATCATGATGGACATACACTGATACACACACCCTATATCATATAATCATGATGGTCTACTCCTCAACCTCTTATGATGGAATCATGGCGAGTCAAATGGGCACATCCACCTAATTGGAGTGATGAGGGGGGAATAGCCAAGTAATATAATCATGAGGAGCCCTACACATCAGAGATGGAATGATAATGCATCCCCGGCCCAATTATGTATTTGAGCTCGATCATCTTCCTAATGATAAATTCACAATGTGTTTCACAAACCGAAAAGAAGCAATAAGTGGGCAACAACGTCTAGTGATGGAAACATGGTGGGCGTCATCTAGGAAAATAACATGGTGGGCCCACTCGCCTAATGAAAGAACCGTGATGAGATGCCCAAATACCCAAATGACATAATCAAGGTGGGCCTCAAATGTTATTCACCATATATTTCATCATTAGACAACCTTGATCTTCATCTATGTATCGGCCCACATCATGATTTGGGTATATATATATTTTCAGGGTCATCTTGTTTTCGTTGTGAAGGTGCGCCACTCAAATTACTTCAAGTGGGTAAGTCTCATATTGATGTCTATATTTTAGCCGTCGAAACCTATTATGATTTCATCATTCTTATTAATAAAGTCTACATATTCCTATCATTTCGTGGGAAGAGGGGAAACCCTGGCTAAGCTGGGTTCATGCAGCAACTAGCTTATGCAAGCAATCACCCTTGTAAAAAGTTGCGATAAAAAAAAACCTAAATTGCTCTTTTGGAGACTACAGTTTGGTAATTAGCTCTAAGATGATCATTTGGATAGACCTTTGCTGACCTAAGATGATCATTTGGATACATATAAGTAATGGTTTCAGATACCATCAAACTATTTTTCACATGATCACAGAATCCACCATGCAGCATATACCATATAGTAAGCACTTTATCACAAGTTCTTTGGCAAATAGATGGGATTGAAGAGGAGCAGTGACACACCCTTGTCAAGAAATCAATGCATGTGTCCATAAGCGACTCGCACACGTGAGTCTTCACTTGGATTAGCTGGACATTGAGTTGAGGTGATGAATGTGTGGACTAGAACTAGTGGGACGTTCACCAAACACATGGCATAAACCTCTAGTGGGACCATCTTCATGTGAGTGCCCATGCCGAACCCATGTGGTTAAGGACCAGTTTCAAGGGTCAATGGGGCCAAAAGGTTGGGCATGCTCTTGCAATTGCACAGAAAGAGATTGGAGGAAAGTGTCTGTGTATGATTGGAGCCTTGTTGTTCTTGATTGATAAGAAATCAATGGTCCCAACTGAAAGATTTGAGATTTATTATTCCTACTATCCTTTTAATGCAGATGCAGGAACCTCTCTACATGACTACATAGCTGAGATGAGTGAGTGAGTGAGTGAGTGTCAGAGATATCTAATTGGAGTGTCAAAGCTATCTAATGGGCCCCCATTTAATAAAATCCCTGAAGAAGTTGTCTGTGCTCTTATCTCCCTGATGATGACCGTTGTATCTTTTTTTTTTTTTTTTTCACATTACCAGCAATGGTGGTTAGCCCAAGAGAATGACTGACTACACTGTGACCCCTAGTACATGTCGGGAAAAATATCATTTTTATATATATCTAAAGGAGAGGATTGCTTGCACAAACAAAAAAAAAAATAAGCCAAAAATCAAATACGGGAAATTGGATGAAAACAGAACTCCTAACAACGGGGTAGTCCCTATTGATCCGCTGGATATGGATGGACTTGGGCCAGATAGGAAATCTAGTGGATGTAAATCCAGTGTTATCAGATTTGGAGCATACATTGGTGACATTTGACTTGGGCCTTAATCAGACTTATTTGATGGCCCAGTACAAGCCCGTTTGTGACAACCAAATTCGTTCGAATTGAGGTAGCTGTTGGTGACATGACCACCCGCTAATCCTACTAGATCAGACCCAAGTAATTCTGGGGTTTTGGCTTAGTCCTCTTAACTTTTGGGTTGGTTTCATGTTGACATTTCCAACTTAATTGAAAATGGGTCGGCTTCGGATTGAGTCTTGCCCTTAGACCCACCGAATCAAGCTAACTAATTACACTCTTTAACCCACTAACCAAGCTCGAATCCAACCTTGTAATTCATGGTTTGGGTCAAACCCTTTTAACTTCCTAGTTTTATTGAGATTGGCATTGACAATGAAGAAAGTTTAAGTTGGGCTGTAAATGGTAATCTGCCTAGTTCATTGCTACCACCAACCAGACTGAAATCAACCTGATAATTCAGGTTCGGGCTAACATTTTAACCTTTAGATTGGGCAATTGGGTTGGCATTACCCACCCAATTAATAAACAAGTAGGGTTTGAATTAGGCTAACAAACATGGTATAAATACAACCTGGCCCACTGCCACCCTTAAGCCCTACATATCTGAAAAGACCCATGCCTCATTTCAATTCTGGTATCGATGCATTCCTTTATTCATGCTAGGCATTTGAGTTAAATTTGGTTATGGGCACTGGTCCTGTTACCTCGACATGAGCTGACCATGGAGCAGACCTGAACTGGACCTCTCTCTCTCTCATATATACACCAACAAGGAGACTTCTTACATCTGCCTCCCACCACCAGCAAGTATTAATGAACCTCCATGGGACTGCCACTCATTGAGTAATAGAGATGACCTGTTTGTTTCATGCATGTAATTGAATATCTATCTAAGTAGTTAAAAATGAAGTTTCAGACGTGAACATCCAAAAATGATGGTTAAATAAATTATTCTTTTTGAAAATTGAATCAGGGAAGATGGAAAATAAATACTCTATATCTGTCATCACGTGAGTAATTCAATATCTAGAAAAGTAGAGGTCTCGTCTATATCTCTAACATATATCCTTCAACAGTCATCTCATGTCATTCATCCCTCCGGTGGAGCTCATTACACCATGAAGTATTCAATTCCTATATGTTTTATGCAAACAAGTCTATCTTTTTATCATTAACAAATAATTATAATAAGTAGAATTTAATGTTAAATGATGAGTATAAGATGAGCCAGAAAGTAAAACTCTTGAAGCAGAAGCAAAAAAAATAAATAAATGAGGCTTCAAAGTCCTTTTTTTTTTTTTTTTTTTTTGAAACGGTAACAAAAGCTTTCATTAAAGGAGAAAGAAAATACAAAAAAAGAATAAAGGGAGGTACAAAAGGATTGTACCCCATCTAACACAATTTACATAATCACACCCTTCCAAGGAGGCACCCTCTCAACCCTTTGTTTAGCCAAAGCATCGGCAAAAGAGTAGGCCGATTGTAGTTCGTGACAAAAGACCAAGGAGAAAGATGTCGACAACACCCGGATCTCATTAAAGAAGAAATATTGAAGTTTTCATGGGTTGATCTTTTTATTAGACACCCAAACAATTGCATTAGAAGAGTCACTCTCCACAATAAGGGCATCGAGAAAATATCTCTTAAAGCAACGGAAAGCTTCTAAAATAGCTAGCACATCCGCTTCATTGGAATCACAATGCTAACATTCTTTGAAAACATATAAAGCACCTCACCATTGCTATTACGAAAAACACTCCCAATACCTACTGGACCTAGTTTACCTCTCCCCGCACCATCAACATTGAACTTAAGTGAATCAAGTGGAGGAGGAGACCAAAGAATTGACATCCTCTCCTTTGTTGGTCCACACCCCATGCAAGCTTCTCAGTTAAAAATAACATCATTAAGAGAGAAGTTAATTAGAGAACTCATTTCTCACCAAATTAAAAGCCCACTCCGCAACCGTAATGGTAATTTTAAAGATTAACTCCTCAACCAAAGAAGAGGTAGATTTGAAAATTCTATTAATTTTTTCCTTCCATATGCACCATAAAATGGCATATAGAAGCATCCTCCGAAGAATACAATCGCAACTAAAGAATCTACCTCCCCTTCACGACTTTACCACCTCCGCAGTTTTTTTTTTGGACGACACCAAGAGACACTGCATCTACCAATGAAATGACACCAAACACTTGCCGCAACCTCACAATGAAGTAAAATGTGGTCAACAGATTCCTCCTCTTTGCAACACGTCACGCAAGTATCTGAGAAGGCACTAGACATCGACCCTCTTCTTCTTAAATTATCTGCCGTGAAAACTTCGCTACAACTGCTAACCAGCAGAAAGCTTTCACCACCTGGTGAGGAGCCAATCACATTCAAACTAGGGAGAATGAAAACCAAACTAGGCTTCAAAGTCCACGATCGATGATAATGATGGTGATCACGACTTGTAAGTCAAAAGTATATCCAAGATGGACAACCCCATTAAGAATGATGTTTCTTTTGTTAAAAAATCTGGAGGTGTGAATAATTTGGAAGGCATTGATATGAATGGATAAGAGAGTCTAGGAGAGTTGATTTAATACAATCTTTAATGAACAGTGGTCCGAACTGTTTAGGTGGTCCAAAGCTGGAATAAGATGGCCAACTATTTAAGTAGTGTGCATGTTACCATCAACACTCTTGGAGAGAGAGAGGGTGAGAGAGAGAGAGAGAGAGAGAGAGGGTTTTGATTTAGATGGTGTATGAAAAAGGTCCAAAGATTGAGCTGGTGAGGATCAATTTATTTTAATGTTATTTTCCAATCAAGGTTCGGGGTTGGGGGGCGGTGGGGTGGGGGATGGCATATTCAGTGCAGTGGGACGGGGGGGGGGGGGCGGGCGGCGGGGCGGGCGGGCGCGGGGGAGGTGTGGGGGATGGCATATTCAGTGCAGTGGGACAAGTGTCAGAATCAAACATCATGGTGTCCCAATACATTCATTCATTCTACGTCAGTGTCTTAAATTGGAATGCAATTCTCCCCAGACCAAAGTGTAATTGGAAGTTGGAACCTATACTTTATATATGGGTAAATTTCTCCTAGGATGATCCGATGCATGGTCAGGTGATATTGCCACGATGGGAACTGCAAAATTTGAAGGGGTATTGAAAAATCTACATGCATATCCAACCCAAATTCCACCTTTATATATAGTTGAATCCAACGATAATCTTTCAACTTATTGAAAATGGCCATTAAAGCCAACATGAACGCTGAAAAGTTGAAAAGTTGAGGATGATTGAGAAATTTTAAGACAGTGTATTTATACAAGTTGTTAAAAATGAAGAATCAGAGCTACAGAGACCCTTTGCATATTCTTCACCCCTCCACTTATTAAATAACATTTGGTATGGAAACCAATAGATATCTGTCCATTGGCAAAGAAATGGGGATGAAAAGAGTAGATGTATATTATAGATATATTAATTACCATAAATGGATCAAATCAAATAATCCACACACCCTTTTTTTCCTATATCGAGGATTCAAAGTCCGGCACTCTACTCATACAATCATGTTCATCCCAACTGAGCTACAGCTTCGGGCTAAAAGGGACATCCTTACACATAATTTAGGATCCTTGAAGTTTCAACTTCAGATATAGTAATAATTCTTTGTTTTTGAGAGCCCTGGTTTCTTAATCTTATGTATGTGTACTTCAAATACATGTTGTATCAAGGCTCTGAATTCATCACTGGTGAGCCACATACAAAAGTTCTTTTTCATGATATCCCATGTGAGAGATTTATTAGATGTTGCAGACTGAAGATCCATATGGGAAGGTACAGCCTTTGAGCCAAACGCCTGGTCTGCTAGAAACTCCTCCATTCAATCACATCCAGTGGATATTAAATCCATCTGAAAGTGACCGAAGAGCTTAGATGGGCACCAAAAGAATACCTACCTTATTGATTCCATCTGCATTCCTAGGTTTAAAGCAAAACCACAGGGTGCTTCACGTGAATAAACATTGAACGGTTTGGATTATATATATACGTTTCAAACCCTATATAAAGCCAAACCTAGTATACTGCCACCTCTTCTAATCAAGAGGTGTGTAATGTTTTCCACCTCTTTAGATTGATAAGTTTTCATATCAGAAGAGTCTCATTTGCACACCATTTTTCACCATATTTACATATCACGTGCGTTGGTGTGTGCAGGCGTGATTATTTATAGTTGTTATTCATGTTCTATCAGTTGTACACATGTAAATGAGTGCAAACAAACAATCCTCGAGTGTATTATAGGCCAACATGTGCTTGGCATGACCTGCACTCGCGAATGCTCTATGAAGTTGGATTTGAGACCCATTTTCATTTAATTTGAATATTGGTCATGAAGAAAAAACTTAGTTAATCCTGCTTTCTTGTGAATGAAAATATAATTTTTACAAAAGAAATATGTAAATTCTTTTTTTTTTTTTAAATCAATTTACTCTTGGAAATTCTAATACATACTCTGGCAGAGGATCCCACATGATCATGTCATACTTAGAATTTTATATGCTGGATTCCATCCTTAGCAAAACTCCATTGACTCACTTCACTTTCTTTGGGAATAGGAATTAAATGCAATGGCTACTAAGTATGAACTTATCTGAAACTTGAGGTCTGCATGCATCCATGGAATTGGAAACTATGAAATCCAGAACATTGCCTAGACTAAATAAATACATGTGGACAAAACAATTTCAATTTGTTGACAGCAAAGAAGGAGGAGAAGAGAAGAAATTGGAAGAGAGGCTGATGGACCATGTCGAGTGAACCACCGGCACAAGTGGGCCCCACCCCAAAGGCTAGCCAGGGTCAGACCACTTTTTGTGGGGTCTGAAAGGGACATGGAAGAGAAGGTCCCTTTGCAAACCTAGCCATGACAAACCACGTTCTGGTACGGTGCATCTTGTCAGGGTCATGTTGCCATCTATTTGTCTTCTTGGACCAGCCTACCCAACAAGGGTTGATTATGAAGTGTGGCCCACCTTGCCCTATAATGAGAAAGAGAGATGTTGATGGTCAGGGGGGGCCCACCTTGCTCAACATGGACTTTTTTTTTTTTCCCCCTATTTGGTAGAAATGTTCCACATAGCTAGACTAGTAATTGATTGCACAATGTTGAGAAGAAATTCTTTCCTCTATCCCATGAAGTGCTATGGGCCACTTGGGCATGTGGTGGGCCATCAATCTAGCTAGGTAAAGGTCGTTACATACATCAGGCAACAGTTTTTAGCAAGGATATGTTATTATTAGGTTTCCAATTATCCAAATATGTGTAATATAATCTTTCATTTTGAAGGGAAAAAGATGGTTACAAAACCTATTTTTGATTTGGAATTTTCAAATTCCGATCTAGATATAGAACTTGTGAATTTGGATTTCTATGTGTTTTGATTTTATGACTTTAGAAGTGTAATTATATATATATATATATATATTTATATATATATATATATATATATATATGTATGTATGAATTCTGAAAGACTACTTATTTTTCCTCCCCTATGTTTTTAGGGCGTGAAGTCAACCTTAAGTCAATCCAATCATTTCACATATACTACCCCATGAATTGCTATAAAGTCCGCATTTGACACTCATCCAACTTTTACTCACCGTTAGATTGAAATTACAATAAATTGATGCCTCTAAAAACCATTAAACTTTAGGGCCATCGATTAAGGGGTTAGGATAGTCTAATAGAGTTGAAAATTTTCAAATGGTAGATCTCATCTATATTATTCTATCTAGTGGCACTCCATGGTTGTCATACACTATAGTAGGCCCAACTAGGATGGGCATTTTAACAAAAAAAAAAAATCTCCAAGAGTTTTCTAGCGCTCCTCATAAATAAATATATATATATAATTTTTCTATTTCCATTTCATGCAACTTGCTCTGTGAAAAGAAGTACTTTCATAACATTCTTAACATATGATTATTTATTTTGTAATGTATGGAGATACCATTCTGAACATGAGTTATTGTGCTAGTGTCACTCGAAAGAATCTACGGCTAGGGGCATTCTGTTCTTGTCCTGAATACAAGATGGAGGTTCCTTCAAGACATCAACACCATTCATCATGAAACAAATTATAGGAAAATCAGTTCAGAATATGGCAAAAATCTATGTATAAGGGTGATCATAGGCCAGGCCAGGCCAGCTCGAGCCCAATCCGATCCCGAACTCAATGGGCTTCACTTGGGCTGTTTTCTGGTCTATCAGCTGAACACAGGCGTGATAGCTAAATGGGCCAGAACTCATCTATTTTGTTCTTGAGCCCAACACATCCTGACTTGAGAATTGGGGAATTTCAGCGGAGCCTTTGATGCGTTGTACCTTTTTTGTGGATGGTGTGAATTGAAAATCCCACTCCGCACTTGTACAGAAGTCTCATAGGTGAAAATTCCCTAGTTGGTTTAATGGCTGGGGCTGTACGAGATTTTAGGGCCATGGGCTGTTTCCAGGCCTGAGTATTAGGTGCAATGACTGAAATGCATGGGCTTGGACAAGCTTCGGCCAGGCCCAACCAGAGGGCATTGACACCACCCCCATTGGCCCACTTTGAACGGACCACGGGCTTGCCTCGGCTGTAATTGGAGTCCATATTCGCTCACATTAGCACGGAATGCGGACCCCTCATAAGATGATTTTTCCTTGAGATTGACCGATGAAGGGCCCAATGGGCTTGTTATGGAGCCCAAATGTAGAGCAAGGAGGGGTATGTAAGCACTCCTGTTCTGGGATTCGGATTGCTGTGACAGGTCCTTCGTCATAAACAAAGTATTGACATATGTTTAAATCAATGGGCCCTATTCCTGTGCAAGATAACCATGCAAGGAAACTTTGCTGGTGCCCACCTGGGGCCCCAAAGATCATGGGACAGGGGATGGGTTGATCCGTTTGTAGAGCCCACATATGAAATTAATCTTAGGGCAATCCCATGCCTCTAACCCCTTGATACGCAGCACACAAGTTTAACGTGTTTTTATAAAATAAAGAAACTTGACCCTTGATCGAACTGTACACTCCATTCGGATTGGTACAAACCCATGGTATCCAATGCATAGGAAACTCAATAAATTGTACTGGATCAGTTAAGTCTGAAGGGTTTTTTCTTATGGCTGAGCTAAGGAAGTACCAATTCAACCAACCTACATACAGGCCCACAAAACCTGGGGTGATAGCTTTTCCAAGTCCCCACCCAGTTTAGTCATTGGCTCATGACATCTGAACCCAAACCAGCACAATACCTGAATGTAACACTGGCCCATTCCATCTTCGCTTGCCTTCCTTCTAAAGATGTTTTGCCAAGGCAGGCCTGGCATTCTAAGCATACATAGGCCCAGGCCTGCCTTGTTTAACTATCAGCCACGAAAATTAGGCCTGGGCCAACCAATCTTCCTAAAAGCATAGCCCAAATCCAGCCCAATGTAGTTCGGTCTGTGGTCAGCCTTGGTCTAGCCTGGCCTCAAGGTTGCAATTATAAATGTTATAGACCTCACCAAAGATTTAAGCCCAGGAGATCATAGTTATTGAGGATGATCCCAACACGTTGATCGACTATTAGGCTTGGGCTTCTTCGTCAAAGCCCATTATCCCAATCTGGCCCTCATCCATTTATAGCTTATTGCATTGTATATTTAGTGAAAAACTAGAACATATATCATGAAATATCATATCATCAATTATAGATCAATTTCTCATAGCTCTCTTTAAATAACTAAATAACTCTTACTTGGTAATGATCTTATTACCCTTAGCATTTTATTAATGACTAAAATTTACGATTTATCGCCCTATGCGAAGGGCATGTTTGTTCGCAATAGAATACATGGGACTATGGGAAACAAATCCATATGAATTTATGGTGAAATGAGCTCTACCGAATATTACGAAAGAGATAAGGAGTTAATGAAAGGATACGAGGTGAGGAGTAAAATATATAAGGTTGAGATGTAGATGAAACCGTAACTTTCTTAGATATTGAATTACTAGAGTGATAGTGGAGTGTTCATGTCTCATCTTTCCTTGATTTAATTTCCATTAAAGAGAGGTTATTTGATGGTCATTTTTGGATATTCACGTTTATTTCTTTATTTTAAACCGTTCATAAACATACGATCCTCAAAACTCAATTACATATAACAAACTGGCTCTAAAAGTTATTATTTGGCATTGGAACTCATCATTCATTGTTCATAATAATACTATTTTCACAAAGAAAGTCTTCTTTAAGAAAATGCTGAGATCTTTAAAATTTAAGGTCTTCTTATTGGAATCTTTGCAAGAAATAAGTTAATTTAAGTTTTGCTCAAATTCTTTAATTTTATTCTGATTTTTTTTATTACATTTTCCCAATGATACTTCAATTTTGGAAATACTTCAACATTATTACGCTATTCTCAGGAAAATTTCATTTCGGATATGTATCACAATATAACATCTTTCTAAGATATCAATATAACATCTTTCTTAAGATATCATAAATATTTCTGACACTAATTAAAAGTAAAGAAATAAAGACTTATAATTCAAAAAAAAGAAAAAGAAAAAGCATTCAATTTCAACATTTAGAAATAAAGAATCAACCATTTACAAGAACTATGGGCCCGAGCCTATACATAAGGACCACACTTGGGCTTGACATGTAGCCCAAGTTTACGGTCCAATTATAAATGAGCTAGGTTCGAGTCCACCTCACTCAAGCCCATTGACACCCCCAATTAATATTAATTAACAAGCAAGCTTCTTATCCCTAGAGATGCAAACAAGTCAAATCTGATGAATTTAAATCTAGATCCGTCATTATAAATCTAAACCCAAATTGACTCAGAACCTATGCATTATACCTAGATCGGACATCAACTCAAACGAAAAGATTTAGTACCAAATCCATATCTAAAACAAGACGCAAAATTACTTACTATAACCGGATAAAAGACGTTAAAGCAAGCGACATTATTAAATGATATATGATTAAAGTTATGCATACTTTTTTTTTTATCAATATAAATTATACTCTTAAAATATAAATGTAACTCAAGTTGTATTAGCCCTTAAAATTTAGATATATTTTTAATACGCGCATTTAACCATCTTCAAACGGAATTTCAAATCCGAATATATATAAATGTAATTTAAGTTATATAGGCCCTTAAAGCTTATATATTTTTAATACGCACATCTAACCCTCTTTAAAATCGAATTTTAGGCCCAAAGATAAGGGGATTGAGTGATAGATTTAATTTTATATCCATGGATCCGGATCCATTCAACCCTAGGAATAGTCCTGTTATTGCCACCTACTTATTTCTACCCATTTCACTTTTCTAGGGTTTGCGACCTTAACCAAACGAAAACGAGGAAAGTCGGCGCCTTTCCTCCTCCTCTCGCTGCTGTCTCGAACTCGCTTGGTGCAGGTCGGGAATCTCTTTTCTAGGAAATCTCGATTCCCCACATGCATCAACTGAATTCGAGATTTTTGGGCGAAATCGAGTTGAAATTCCTCATACTTCTCTCTCGTGCAAACCCAGCGGTCCGTGCCTTTCCATATTCGATCTTGATTCATGTAATTCCGTTTGTTTTCTCGATTTTTATGAAATTTGAGTTTGATTTGAGTTCTTCTGCTTCGTTTTGCTTGAAAGATTGCGTTTTCTGCTTCGTTTTGCTTTAAAGATTGCATTTTTAAGGAAAAGATTGCGTTTTTCTACTGCCCCTGTGTTGGGTACTAGGTACTTGTTCTGTTTGTTAAATGGCTTTTGCGTATTTGGGTTCTGATTATAGATCGAGATCTGTGGATGTGATTTTTTAGGGTTTGTTTGGATGAGGAGAAAATGGCAATTTGGGAATCCCCCACTAGTGTAGAAATGAGGAGAATTGTAGGTTTGATTCTCCGTTGTGTTTTGGATTTGAAAGGAAGAAAGCTATTAACAACTGACGATTTTGGAAACTTGTTTTAGATGTCATTTTAATGTTCGAAAGATTCGAGTTTTCCAGAGGAAAGGGTGTTTCTTCCTTTCTAGGAGAAAACCAAAATTTGGACTACTTTGTAAACTTTCATTGATTAGATGTGCATCAATCCAAAGTGCGTGAGAATACCTCCAAAGCACATTGGTCAATATCTAAGAGCCTGGTTTCACATGCTTAGAACATGGTCAAATTGGCCTTTTAGATTCCTCTTTCAGAGTAGACCTCAAAGACAAAGATTTTGTTAGGAAGCTTTTAAAATTAGGAGCTTCATAATTCTGTTGGTTAAAGGAGTGCCTAGCCACCTACTCTATCTAAAACATTCCCAACAATAATAGTCAAGACCTATTGATTCCTAATCTCACTCTTTCATTAAAATCAAGGAGATGGTTGTTGCCAAGTGCATTTCTTGGCGGTCTGCTTTCAATCTTGATAACCAATGTTATAGTTCTAAGGAGGTTCTTTGATCTCATATGGTTAGCAACTGCCTCATGGATGGGTGATGGTTTTGATACAGCCATTTGAATAATTTCGATCTTTTTCCATCCAGATGCAAGACTTGGTGACCATTGTTTGCCATCAATTAATGAAATCTTCATGCTCTTCATCCTTTCTTTCTTTATTTAGCATTGGGAAGATCATGCCAGGTTGGTTAGATTTTGGTATTGTATATAGTTTGCCAAGAACCATGAAAAAACATGTTCAAAAGTGTTGATCTCATGGATGGGAATCAATGTGAACCATGTCAAAGCATATGTCTCTAATGATATCTGAAGATGCTTGATTAGTATAGCACGATTGTCAGCTAGCATTCTAAGTCTGTTGCTGAACGACATCATAAGTAGGTGTTCAAGCTTTTGTAGTAGCATCATAGATGAAAAGTTTAGGCATGGCGAGTGTACAAAAGGAAACGACAGAAGGTCAAATAATCCTAACTGCTTAGATTGCATACTGATTCATGCACTTCATTTCACTTTGCAGCGTTCATTTTTAACAAATGTTCATTAGTTTTCAGCTTGCATAGTGGGTTTTGTTCTGTCATTGCAGTTGTGAGATAACCTGTGTGTGGACCATTAGCCTCTGATGGTATTGAATCAAGTTCCCAAAAGTCGGATGCTTGTTACTAGCCATCGGACCTTGAAGGATCTAACTTTGATGTATAGCTAGATGTGGTTGGTTCCCAACACTAGCTATCCAAATTGTGCAATGGGTGAAGGATTTTGAACATATTGAGCTTGATCCAGATTGGTTTGTTGTAATGATTGGGTGTGCTGATATTGAGAAAGATTGATGTTGTTTTTAACCTGTTTATTTGTTTGAGGCTGAGTCTCCTAGTCAACATTGATGCCCTTTTGGGCCCGTTTGGTAATTTTACTTTTAAAATCAAGTGAAATGAAGTGAAGTATCAAATCAAGAGGGATTAAAATATAAGTGGGTTATGATGGTATTTTGTTTTTAGTTGTTTAGTATGGAATATTTTTAACTTTTTATATCGGAAAGTCGGAGTTTTTTTTGTCTTTTAGTAGATAAAGGTGGTTGTTTTTTTACTTTTTTTTAAAAAAGATAGAGGAAATTTTGAATTAATGTGCTTTTGATGTGACCTTTTGTCTGAAAAATGGAGGCTTTACTTGACATTTACTATACTAGTAAAGTGTCAAACGGTTTAGCCCGTATCTCTGCAACTTTGCATCATGCGCATCTGCAGCCATTGTGTAGCACAGGGGTTGGCGACGCATCTCTCTTCTTCTGCCTCACAGCGGCATTTTTTCCTATGCTACATGGATGACTTAAACTCATGCACTCTTCCCCCCTTAATCAGTTGAGATACAGCCCCGAGACTACAGCCAGCATGTTGTTTCTAGTAGTTCTTTACTTTCCTATTTTTTTCTTACATACATAACTCAAAAGGTGAATATAATCGTGGGCTGTTCATCAACACCGTAAGCATTGCTTGAGCACTGATTCCAATATCTAATCAATCTGTGGATGTGGCCCTAAATTTAACTGATCCTTCGAGGAGAAAAAGAAAGACTTAAAATTGATGTTTCTAGGTTTTCCCTTCTAAGCACATGTAAGGTGGTTGGGTAACAAATCCTGCAACTGTAATATGTAGAACATGTTTTTTACATGTGATCCATCTAACAGTACACTTTAATTGAGTTCATTATGTATTGATCAATGCCTATACATTGAGAGGTATATGATCCCGAAGAGTTGGGTCATGTAGTGTCAGGCCCTACCCAAGTTAAATTAGGTTGACTGTTTTTCCATAGGTCATGTATTGCATGAAAAACTTATTAAAGCCCATGTATTATTTTTGGCCTTCTTCAAAAGCTCCTCAAATTTCACAAGCTAGTGTTAGGAATATCCTACAACTTTTATCCTCTTTGGTTGCGTGTCTGCTTCTTATATCTATTTCTTTCTTTCGAAAGATTCATTACACAGCCATCAGAGCTCCATTGTCATCGCATCAACATGTCTTCATGGAGAGAGAAGATTATTTGTTCATGTTTTAGTGGTCCCAAAATGATATATGATTTTAACTTATCCTCTATGAGACCCACATGTTTGATGATCATGTAGATATAATTGCCTACTGGCCTTTGCATCCTGGTTCCACATCAAACAAAAGGTTAAGCAAATGTGGTGTGTACCACAGTGATTTGTACCCATATGATCATCAAATAGTGAGCCCCCTCAAATTGATATACCCATTGTTTGGTGTCACTAACCAGCTGAGTTAGGGGGGCCCTGTTTTGATTTTTTGTCAAGCTATGACTCGGAAAGTTTTGTATTTTTTTTAACACCCCCGGCACTTGGTCTCTGTGGATGAGAGAAAAATCTTTGTCATCTATAATTTTGTTTGGAAATCTAGATTTATAACTTGTCATGGTGCATCCTATATACGACTTTGTTAAGTCCTATATGATTGTTAGTAGGGAATGCAAAACGTTGAATCCGGGGCAAAATTATGGCAGATCCGAACTTGGATCGTCTATATGGTTCGAAGTAAGATGTGGAGTGCTTCAAAATAGGTTTTTTAGATATATATATATATATATATATATATATATCTATTACCCTTAATATAAAAGCGAAGAAGTTGTCCAGCTTCCACCTGCTTAACGATTTCTCTCCACACTCATGGCCCACTTAGATGGCTTGCTGATGAAATGTAAAATGTCTACACATGTTTGCTCTGGACTCTTCCCTCACTTTCTTGACTCTTCCGCCCTAGTCCTCTCTGTCCTTTGCTTGTTGCTTCTTGCTTTTGTGGCTCGCTTAGATGAATGAAATGGTGACAGCGTTTGAACCTCACTCAGATGCATGACAAATGATCCATGTATGAGCTTGCCAAATGGAGGGAGATATGCAACCTGTTGGATTCTCATACCTCTCTCACGGGACCCACGGAGGTCTAATTTTGTTTTAGTTTTTCTTCTTCCCGCTACCAACGACCGTAACAAGAAAGAAAACAAGAAGAAGAAAGGAAAACAATTTTCTTTTTAAATGGTATATAATTAAAGCTAAGTAGACTCTCACATATGAATATAACTAAAGCTATGCCTATCCTTAATACCTTTATATATTTTTAAGTTGTTCTGGACTTCGGGTAGCATCAAACCACACACGGATCCAATTCCAGATCTGAATGATTTGAATCTTATATGCTTGGATACATTCAAATCCTTTTTTTTTTTTTTTTTTTTTTCAATCCAAAAATAAATTCTATACCTGATTTAATCAAGATTGGAGACTTTGTATACTTAGATTAAGATTAGTCGAGACCCTTTGCAACCCTAACAGTAAGGGGTCGTGGTATTGAGTCAGTGGGCTCAAGTGGGTTTGAGCACCATGATAGCATATATTTGCTCATCATACCCAACCCGTTTTCTAATCAGGATGAAATTGTCAAACTAAACCCCTGACCATTGTCCACCAATTCCAGTTTGAGTTGAGTTGCTGTGCCTGTACCCAAGTGCAATGAATCGGACCAGAATTTAGGGTCCGTTTGGGAAAATGAAGGGGAGGGAAAGGAAAATTTAAGGGGGAAGGAAAATGAAGGGGAGGGGAGGGGAGGGAAAATTAATTTTACCTCCTCTTGTTTGGGAAGTCAAAAAGTAGGGGGAAGAAAAGTGAAAAAGTATGGTTTTGTTTGTTTGTGAGATAAAGAGAAAATTACCGTTTTGCCCTTACTTTTGTAAAAACTTTAAAATTTTATTTACACATAAAGGGCAATTTGGTAATTTCTCACATTTTCCCCCCTCCTCTCCCCCATTTTCCCCCCATTTTTGGGGGAAAATTTTTTTTTACACAATTTCCCCCCCTCCCATCCCCCCATTTTCCCTCCCCCTCTTTCCCAAACACCCTCCAAAACCATTTTCCCCCCACTTTCCCCCCATTTTTTCCCTCCCCCCAATCTCTCCCCCACTTCCCAAACAGAGGGTTAGGGTTGGATTAGTGGGTCAAATGGCAAGCACAAACTCATCCTACTTATTAATTGGGTCAAAACTCCAAACTCAAGTAGTAAGGAGCTGCCATTCTCACTTGACGGTCCAAGGCTCAAACCCTATGTTCACCACCTTCTTTCCTTTGTGCGGGCTTCCTTCCCACTTGTGTAGACTTTCCTTTTACGTGTGTCTACTTTTTTTCCACTTGAGTAGTCTATCTTTCCGTATGTGTATGCGGTCTCATTCTCGGGTCCAAGCCTGCACCAAGAACCATATTAGTACTAGCATTACTGGATTGTGTTTGGGCACAAACAAATCAGGGGCTTTTCTGAGGTTGTCATAATAAACAAGGGTCATTTCTAAAGATAAATCAGGGGCTTTTCTGAGGTTATCATAACAAACAGGGGTCCTTTCTAAAGATAAATCAGGGGCTTTTCTGAAGTTGTCATAATAAATAGGGGTCATTTCTAAAGATAAAACTCAATGTGGTTTTAACAGCTTCTCTCTTATTCCATCTTCCTCTCCTCCTCCTCTTCCTCGCCAGGGCCCAGGAAGTTTGCACTAGGACGATGTAAGCCTCTCTCTCTCTGTACCTTCCTTTGATTCTCGTTGGGTTTTTTTTTCTCACTCTCTCCGCTATGATTTTAGCAATGGTTGTTCATTTTCTCAAAAAGATCACTTTTTTTTTCATTGCATGATAAGGGGTTCTGGATTTGGGGTAGTGGGGTTTCTTGTTTGGATGGTTTTTTTACAGTATCAAATCATTGAGCCATTGTTTGTTTATAATCAGAAAGATTGTGTGAAAGTATTTTTATGCTGCCAGTTGATTTAGCACATGGGGTTCTTTTCCAATATGTAATTAGTGCAGCCATTGAAACCCCTGAAACTGGTTTTTACAATTTGAGTTACAGATGAATGAAACCTCGATTTTATGTTGATAGTTTGACTGAGGTTGGACGTTTACAGTTCTGGGTTTTGAAAGCCACTCAAAATGCATAAATGTTCGAGCTGGGCAATCTTTTTAACATCTGAATGCAACCTCTATTTCTTGATTGGAGCTTCATAGTAATCGTTCATTTCAGTTATGGATTTGTAATTTTGATTCAGGAAATGTCCCCATACGAATTTATTTTCCAAGGAATCGCGGGGAATTTTGCCCATTTTTGCACTCTTTGTAAGGAAAAGTGGAAAACAAACAATCTCGGCACTCCTTACGTTTTCTGCAAAAACCCAGCTATACAAATGTGCCCTTAGGACATGTTTGGATGTCCTTTGTGAAAGTCAAAATGAAGGTAGAGGCCATTAATTTGGGGTTGAAGGCATGGAGAAAATGGAATCCCATTCCATATCAATTTTGTTTCAATTTTAGTTTTGAGGCAGTAGCTTTGTAATATCTACGTCAACCAATTTTATTGTAGTAGTTTCTTTCTTGTTTGTTTATAAATGATTGAAATCTTCCAGACACTGAAGTTCACCATACTTTTTATTGGAGATTCATTTCGGTCATGCTTGACTAGTTATTGTTTAGTTAAAGCCTTCCTGAAGCTTCTTCCAGCTCACAACGGCCCATAGCACAGTTGCAATGATTACAAAAGAAAAAGAAAAAGAAGATTTTTGTCATTTAACTTTTTTGTGAGGGATTTGTGTGTAATGGGTTTTGTGCTATTGATTCTTATGTATTTTTTCACGCTTGATTGGTCAGGTATGCGTGGTGGTCAACCATGATATTCTTCAATCAAGTGGGAGATATTCTGAAGATCAGGAGATTTAGAAGCATAGCATCATATGCTGGATTTTACTGCTTTGCTACCCTCATAGCATATGCATACACAAACAACACGTGAGTCATTTCCTATGCATCGTGAGATCGAACAATCTATCAGTTTTTTTATTCTGATGCTTCTCATTCTTAAAGTTTCCTGGTTCCCCTCAGTTTTGTTTTCTTTTCTTTTCTCTTGCAGTACGAGAGCTGGCTATTCTAGGGGTGACCAATATTATGCATCATTCCCAGCGGGGACCGAGCTACTTACGGACACATCAAAGGTATATAAGAAAAGAGCATGCAAGTTCCATTTTTAATTTTCATTACTAATTTTCCTTTTCTGATAAGTCTCGTCTGTTGGCAGTTATATAAGGCTGCACTTGCTAATTGCTTTGAAGAGGAGGAATGGGGTCCAATAGAGTTCTCCATCATGGCAAAGCACTTTGTGCGCCAAGGGAAATCACCTTATGCATACCATTCTGTGAGTTCAGTATCTTTGTCCAAGTTTTTAATTTCTGCAATTTTTCTCTTTTGGAAATTAACACAAGAAGATTTTATTCTTTCACAACCCTCCACCCCGCTTCACTCCCCTACCCCTTAGTACCATCCACTTCCTCCTCTCTTTCTTGATTGGTAACATGATTCAGACCCGCACATTTGTGTTTGCAGAATGAGACCTTCAAACTGTAAGGATTGAATTAAAAAGAAAAAACTGTACAATACTAGTATTATTCTATTAAGACATTTAGATTGCTGCCTAAAAGAAAAGGAAAGAACTTACAAAGAAAATTCCCTACCAGAACCTCATTTATGTTCGCTCCAGCTTTACCCAGGGTGTCTGCCTCTGCATTTCATTCCCTTAGAATAAGTGCATAGGACACATTTGTTCAAGCACATAAAAGCTTAATCTCCTTCACGGACAGTGCTACTCTGTCCCCATCTTAATGCATTAGATGAGTTGGCCTCAATGAGTACGGGTTCCCTTTATTGCATTAATTTTACCTCTACTGGAATCACCTAAGCCACATGAACCCAACTAAGTCAGAACTCCTTCGCCATTTTCTGTTGCTCCTCAATTTTCAAGGATTTGGAATTTTCAAAGGAACTTCCATCCATATTAGGCTTCTAAAAACTGGGATGAAGAGAATTCTGTCTCAGATTTTTTTTAATTCCCTTTCCAAATCCAAAAATGAATTTCCCATAATTCCTTTGCTTGTGATCCCCATTGCAAGATCCATGATTTTGTTCAATTTATCAGTGAACTCAATGGGGTGATTTTGCCTTTGAATATCCTCCTAAGGCCTTTCTTCCATATTCCTGGTGTGATTGCCAAAGGTATGATTCTCTATAATATCCATCCCCTAATAGGAATTGGACCTCCAAACCAACCACCAATCAGATCTCTGATAGAGACTGGCATGGTATATGATACTCCACACAGTGAAGGGAAGAAGCCCCAAATGATACAAGCTGTAAGATGCAATGAATAATGAGATCTCCAACTGGCTCCTCCTTAAACCAACATATGGAACAAGTATCTAGGAGAAACCAGTCAACAGATAAATGGCAGTTCTATCTATCAACATCTATGGTCTTGGACCATCAATACTGATTTTTCTTTAGAGTTCGGCCACTTGATCAATCCACTTACTTCTATTATGTCAATACTAACCACTACTGTTGGGTCCACTTAAGATTTTCTAGTGTTAATATTTTATTGAAGTCATCTAATAGAAAGCCTTAACTCTAAGCAGCAGGCACTAAGAAACTTCAGACTGTCTTTTCTAGAGTCAGCGATGTAGACTTAGCACGTTGCCTTGTCGCTTCTATTAGCACAATATTTGCTTTTGATAGTTTGTAATCTCTTCTGCTTGAAATGTCATGTTGATATGCTTCTATTAGCATCTCAAAGCTCTGGAACACCAATTCTAGCTGAATATTATCATTATTATGTTGAGGACCATGGTGATACTACTGAATTGTGAGATCTGCTGTTTTTGTCAAGCCCACTTAAGCTGTTAACATGCAGAAATTCTTCATGTACTCATGAACTAACCTTACACTTTGGTGGTTAACATTTAGAAATCCTTCATGTACTCACTAACTAACCTCATTCCCTGTCGAAGATCTATCAACATATCATAGAGATCCTAAGCGTAACTCAGAGGAAGGATTTTCTTTAGTTGATTCATTATATCCCAAGTAGCAATTGATTTCAGATCTTGCAACCATCATTGCTTTTACACATTGAACAACAAAACTGCCATGACTTCATGAAATCTAGTAGCCATAGGAGACACCTTGTGTGCTTCCATCATCTTCTTATGGGTGATGACACTGCATTCAAATCAATCAATTGAGAAGAGCTTCAGGCTCTAGTCTTTTGTAAAATTTGAAAACTTCAATTTTTAGGCCTGGCTTGTGGTTATTTGCAATTCCGTGAATTGACTGGACCGCGTTCACCATTATGTTGCACCTATTGGTTTTTTAAATTGTCAACCCGGTGCACCAAGGGGCATATATGCTTCCATCCATCCAATGCTTGCTTGGAGTTGAATACATTTTGTATATATTTCCTGAATTGGCACAACTTGTGCTGCCAATATAGCATGTTTGGTGTAACCTCTTCAGATAATCGGTTGTATGCTTCCCTGATATTTTTTTGAATTTTGATGTGTCCCAATTACCTCTGGAATGAGTTGCTTTAGGACATTATCAGTTGCTCGTCATTTGATTGTTTCTTTGGAGGCATTTTGTCGAACAATCGGCGGACTTTTTTGGATGACTTATCAACCAAAATCACGTTGTCCTTACACACCTTTAATTACAATATAGCCTCAAAACATCTCAATTGCTTTTCACTCAGTTGAATGAATGGTGCATCCAATCTTTGAATGCTTAGATATTCCATAGAATGTGGCTTTTATTTTCGAAAATCAGTGTAAAAGATCCCCAAATGCCTCTTACTTGCAACAAGAAATTAGGGAGAAAAGATTTGTTTGTTTTTTGTTTTCTTTGAATAGCAATCAGTAGGAAGGAGACTTGGTATGTGTGAGTGTTGGTGGGGTTACTTGATCCTGGAGGTACTTAGTCCAATTTGACTCGGTCTCGGCCGATTTTTAGAACCATGACTTGATGTGGATAGAGGCTCTTTAAATTTTTGCTGATTGGTAGGTGCTAACCTTGATTTGCTGACCACTGGTAGATGGTTAGAAAGGACCTCAGCTGTACAGACAAAGGGATAAAAACATGTCCTTGATCTTACTATCTTTAATACTTTTTTAAGCATTTCAAGCGATGCCAATCCCATGAATCGTGTAAGATGGGCCTCAAATGCATGGAATTGGCAGCTTTTGAAGTTGCATTTTCCACAACCCAGGACCATAGCTTCATCTGATATTTTCCACGGATACACAACTATCTTTATTATCATTGGCACAATTGTTATTGGTTATTTCCCATTTGAGTAGCGATAAACTATTGGAATACTGTATTTGAAGATATATTAAAGTTAGTGTAGCTTAGAGTTGTATTTAGATTCTTGAAGTTGCTTTACCCAACAACCATATGAATGTATGTTGCTGCCTAAATTTAATTTAGATATATGCAATAGATGGCTCTTTTGTATCACAGCCCACAAATGTCTGATCGTGTCATGTGGATTGTCAGCTTGTAGATGCATACCACTTACATTTGTTTGATCCTTTTTTTTTTTTCTGTTGTTGGTTGGTTTTTCTTTAACTCTGCCGGAAAATTTGCGCTCGTATGTTTTTGGGGATACTTAAATTTAAATTTTTCCTTAATTTTTACGTCTTCTCATGCTTCCAGCAATACATGGCACACCTGCTTTCTCATGGGCAACTCGATGATGGAAGTGGCACATAGAGACGCATACCAGTTTCGTTACTAGATCTGTGGAAATATACCGCAGGATTTGATACTAGAAATCAAAGGAAGCCCCTAAAAGCCATAAAACTGCATCTGGAGATCAGGCTCAATCCTCAGTCAATGTAGTTTTCCTGAACTTCAGTTTTCATGCATGCAGGGTCATTATTTGGTGATATGTATGTAATTGCACCTTTCATATCATGACCTATCACTGATGGCTATTTTTAAATTCTTGGAGATTAGAAGTTTATAACTTCATTATTTATAATGTTGGAATAGATTTCTAGTGTTCTTGCTTAATCACCTTTGCTGAAGCTAAAATACTATAATCTGGCACCCTTGAAAGTGGAATTCTTTTTCTTTTCTTTTTTTTTTTACAACCGGGACTTGTTCTACAGTGTACTGTAGTTGAGTTTGTCTCATATTTGTTGGTTAGAGCAGCCCATTGACATGTTTCTCACAGAATGACAGGAAAATAAATCTTAGGAGTCCGTTTATAACTTTACGCATGGGTATGAAAATGGAATTTACATAAGTGATTTTTACTCGTGTGATTTGTTTGGAAGCACTGTTTTTACATGAGTAAATGATGAGAGGTGGAAAGAATCTATACCATTTTTTTTATAAAATTTAGTGAGCGTTAAGGATTCCAAAACCATTTTACAAAGGAAATACTAAGCTTCAAAAACAATGAGCAATTTGGAGCATGAATTGGAGGCCTAGAAAGGTGCAGAAAACTAGAAGCAAGATTAAGTTATTCTATTTTTCACATCTTTCTCAAAATCCATTAGTATCTAATAGATGAAACTTCATGACAATGGAGTTTACTATGTCCATGAGAATATTAAAAGATTTGGATCATGAATTGGATTTATTAGTTAAAAAAAAAAAAAATTTAGCGGTTCGAATCACAAATTTGGGAGAGCCCACAGGACTAGGAGAAAAATTGAGGGTGGTTGATGGGATTTGCTCCTTCTGACCTATTGAAGGCAGAAATGAGAGAGGATGTGTACATTTCCCTACCCTTAGAAGTGAGCTGTGTAATGGTTTCACACTTGACAAACTTCATTACCCACTATTTTTACTCCGAAATTTGCCCCCTCACCAAAATTTAAACGTAATGCACAAATGAATGCAAACAAAGGTGTTCATGTATACATGTCTACATGTGTAAATGAGTGAAACCAAACGACCATATGGCTGTGTTTGGCTGCCTATCTTTATGTGAAAAATGTATCTCTTGAATATTACATAAAAACCATGCGGACAACTTCCATGGAGGAACTCATCCAATGTGATTCTAATCCAACAATTATCAATCGATTGAGTTACAATTGAAGCCGTAAAATGAGGAGCCAGGATGATCTGATTAAAGTTATATATGGTCAATTCCCAATCTACATCATCTCCTTCACAAGAAGAGAAATCGCGCACACTACAAACTGAATTTAGCTACTTAGGCTCCTTTTTTCTCTCTTTTTCTTTCTCAAGGTTAAACAGCTACACTCTTTGTGAAAGCTTTTCTGGAAAGAACCAAATGACAACTGCTTTTGCTTTTGGAATGTAGAGTCCCTTTTGTTGTGAAGAAGGAAAATGTTTCTTGGTGAAGTAGAAGACCCCCCAATACTTAAAACTCCCAGATTGACCTGATAAGAATTGTAAACTTCTCTAGTAGACTTGATCCATACTAAAAAGAATTGTTAGCTACAAACAAACTGCAGGTCTGCATTTTTCCAAAACTTTTCATCTGGATCGTCACGTCATCCAACAGTTGGTATTTATCAATCCTACAGCCTAAATACAAACCCCAAGCACAGCCTAATGTGGACCAGTTTCAAGCGCAGGACATTCCTTCTAGTGATGTTGAAATAGCATTAATTCTCAGCATGCCCAAGATTTGCCAATTAACTTCAAAACGTTCCAAACAACAGAACTCAAAATTAGAAAAGGCATGCATGCTCATCACATGCCCAAATAAAAAATGGTAGGGGTAGCACAAACTTTAGCATGGCTGCAAATTTTATATTGCTTTTAACACAAAAGCAAGACTTTTTAAATGTGGAGCAAGCATTACAATCATTAGATCATTGCAAGAATGTTAGAAGCTCTGGTGGCTAAGTGACTGATATAATGAGCCTAGAAAAATCCTGCAATATAAGAGAACCCCAACTCTCCCATCAGTGTCCACAACCAAGCTAAGGTCTAGACAGCATTATTATCTACTCTTCACAATCTTCAAGGCATGGTCCATAAATGGCAGGCATCATCAGATCTACCATTTGCAGGAGAGGACAATGTGCTCACTAACTACATATTTTAGGTTGGATATCACATAATAGTCAAATAAAAAAAAAAAAAAAAAACGATAACGAAAGGAACAGCAAATCAGGACACAGTAATAGAAAGGCATTCATAGATTAAAAGTGTATGAAGTAGCAACGAGTTTAACACCACTGTGGTGTAAAGCCATGAAATGAGAACAAAGGGAGTGCAGAACATCACTGATGTACTACTTACTACTGCATTCCATAACAAGGCAACGTTTACACTGCAAAGCCACAACCTACACGACCATTCAACAAAATCAGCGATGATCCTTCCCAGAGCAAAGCAAACCATCTTTCTTCAAGCGATGACAGAGAGCCAGTTACAAGTTGGATTGTGATTCGGGGGATTGAATCCTCTTTTACCTGTATTATTAAATACCAGCAACATGAGTTTATAGTTGAAATGAAAATACAACAGAAACAAAAGGCTTGGATAGTTAGTAAACACAACTCCATGATTGTCAAGAGAAATTGCATCAGGATGGTACATTACAATTGAGTTACCAACGTAAACAATATTGCCGAAACCAAGACAGATATTTTACGAACAAAACACCTGCAAAAAAGGGAAATAAAAAAACTACTCACTGGTCAAGGAGAGGTCAATAGTAATACATAGCACATGTGAAGCACCAGCCAAAAGCTCTATCTGATAGATTCTGTATATTCTCTACTAGACCCTTCACAAATGGCACCGAAATAGACAACCCCACAAACGTAATATCCACCCGATACATAACAATCGTGTATAATAAACAAGAAAAAGTTTCAAAATATTCATAAATTTCAAAGTATGTGAAATAAGTAGAAATCCACAATAACTTCCACCTCCATGACAATGGCACACATTCTTTTCACACAAGCCACACTATTTGAATCCCAGCTATGCTGGGGTTAGCTACACAAATTATGTTTCTCCATTCCAATCTATCTTGAGCCATCCTCAAATAAGTTATACTTCTTCATATCTATTTTTACTACCTCCATCAACGTCCTCTTTGACCCACCCATTTCCCTTGGTGGGCCATCAACATTCATAACCAAACTTTTCCTTACTGGCATCATTGCTGACCTAAATTGGACAAAACCCAAACCATCTCAAACGGGTTTCTCTAATTTTATCCCCTATTGTTGCTACTCATAAATGCTCTTGAAAGCGCTCATTTTTTATTTTATCCTTCCTAATTTTACCACACATCCACCTCAACATTCTTATCTCTACTACATCCATTTTGTGCATATGTTGCTTCTTGATTGGCCAACACTCTGCTCCATAGGTCATAGGTAATCTAATCGATGTCCTATAAAAATTTTCCTTCAATCTTGTTGGAATTCGTCAGGGTCACAAAGCACTCTAAAAGCAAGTCTCCACTTCAACCAACCCGCTTTTATTCTATATTCAACATCTTCATCAATCTCCCCATCTTTACTAATTATAGAGCCAAGGTAGTGGAAAAAATCACTTTATAGTATCTCATGGTCTTCAATTCTCACAATAATTTCAACTCTTTCTATATGCGCACTGAAGTTACAATCCATATATTCCATTTTTTTACAGCTTATTTTAAAGCATTTTGGATTCTAAAGCCTCCAACCATCTCTCGAGTTTTGCATTCACGTCATCTCTTGATTTGTCTACCAAGTACCAACACAATATCATGCATGCGTGTAGAAGTGGGGCGTTACAAAAAAACCGTGAGGCCCGTGGGCCAAAGCGGACAATATCATGCATGCGTGTAGGGGTGGGGCATTACAGATAACATCCACCAATGTACATTTTCTTGAATATGAGTAGTTAACTCATCAATAATTAGTACAAAGGGCTAAGGGCTTAGGGCTAACCCTTGATGCAAACCTACGGTCACTGGGAAATTCCTTGTCTCTCCACAAGTAGGTCTCACACTCGTTCTTGCTCCTTCACACGTGTCTTTAATAATTTCAATATAACCTCTTGAAACATTCATTTTATTTAAAACTCACCAAATTCAATCTCTTACCCTGTTGTAGGCTTTTTCTAGGTCGAGGAAGACCATATGCAGATTTTTCCTCTTCGCTATGTATTTTTCTATTAATTGCCTAAGTGAGAAGACAACTTCCATCGTTGACCTCCCTGGCATAAAACCAAATTGATTTTCAGATATCTTGTTATTCTGTCTAAGTATTTGCTCATTACTCTCTCTCTCTCTCATAGCTTCATAGTATGACTTATAAATTTAATCCCACAATAGTTGGTACAGTTTTGTATATCTCCTTTGTTCTCATATATAGTACTACAACACTTTTTCTCCATTCATCCGGCATTTTCTTTGTTATTAATATCTTATTGAAGAGTCTAGTTAACCAAATCTCCTCAACTTCTACTAAGCATTTCCAAGCCTCAATCGGGATGTCATTTGGACCCATAGTATTTCCCATCTTCATTTGTTTTAATGCTTTCCTCACTTCCACCATACAAATTCTACGGAAAAAAATATGCTTTGCTAATGAAGTATCCTCTTTTGTTCTTATGTCTCCTATATAGTCTTCATTTAAAAGTATGCTAAAATATTCCCTCCACCGTTCTTTGATATCGTTATCCTTAATAGAACCTTTTGGTCATTACTCTTAATACATTTGACATGATCTAAGTCCCTACTTTTCCTTTCTTTTATTTTTAAAAGCTTCAAAATATCCTTCTCTAGTTCCCAACCTATTATATAAGTTATCATATGCTTTGCACTTTGTATCACTTACTACTTTCTTAGTTTATTTCTTTGCCTTCTTGTACATCTCATAATTTTTTATATTCCTAGTACTCTACCAAACTTTGTAACATCTCTTCTTCCGAACAGCTTCCTAAACCTCTACACTCCGCCACCGGGTTTCTTTATTATTGTGTTTTGTGTTTCTTCCATTTCGACTCTCAAAGCACCTTTTTAGCAACCTTTCTAATACAATTAGTCATTTGATTGCACATCGTTGTAGTTTCTCCTTTAAAATTCCATTCTCCATCATCAATCACTTTATCCTTAAATATTGTCGTTCTTTCTCCTATCAAATCCCTCCACCTTGTTTTAGGGCAGTCAAATATGTCTACCTAAAAGTCAAACCACTCATAACAACTATCACCCCTTACATTGGCTAATATCAAACCATCTAATTGACCATGTCACATGATTAAAATCATTGGCCTACCAACAATAGGATCTAAGTACTTGCAAGAAATGAGGTCAATCGGATATTGCCAGCTATCCGTGATCAACAACAATTCAATGGAAGGTCAAGAAATAGGAGCTTTGTTTATTGTCCATTTAATTACTTAGATACAGAACAGTCACAATCTACTCGATTTGATTTTTTGGAGATGGATAGATCTCAAAGTTATTTTTTCATCTGGTGGGACGAATCAGTGAGACAATATCTCTGTCAAATGTACTACCACCTTGCAGTTTGGATGTTCATTGGATCAGACTAGGGAGATTCGCGAGGCTCCTCATTGGGGCCCAATAAAGAAAATCTGAACTTTTTAAAGTAAATTCCCTACTCTTTAATAGATCCTTGTCAAATTCCACCCTACTCTTTAATAGGTCCTTGTCAAATTTCACCTCTACAAGATCTGGGCCCACCATCAGATTGATCACTAAAATGTTTGATTTTTCTTATTAGTATGAAAGTGGAACCAACTCCTATTGGAGTACATTTTTAGAGGGCCCATTGAAGAGAGGACATTTATTTTAAGTGGTTTAGATTTTTCAAAAAGTGGGCCCTATTAAAAGGGTACAATTAAAAAATGTCCGAAATCACAAGAATTCCATAGGATCAACAGTGCGGCCCACCTTTTAAAAGTCTAAATCGTTCAAAATAAATTCCAACATATAAGATAGGCCCTAGCAAAATTTCACTCTAATAAGAGATTGGCCCACTAGGAGCATTTCAGTTATTGAATAGGTGGGTGCTACTTTGTAGAAAAGGAAGATAGAAAAGTCCCACACATAAGGTGATCCGGACAAAAAAAAATAAAAATAAGGCCATTGACCCCTTTGGCATTTGGCAGAAGACAGAAAGGAGAGGAGAGCGAAAGAAATGCGAAAGAAGAGGGAAAGGAGAGTAAAGAGGAGAGGGAAGAGGAGAAATAGAGAGTAACAAACAAAGCCTGACCAACATGTAGCATAGCAGCAGCCCTGTGGAAACAACTGATTAATTGTTGACACAGTCCGATACAGACATTCCATTACGATGTCGGTTCAGTATCATCTAATACAGAACGCATTACCAGATGCTTTAAACCATGGTTTCAATTCAATGGTAACAATTAGATGAGCGTCATTTTGGGATGACAGCTAATTCATGAAGGGGTTGGGAATAGGAAAGGGTTGAATTGATCACATGAGGGCTCTAGTTTGCCCAATAAAGCATCGCTCATAAAGCTTGAATGTAGGAGAAAACCATGCCAAAGAGGAACACACGTACATATTGCCAAAACAATGTCACAGTCAATTCTACGATTTTCCCCCCCATGAGTCCTGACCAATATCTCCTTCTCAATGACCTTACAAACAAAGACATTGTTACTTAACAATTTCTCTTTGTTTAATACATAATACATTATTTATTGCTATACCGTGTTTTCTATGACTTCTACAACTTGGTGAAGTACTACAATGTAAAAATATGAGAACAGTAAGACCCATAATACCACAAGACAAAACTATAAATGGCCTAGACAGGCCCACCAAACAATTCAATCACACTAAGCCCAATAAATGTGAAAATCAATTGGATTCATGTAGATGATGGAAAACATGTTGTCCAACGAAGCTTTAGAATTTGCCTAAGGAAGATAAAAATGGACTGCTCAAAGATGCTGAATCCCATCCAACAGTGTATAACAAGGTGGACTCCACCAATTGATTTTTCTCCTCATTGCATGTGTCCACCTATTTTCTATTGTTAGATGGGCCCACCAAGATTGTGTTTATTTGGAAAGGACACATGGTCTTTAACAGTAGGTAAGCCCAATCGTGCTTTCCATCATTAGGTGGGGCTATCATCATTTTTTTTCATTTTAGAAGGATCATATTTCTGTAATTGGGCGAATAACCTGCTTCCATCTTTTAGTACCATCTCTGCCATCCACCATAAAGTGGACCCAACTAGAATGAATCATCATCATCATATGATTGTTTTTGTTACTAATGATTCTTTTTCACTGCATCTGGTGCATTGTAAAGGTTGGCTTCTAGTAGTACACTACCATCCAACAGGCAGCCCATCCCATAGTTAAAGAAGTAAGAGGAGGAGAAGAAGATGACCAAGAACAAGAACAGAGCGAGATCAAGCAAGCACTAGCAAACTCATTCCCATATGTTATCCAGCAAGTACATGTTAGAAATAGTAATGAAGCTAAGGGTCATTTAAAATATGAAGAAAACCAGTTCCTATAATTTAGCAAACAAGATCCTTTTTGTGAAAATGGAAATAAAGGTTTGAAGAGGACAGGACAAAAGCAACGCACAAAATGGACCACAAGCAACCACTGACAACAAAAAAGTGTACCTAGGGTGCCACTGTTCGAGTTTTCTTTGATTTGTTTTTCTTGTCCTTGACTCTGCGTTTTTTTCCAATGCCTGTATCAACACCAACAGCTTGAAAATCCAGACTGACAGCAGAAGGCCCCGGTAGTGGCACTGGCACCGCATTTGGTACAACGTTGTGACCTGCATGTTGGGACTCATCCACATGTCTAGAAGCCACATTAGTAGGTGTTGCTGGACCACTAGGTAACGCCTCAATTGTCACTGCAGCTACATTTCTAGCCGGACCACCACTTACTTCCAAGTTGACCTCTTCTTTTGGTTTCTTAACCACAGATTGGGCTTGTAGCATTGCTTGAGCATTAGCAGGTTGTCCAGAAGGTAAGGCCTGTGGACTTTTGACAATTGATGGCTGTGGCGTATTACCAGTAGTCGGCATGATCACACCGACACTTCCAGAAATCAAAGAGTTTCCCGGACTGTTCTCCAGGCCTCCATAGGCCACATTGATACCATGAGAGACTCCTGGCTGGTTGAGGGGCACATTGATACGATGAGAGACTCCAGGTTGGTTGACAGGCACATTGCTACCATGAGAGACTCCAGGTTGGTTGACGGCCACATTGATACCATGAGAGACTCCAGGTTGGTTGACGGCCACATTGATACCATGAGAGACTCCAGGTTGGCTGACGGCCACAGTGATACCATGAGAGACTCCAGGTTGGTTGACATAATGCAAAGCAGCATAAAGTTTGCTTTTAGATTTTATGATTTGAGACAACAAAGTCCTTGACTCAGAGTTACCTGCAAAATACCCTCTAGTATATGAACAGCCTCAGAAATAAATGAAATATTGATACTGTATCAAGGTCCTACGTCATAACAAATTATTTTGTGTGCTCCCTATTACGTACATGCACCACCCATGGTTCAATTACCTAGACCATTGATGAAATTGACCCCACCACAGACAGAAAATCTCAAGAAAATCGAGGGAAGAAAAATGTCCCTTCAATCAAGGGCGAAAAATAAAAATGGTTAAAAATAAAATACTTTTAAATTTCTAAAGAAAATAGATAGGCTCTTCTAGTCAGATATCTTTGGGCTTTATCCATTACAGAAGCCACAACATCAATAATCTGAAACATTGAAGCATGGATCCTACGTGCAAGGTGTAGGTAGGCAGTAATATAGGACCCATGAGTCCTCATCTCACGAGTAACATGTAGAAATTTAGAGATCGCAGCGAATAAATATCTACACATAAAAAGCAGCTCTTGGTACATGTATTCAGCTGCGTCAGATTTGAGCCACAACAAATGGTGCCCCTCCCCCAGTACATATTCAGCTGCATCTTATCATAACTTTGCACAAAAGGTACTCACTCTATGAAGGTATTGGAAAAGCTTTTGGAGATCAAAATATATTTTGTTGCACAAGGCTTAGACTCATCAGTCCTATCATCCATATGACCATCGGACTTGCCTAAAACTAATTAAAATCAAAAAACCAATTATAACCTATGATACCCGAATACTGCAAATTACTTGTGGTACCTGTACCGATACGGTCTGATACGGATACCGGTATGGGATACGGCAAGATACGGCTCGGATACGGGGGGCCAATTTTAGGATACGGCTTGCATTATTTTTTGCCCAATATTTCAACAGATTTTTCATTTTGGCCAATTTTTGTCTTTCTCTTAGTTTGATCAAAAGGAAAACAAAAGAGAAGAAGAGGAGGAGGAGGAGAGGAGGAGGAGACCCACCTGCTTCGACTACTGCTGCTGCTGCTACTTCGACCTCCAGGTGCCAGGGATTCCTCCTCTTCTTCTTCCTCTGTTCTTTTTTCTTTCTTTCTTTCTTCTTTCTTCTTCTTCTTCTTTCTTCGTTTTTTTTTCTCATTCGTTCGTGCCCTAGAGATGCCAACGAAAGGGGAGAAAAGAATACATCGCTCTTATAAACGAGTATGGGCCCGTTGGGCCTGTTTTGTTTCTTTCTTTTTTTTATGTTGGGCTACTGAGCCCGTCTACCACTCAGCCCATTTTTCTTTTCTTCTCTTTTTAATGCTAGGCTACTTATCCAATTAGCCACTCGGCCCACTTTTCTCATTTTCTCTTTTTCTATGATGAGATATTGTATCGTGAGGCCCACCTCATTGAAAATTTGAAACAAACAGTGGGCCTTGTAATATTTGCGCTCTAAATTGAGAAAAAATAAGCATTCCACCTAAAATAAATCCCTAACCAAATATTTATATTTATATATTTTTAGGAATGCCGTACCCGTATCCGTATCCATATCCTAAAATTTTGAAATTTACGTATCGGATGCTCGTTCCCGTGTCCCATATCCGTACCCGTGTCCGTATCCGGGCATCATAGATTATAACCCCCAATAAGTCCTTCAATCTAACACTCACTGGTGGTTTTCAAATTTTAGGTATATTTTGTATTTTCAAAAAAAAAATATTTGGGCTTCGAGTATGCCTCAACCCCAGTCATATCAGACACAGCTGATACAAGAACTCACCACAAGTTCTGAGTTCTAGAACTATGCTCAGTATTCCCCTACACATCCATGTGCATGCATACAAAGATTTTCATACTTCTATGAAAATTCAACAAGATCCAACCTTATATGAGATACATATAAGATGCAACAACTGTGGGACGGGACCTACTTAAGTGATTTGGATTTGAAGGGGACCATGTTCATACTCAGCGTATCAAGTTTCAAACCAATTTACCATTCAAAAATATTAATAAATAAATAAAAGTTTCAACCCAGTTCAAGACATTTAGCATTGTGCTCTAGGCAGAATTTAGTTCTGCCATTTAAAGGTTTGTGGTTGGATGACAAGTTGACAACCCTACGAGGATCCGAAAGGGATAAAACTTTACCCAACACTCATCCAGTCCCCTCTAGATCCCCCAAGGGTTTTCATCCAACCACAGACCTTTAAATGGATAAAGTGAATTCGGCGTAGATCATAAGGCTAAAGGACTTGAATTGGGTTGAAACTTGATACAAAACCTATGTATATGGCCCCCTTTAAATCCAAATCACCCCAGTAGACACCACAGTTGCATCTCATAAGTATCTCAAATATTACCTAACCCATGTGAGAATTTCCACAAGCCCAAATTTGACACTCATCCAACCATTACTTACCATCTGATGTAAGGAATGTGTGTGTGCAACCATTACTTACCATCTGATTTAAGGAATATGAGTGTATCAATATATGCCTTTTAAAACCATCAAACTTGAGGGCCAATGTGTGGCGGGTGGCTAAGATGATCTGATGGAGTTGATAATTGCACAACCCTATGTCTCATTGAAGGAAAATTTTCTCCTTTGAGCAGATTGCATGTGCAGTCCAGCCCAATGGGGCCCACCTTTGATCAATGCAGCCCCTTCGATCATCCCATGATCTAGAATCAGGACCAGTTTCACAATCATTGAACCTTCACTCACCTTTGGATATTGAATCTCAAATAGAACTATGGTTAAGACGCCATTAAATTTTAAGGCAATTAAATTAAGGGCTAAAATAAGCTGGTGGGGCAGATTTTTAGGCTACCCCCTGTCCATAAGGAGACCTTTCCATCTACTACCCTCCCACGGATAGAAATGCATCTAAGGGCCCCATGAGTCTGCTCATAGGAGAACATTCTCCCTCATTGAGATCTTTCAACAAGGAATAAGTCCCCAAAAGGAAAAGTTTTTAAGGGGCCTACACAGATGTATGCCACTCATGTGGTATAGGGAAGGTGTGGGGCTACGTGTGGATTAGGGATAGACCTAAGATGTCCCAATCAAATACTCCTAGCCTTTGATTTAGGGGCCTCAAAGTTTCAACCCATACATAAAGTTATTTTCTTTTTTTTTTTTTTTTTTTTTTTTTTTTTTTCACATCCAATGGTCTGTTTTTGATCAATAGGCGTCAAATTGGAGTGACTGTTAATACAATGGAAGTCTGGGTATATTTAAAGGTTTAAATTCATTCATAGGTGGGGGCCCCATTAAAGTTCCTATTTTCAAAAATAAGGAACCAACTCTCTTTTGAAAATTCTCATAGATATAGATATATATATAGAGAGAAGGAGAGGAATAAAACTCCCCATCCCCTTTATTCCAACGAATTAGAATCGTATTAGGTTGCTGACGTGGAGACGGTATGTTATATGCTCAATTGGATGGTGGGACCACTCATATTGAATTGAAATTTTTGAGAATAGATTCCTGGTGGGGATGGGACTCAAGATGAATGGTTCGGATTATCATCATGTGAGCCCCACGATAGAGTTTCAGGCATGTGTTATTTCTTTAGAAAGAAGAAAATATATGTGAAGAAGTGGGCAAAAAGAGGATATATATTTCCTAAATGCCTCATGCTTAATTGGCATGCACCATGTGAGGTGGCGTTATTTCATTGGATAAGTCAAAAGGGGCAAAAACTCCCCTTTTTAAATGGTGAGTTTTTGAGAATTCCTCATATATATATATATATATATATATATAGAGAGAGAGAGAGAGAGAGAGAGTGTGTGTGTGTAGAGAGAGGAGAGGAAGGAAGGAGTGTGGCAGTTCGCAGGCATGATAAGCTTACTTAACAGAACGAAAGATAGCACCACTTAGTGTTACGTAACTAAGATTACAAAAACGAACCTAGAATAGATTGGATTACAGTGCGTGCTGCTAGCTGTTCTGCTTCTCGCTTACTCCGTCCAGGACCCCCTATGTAAGTTCTGCCGTTAAATACCAAAGAAGAAATGAAGATTGGAAGCAAGCCCTCTGGCTGAGAAGTGACATATGTAGGCTTTTCTATATTCATCTTGACTGCAAATTCATTGAGGATAGATTTGCAAAATACTGTGTCCTGGAAAAACACATGAACATCCAATAAAATAAGCACGTGTGTCAAAATCCTTCTCAAATGTATGCATATAATCTGGACAAGAACCCGCAGCACAGTTGGAAAAATGTGTTCATATAATTGTTATTCAGTGAACATTTTAATAAGCAACATCTTGACAATGATGATCCTGAAAAGTCAATCGCACAATTCCCCATCCAAACTTGTATTCCACAACCCTTCTTTTATGGTCACACTAGCCATGTTGCCCCACAAATAAGGAGGAAGAAACAAAATTAAGAGAAAAAATACTCATAATACACTAATCTTGAAAGAAAAATGACATCCATAAAAGCAACTCGATCAAATGCATATGATCCTTTAAAGAACTACAGACGTATCTCTACGCAATCGTATTTTCAGTAACTCCACAGTCCACGCTCCATTGCGTTTTGTCTCAATTTTTATTTTTATTTTTTTTTAAAAGGAGTCTTGTCTCAATATTTAATACTTCGTTTAAGGACTTCACAAGTTTCCCTCTTTTCCAAGTTCCTTGAGCATGTAACCCTTCAACACATCAAACAGGGGCTGTTTTGGCTTTTGAGCCTCTATATACATGCCTAAACCATTTCAAAAGAGATTTCTTGGTTCTTCTTACTTACTGAAGCTGCTCATACATTTCCTCTTATGTGCCCATCCGTTAGTTTTCTCCTTTCTTATAACTCCACAACTCTCTTATCATGCACACCTTTTTGTTTCTTACCATTTCTTGGTTACCCAACAATCAGCCCATAGAGCATAGCAAGTTCAAGTGTTCAACAATCATCTAAACATGCCCCTTCAAGCAATGTGGCACTTGACAATCACATGACAATCCACTCAATTGCGTCCACTTTACACAGCACTTATCCTGTAAAGAAGAAAATGAGGCATGGGCCATAGGCCCAATAGCAAAATGGATCACTCAAAGGCCTAGATCATGGGCCTGTGGGGCAAACAGCCCCACTTATCCTGTAATCTTAAGACTCATGTAACAACTAGATAGATATTATCTCCCCTAATTAACCTAGTAAGGGTTTTCAATCCTAATTGCACTCACCACTAAGGAATTTAAAACTGACACGAATGGGCTAGAGTGACCACTGAAATATCTACAGAAATCTGGTTTTCTCTTTTCCTTTGTCATTTTACATGGTATCAGAGCCTCATGAGCGTTTTCTTCGTACAAAGCTCCTGCCCTTACTCGGCAAGAAATGACATCTGCATTCTACAAACTCTGGAATTGACTTGTTCGTCTGCTATTTAGATCGTGCAATCTCTCATCTGATAAGGAAGAAGAAATCTCCCGCTCTATGGTGATGGATTTCCACTGGCCCTATTTTTGGACAAGAAACTCAACACCCCTGTTCTGCACTTAAATGTCAGATCTGGTCTTATATATCTTCTCTGCATCTGCAACTCTCTTCTATACTCAGATTGTCATTGATTGGATGAACGATCACAGGTGGGACCCACTATTGATCTGCGTCTCAAAAAATTCCATGCCAAACTGGTCGCCCACATCTCAGAAGCATTTGGGTAAAATTTCAGCATTTCCCCACCATTCAAATTGGTTTTTTACTTATTTTTATGGTTCATCAGTTTTTTTAGCCTGATTTGATCTCAGCCATGCAGTTTTCTGTATCCTGTCCTGATTAATCTCAAACTCTCCCACAAGATGCAGCGACACTTGTAGAACACATCCTTAGGCCCATGAGAGTCATCAATCCCCTCCCTCCAAACATTTCTACAAGTGACAAAGATGCCCCCAAAACAACTTGCAGTTGTGGGCCACCATGACAATGCCACATTGCAATGCAACCATAAGCTTAGAACATAAAGCACTCAGTCCTGGTCCAAGTTCCACCTAAGTATTTTTTATACTGCTCTTAAAAGCATCAAAATAACTGCCATAAACATTAAGAGCCATAGGTTCTTCCCTCCCTTTCAAACAAAACCCGAACTCTCATGACAAGATAGCTCCATGTGCAAATTTGGGAGAGCCAAACTACAATCAAACCAAACGAGAACTTGCTTCCAGACAGATTGAGAAAAAGAACACCAAAGCAAGACATTATCCACCAATGCATCATCCAAGGGGCAAAGTCAGCAAGTATTAACTACTACCAACAAATGCTTTCTTAAATTGTCCATTGTTAGCATCTTGCAAAGGAGAGTCGTCCAACTAAATACCACAACACTTGTAAGATCACTTACTGCCAACCCTCTTTTTCCCCCCTTCCCCTTTTGTTTTTCAAAAGGGGAACAAGAAATTATTTTTCCCACACACCTGTTCAACATAAAGCGCCCTTAATCAACTCAACCCATTTTAAGAGTTTCGATCTGGTCATATTTTTTGTAAGTTCAAACTACTGTCTTAAATCTATGGGACTTCAATGGCATGACCCATGCCAAATATTGAATTAGGCATGAGACAGTTTTCATTTTTTCCACCATTGCTTATTACACACTTCCTCCACTCATTGTCAAAAAAAGGGTTCAAACTTTCTCCAAACAATATCTCAGAAAGACAAACAAATAAAAAAGGTGTAAAATCTTCACTAGAAACACTGACAGAAATAAACATGTTTTAAAACCCTAGCACATGATTGAAAAGAGAAAAGGACATACAAATACAAAAGCTTGGTTTCAAAAGGATTTCAAAGACCATTTTGCCCCCATATAAGATAGTTTTCTAAAGGGAAAAATTGACATCAAGGACTTTATGAAGGAACCAACTGAAATTCTATCTAAAAACACAAATGTGTTTCATTTGGAATACATATACGATTTGGAACAAAAGAATTCAGTGAGTGAGAAATAACCTTTGGCCTTTCATCCTTCCAATTCATCAGTGATATTATATTCTAACAAGTTGAATGGTTTGAAACTGTATAATATCAGTTGTCATCAAAAGGATTTAGGAACAATCAAATGATCAATACTTGCAATTAGTTGAGATGCAAATAAGATAACCAACATCCCCGCCTAAGAGGCTGTGCTGGGGTACACACTTTGAATCATATTTTTAATTTTCTATAATTATCTAAACTTAATTCTTCATTTTTAAGTCCTTCAAACAAGATGAAGGTTGTTTTTCTATTTTTAAAATTTATTTTAACATGATCAAATTGGTGCTAGTCAAATGAAATAGATTTCCTACCATCAAAAGGTAAAACAAATATATATGAAATGCCATAGATATACAACCATGAAAAAGTAAAGGAAACACACACAGACACACACAACACATACATAGAATGCCAATTGCTAGGTTTCCTTTTTCTTGTTTCATAACTAAAAACACATTATAGCAAATCCCTTCTTTTGTTTAACATTAAATAAGGAGAAAATTGCATTTCAAAATGTTATTGTCACTCTGTTTTCTTCTCCTTTTCCATTGTTTCTATATTTTTCCTTATACTCTTCCACTTAGTCATACTAAACAAACACAAAGACAGAAAATTATCTGAGCAACATATCTGAATCCCACTTATAAAGCTTCCACAGTTGAATGTTTAGTAAGACAAATCAACTAGTCAGGATGAACCATCAATGTTGTAAATACAACTTACCTCACGAATTATGGGGCACCCTTCGTCCTTTATCTTTCTGGATATGCCCTCAAGTGCAACTCTTGCAACGTCTTGCTCAGCTGCTTTTCTATTACTAAACATCTGACATGACCAATATGTCGTACCATCAACCAATACACTAGCTCTAAATTTTGGAGCATGTTGGGTACCCTCATTAATTGTTTGATACAATGGAAGAGGAAGTGCCGATCTTTGAGTATATTCTTGTAAACGATTCTTATGCATAAAGTGTTCTGGCACGCCTACAAAATTAAAACGTCTTGATGCATCAGCAATAATGAAAAGCAAAGCACATTTGATCATACATGATTGAAGTCACAACTGAACAAAGAATAAAACTTTGATCCCATTACATACAAAAATATATAGCAAATCATGCAAATTTTGAAAATGATTTAGTCATTTGGTGCCACAGCTGATCACAAAAAATTATGGCAAAAGATAGGGAGAAGATGTCAGTACATTGGCCACGCATCACCCACAAGCTGCTCTCTTGGTCAATGTAAGTACAACTGAGATTGAAAGGGTACACAAGCTCGATATTGTCACCATCTTTTTTCCGCCCAGGGCCCTAGGCTTTCAAGTTAAAGTATCGCTCCTTACCAATACTTCAACTTGGTGGTAAAAAAAAAAACATCACATAAAGTTAAATTAAAAAAAAAAAAAAAGGATTGATATATGAACAAATTTTAATCAAAAAAGAGTTGGGCCAACTCTCATACTACTGCAATATTAAGTAAAAATGAAATTGTTGAGGCCCAAAACAAATTTTACTCAGTGGGCCCTAAAAAAGTTTTAGTTAGGCCCACTTCCATATTTATCACTAATAAAACATGATAATAAAATATTACTTAAAAATCAAATGTGGTCTATCTAACAATAGACTTAGTCCTAGTGGAGTGCTTGTAGATGGCTAGAACTGAAGCTATATATATGATAGACTAATGATACTAATCATGTAACATGACCAATTCAATTGTGGGCCCAACTTCAATTGCAGTAAAAAAAATTAAAAAGCTAACATAGCAGGTGATAAATTGTAGGTGGCTAGAACTGAAGCTATATATAAATATATATATATATATATGATACACTAATGATACTAATTGTACAATATGACCAATTCAATTGTGTGGCCAACTCCAATTGAATTAAGTTTTCTTAAAAAGCTAATATAGCAAGTGATAATTACTTCTAATAGTTTGGATTTTAGATATGGACTATATTAATGGATTTATAAATTATAAGGATGGAGACAAATATTAAACATGAAAACTTAACATATTACATATTTAACATTTTCAGATTATACAACGATATAGGAAGTTATGACTTACGGGGACCATTATTTTGCCTTAAGTGTTTACTAATGAAATGAAAAAAAAAAAAAAAAACATTGTTTTCTAGCATTTTATAATTTTCTGGATCTTCCTCTAGATTTTTTTAGGTAAAATAAGAAAATCGCACCGTGATGGACCACTAAGACGTGAACCGCGACGGGATGCCACGTCATAACGGTTTTTAGGATCAACCGCGATAGCGACCGCAGCCGCAAATTTGAACCATGCTGACATGGTGCACTAGACCTTGGACTAATGGATTTCCACCACCATGGTGGAGCACAAACATAGTGAAAGAGGCTCATGATTTAGCATGGGCGTTCTAGTTAAATTTAGGCACATCCTCAAAAGTTCAAATGATACAACAAATGTGTTAGGAGAAAAGGATATCAGGCGTTATTTGATAGTTTGTAAAACTATTGCGACACTACCCCTTTGGTTTTTTTAACCCTAATCCTATGAGTGGATGGGTTTTCAGTTCGATAATTTGAGCGTACGTCGGAGTTGTTGGGTATCCCTTTACTTTTTTGTGTCCCAGAAACGGCTTTGATTGCCCTCGGCACACGTTACATGGTTCATCACTTTATCGTATGCTTGTACCCCTTTCTTACTCTGCCATAGTGGCTAGCAAGAGTCACATAATTGATAGGGAGACTTATCATAACTCAAACCCAACAACCCCCTACAGAAAGGAAAGAGCAGCATTGTTGGCTATAGTTGTAACCTTTTTATTTTAATGAATTTTTTTATGACTCTAAAAAAGAGAAAAGAAAAAGGAAAGAAAAGAAAACATCCACTTCTACAAATGATCCACAACAGCCGTCTATGGCAGTTCTCACCAAAGAAACCAAGCCAAATGCTACTTCACTCGCAAAAAAAAAAAACAGTCTATAATTTTTTTTGGGGGGACTGATAATAAATTTATCAAAGCTAAGCAGCATAAGAAACATATACTCTGAAGATAAAAACAAAAACCATTCAAAACAGAGGACTCCCTGAACAACAGCGGGAGAGCCTAAGAAGCAAAAATCGCAATAAGCAAAAAGTCTATCATTTTGACTAGAGACCTTTAGCTAGAGGATACCAAACTGAAGACCCCACCGAAGAAGATTCTACGTCAGATTAATCCCCACCTATATTCTACAACCAGATGAGAAAGAAAATACAAGCTCTTTTCATCAACATCACTATGCTACCCATATCCTACTTTCCCTGTATAAACGCTGACGCCCACTTGTCTCAGCTATTTTCTCCAATCTTGGCTAGATTGGCAGGTTGCACATGGACTAGACCAACTGAGGTTCGGCCAGAGTCCAACACCCTCTAGCCTGAACATAAGCTTACTCTTATGCCAGTGGCCAAGGTCCAAGCCAGATGTTTTGGCCTAAAGAATAGATGCACTCAACCCAAGCCTATCTTGGCCTAATGGAACAATGACCACAAACAAGTCCGCATTTGTCAAATGATCTGGGACCGTGCTTGATGTTTAGGCCAACAGGCTGGATCCGTGCATGAGAATCAAGCTTAGTGAGTAAATGGCTAAGCTTGAACTAGCATTAGCCCAGCCCATGTGCCAACCCTGATTGCAGTCCTCCACAAACCCTCCATGACCCAAACTGTCATCTGTTGCTGCGACTGCAAAGCCTTGCCATGCAAAATGCAAATGGCCTCTACTCAACATGAAGAGTTGTGAGTTTTCAAATGAAGGGGGTGCAGAGATCATCAGCAGGAAGTAAGGGAAAGCGACTTCCGAGGGCTTAACAAGGTAAGAAGGTTTAAATGGCGATCAGGAGGAGCTCATGGAACAGTGGAAGGTAGTCACTACTGCAACACAGAAGTTGTGGGCTCTGATTCATGTTACCAACCTAACCACAGAAAAAAAAAGGGAGGGGGGGGGGGGGGGGGGGGGGGGGGGGGGGAGAGGAGGGGGTTGGGGGAGTGGTGGGGGGCGTGGGGGGGTGTGTTTTGTTCAAGTGGTCTTCCCCAAATGCTGGAAAGAACCCCAAGATTCCTTCAAAACCAACATCCCCAGGCCATTAAATGTATAGCAAACAGCTCCTAAAAACGAGAGAAATTAACACTATGGAGCTGGAGCTGCAGCTGTAACTAAAGTTGATGATCCGTCCTAACAAAAAGACCCAAAAAAAAACACACAAAGGGGATCAACACAACAGCTAGATCCATCAAAAACCACTGCAGAACATCTCCACTCATCAAATCAGTGCAAGTTTTCAGACTATGATCCAAATACCTTCACAAAATCACAATCCAACACCAACCCAAATCATGAAAAAGAGAAAGAAAAAAATTAGACAAGGAAACCTCAATCCACAAAAAAAAAAAAAAAAAAAAAAAAAAAAAAAAAAAAAAAAATCCTCCATATACTAGCAAAAACAGTTGAGACACAGACCCATTTCCCAAAAAATGGAGTGTGAAAACAGCAAGCAGACAGCAGAGATGAATCAAAAAGAACCCAAATGCAAGCAGATTTGTAGGTGGTGCTTACTGGGTTTGGGAGCTGTTTGAAGATGAGTAGCTTCAGCACTTGCCATTTCAGAAAGCTGATGAGGAGAGAGAGGGGACAATGGAGAGGTCATAAGGTTTAAAAGAGGATGGTTTGGAACTAGGGTTTGGAGGGAGGTATTTTTTTTTTCTTTTTTTGTTTCTATTTTTTGGGCCTTACAGGTACATACATGGGATGGTTCTGCTGGTGAATAAAAAAAAAAGGTGTGATAGTGGGGGAGGAAAGAAAATCCAGGAAAAATGTTTTCTAGATTATACTTTTTGGAAGGAGTAATTTAGTTTTCCATTCAGTAGAGTTGAAATAAAGTGGAGGTAATCTGACAAGGGATTTATGGAAGGTGGGCCCCACTCCCCATTGCCTTTTATGGAGATCTGGGCTTGTCTTGTGAGCAAGCAGCCGAGCCTCGCTCCCATCCTTGCAGAAAAACTGACTCCATGGACGTGCATCTCTGGTCCATCCAATCCCACGCCAAAGCAGCAGCATATTGTCTGTCCTTGAATTGCCACTGGCGCAGTGCTAACAGCACAGCACCACTTGCATGATGAGTAAGAGTGGAGCTCAGCTTTTAAAAATCTTGACAATAATATACTTCACAGTTCACACCCATTGTATTGAGGAATATATATATATATAATATTAATCCATTCAGGGAGATGACCACCATTAGATTAAACTGGATATTGGACTAGTGCTTTAATAAAAAGAAAGAATGGAGTCCATCAATCATGACCAATATGTGGGTTGGTTCACTGAAATTGGCTTTTAACATTCAGGTATATGATGATGGGTATTTGGGGTTCTATCATGTGCCAAGATTTTTGGAAGGTGGGCCCCGCTTGGGCTTTTTTCTTTTTTTTATCCTCTCTCGAGTGCTATATTTGATTAGCAAGTCAGGATCTTCTGGGGAGATACGTTTCATTTTATCAATATTCACCAGCTATATAAAATATCTTTTTTTTTTTTTTTTTTTTTTATTTTAAGAAAGCAATTGAAATGGTGCATTAGCTTTTATGAGATTTTATACTGTGATGAATGTTGATATGATAAAATAGTGTATCCCTATTCCCTTGAAACAGGGGATTCGGAGATTAACATTACACATCTGAGTCTCATAATTCTCATTCAAACATTTCCATTGGCGCACCTTCTTTAATTGTATTGCATCTAGGTGGGCTAAGTAAGTATTTTTAGGGTACATTCGGAAACAACCATAAATTCCACGACTTGATGACAGTGTGCTTCTTCCATTTGACATCTTTGGGTGTGAATTCTACAAGGATATAATCTGAAATATTTTTTGATAAAATGGAGAGAGGAGGGAGAGAGCACACATTTTCAATTAAAAAAGTCATAAGTTCGGCCAAGTTTGAGGATAAAGTTCAATTTGCATAATTTTGTAACATAAATATTTTTTGTTTATCATGTATTTTCGTTTAAAAAAAAAAAACAAACAAACAAGAAAAATATATATATAATATAAAAGATGCTTTAAATACATATGAAAGTCATTGTGCATAGTCTCTGCATGCATCAAGCCAATAGCCTTGTACAGCTGTGTTGATATTATAGTATATGAGTTAGTTTTAATCCAAAACTATACCTGCCCTGGTTTTATATGCGAAAATGAAAGGAATTTGTTTGATGGGGGCAACAGATTAGACAAGTCCACTTATTAAATGGACCATCCAACATGCAAAATAATGGATGGACTATTGAAGCAAAATTCAACATGTGTGAAACAGTCTCATTTCTTACATCGAGCATGAATTATCATCATCATCATCATCGATGTCTTATTGGGTCAATCCCGATCAAATTTGTTCGACACTTCAATCCTTTTTGAATTCATGCCCTGTTTAACTTGATAATGTATTAGTTTGGAGATGTAAATTTATTCGGGTGCATTTGTACAATGAGAGGAATATGAGGAAACTATGTTAGAGAGGAAAGTTGCTCTAATTTTCTATACAACCCTTTCGTCGTGCAAAAGGAGAAAATGAGCTTTATTTTCTTGATAGAGAGGATCTCAATTTCTTATATGAGAACTGAGAAATAAGAATGTCATATTCCTCTCTCATAAAAACAAAAAATCTACAAAGTGCATCATCTTCTAACCGCACAAATGCATTTATCTAGGTGCATTTATACGATGGGAGAAATCCACATTAGAAGAGAGGAAAGTTGTTTTAATTTTCCTTGCAACTCACCTTTGAGTCGTTTAGTGTGACGCACTTCTCTTGTAAAAAGGGAAAAAATGAATAGATTTTTCTCAATAAAAAGGATTTTAATTTCCTTCCCTAGAGGTAAAAGTACAATTCCTCACTCTCTCTCTCTCTCTCCAAAATAAATATATATATATATATATATATATATATATGTGCAAGAGCAAAATTATCTCACTGTGCAAAAGGCACCCATGTTTCCCCCTTTTTATTGTTCCAAGTACAAGTCTTCAATTTCTATAAAGAAAAGTACAAATCTTCAATAAATCAAGGAAGGCTTATTGTGGATCTCCAATGCACTTGCACAGCTGTCTTGATTTATACTCCAAGCTCATTGTGGATCTCCAAGTTTACCAATGACTTTTTTTTTTTAAGTAATGGTACATTGAAGAATGTAACCAAATTGCAACAAAAGCATGGTTCCCCAGTGTCCAGCAGCTGTGGAAACAACCTGCTCACACACCAGCAACAGACAGGAAGCAAAAGGAATGAAAGGAAGAGCATAAAAATGAACCCAAAACCTCAACCAGGGGCGGACGCAGGTAAATGGGTCGGGGGCTGAAGCTCCCATCCAAACCTGAAAAAACGGGTAAACTTTTTAAAAACCCTCGAGATATTCTAAAAAATAATATTTATTTCTTTTATACATTTGCTCCTACTTTTAATATTATTTTTAAATAGAATTTCGAAGTTGAATTTCCTGAGTCCGCCCTGGTGATCAAAAGACACTGAACTTGAGTCACTGACCAAAGGTGGGTGGGCTCACCAATCCACAGAATGACCAAGAAAAAGGCTCTCCATTGAAGTCACGTGAGGAGGCTGCAATGAAAGAGACGTTTCCCCTCCATGACCAGTTAGCCTGATAGTTGGAAGCTAGCTATAAAAAGGATTCCTGTGCCTCCCCACTCCATGGGGACCTAACCTTACAAGAAATCTGGAAAAGATTTGAGATGTGTACAATAAATAAGAGGAAATAGAGTGGGGGTGTGTAATTATGACTCTGCTGATGTAGTCAATTTGCCCTGCCATTTAATTGTTGCTGTTGCATGGAATGAGTGCAGTAATAACAGATGGTACCTTTTCGGTGTCCCTTTGACTGATGGTTCATTTTCAATAAAAAACAAACAGTATGAGCATTTTTGGAACATATTCAAATTGTGTTGATGAAGTGGCTTTCGGCTATAATTAGGATGGGGGCAATTAGTTAACTACTGGCCACAAATAGTTTTCCCATCAAATTGGGTCTACTTCTTTTATGAGATGGTAATTGATTTACCTTTCTTGTTAAAAATTGGTAAGAGCAGAAAATTCAAAATGGAAAGTATTTGATTCATCTTTCCCTGTTAGGATGTCAATGGACCTGAGTAACCCGTTATCCTAGGGATTGGATCAAGAAAATTAAGGCACCCAAGCACCCAATTGAAATACCTGAAAAAGAAAACCCATATACCCAACCCAACTGACACGACACAAAACTATAGTGTATGTTATATAAAATAGGAGGATATTCAAGTGCATCTATCACATTTTCCTTTTTGAAAAGTTTTAAGTACAAAAATACTTTTTATACTTTTTGGAAAGATTCTCTATTGTACTTGAAACTTCTCAAAAACTCGAATGTCCCTCACTCTATGGTGAAGGATAGATGTACTTGAATATTTTCTTATAAAGTAATATGTAATAAATAGCATATATTTTGTTTTTTCAAAATAACAATCCTCATAAGGAACTACCAACACAAACGGAGTTGATCATCTTTTCAATTGCAGAGTTGTAGATTCAGGTCCTGTTGCAATGTCATACATAAAATTTGTATTTGCAATTAAAGTACATGGGGTTGTTTGTAATGCTTTTGTTTTACAATGGTGTTCCACATGTCATGTTTACAAATGAACCCGTTTCTTTGCCCTAATTTATGCATTTGATGCATAAGTTTTGGTGTGAAAATGACACCTATAATGAGCACCTCTACATTAACATTTCACCTATCCACATCACATGTGAAACCATTAGGCACCTCAAAAAAATTAATTACCGCCCTCAATGGGTCACAAAAAGGATCCCATTTTCCACCTTTTTTCTCTTGTTCTAAAATTGCATTCCAACCGTGTTTTTCTTAACTAAGAAGCTCCAAGAAATTTAGTTTCGTATTTTAAATCTTCATAGATTATGAGAAGTATGAAAAACGCCTAAAAAAAACCTCAAAATCTACACTTTTACAAGCTCCAAATTCATGATATGAAATGTTCAATATGCTCATACATATGATATCAAGAAGTATTTTTTTTTTATATCTTAGATATTGAAAACTCAAAAAAAAAAAACTAAATCCCATTCATTTACTTAAGTGAAAAACGGTGCTTCAAAACAAACGTGGTCATATATTTCAAATATATTATGCGAGTTTTGCAGATGTAGATCCAATTTTCATATCCCATTGTAAAAAACAGCCAGCCCTTAAATTAGATTCTGAGCTAGGACGAGGTCCGCTTTAGGTCTTTCAGAGCCCACCAAGGACCCAACCCAAACCGGGCCTGCCTTTCTTCCCACCCGCACCTTGATCTAACTGTCTGTTAACAAACTTCACTGCGGACACTCTTTGATGCATGGTTGGAACCTGCAAAACATATGCATTTGAATGCAAATAAATGGTGTCAAATCAGCCTGAAGTGTTCCAGTGCTTCAGTGACTGCATATGTGAAGCTGTGTCTTGCAACTTTGCATCAACAAACAGTTAATCATTATCATCTTAGCCTTATCTCATCAATCTATGGTTAACTTAAATATGTACTACTCGAGAAGATAGTCAGCAAAATGGTGGATGGCCCAATCTTCCCGTCTCTTGTACAAAAAATAAGAGTCAATAAAACTTCCAGATGTCAAGATTTTTCAGTGAAATACAGTTGACTTAAATGAGGAAAGGGAAAAAGAGTCAGAGATCCAACATCCAGAAAACAAATTTGTGGTTTCCACGATCAGCATCTCATGTATTAGGAATGAAAAATAAATGATAACAATAATATAGCTACATAAAATTTCACATCAACTGTCCACCTAAGAACCAGTAAAAATGTTGAAAACTGAGAGCCGTTTGATCAATTGGAAGGGATTCATACTAATCCCAGATAGAATAAAACTATAATGAGGTTATTTGACTATAAGTTTCTTGTGGTCTCGCATCTTCAGACACGCAATGCAGCAACCTTATGCGAAAACTCATCAACTCCCTCATCTTGGTGCTCTTCAATCGGTTCTTCCTGAAAATAAGCCAAATGAGGAAAATAAAAGGGTAAGCCGATATCCAACATCACAGCTCATTTTATGGAACAATGTACTAGAACGTACTTGTGTGTGTATTGTTTTTCCCCATGGAAGGCTGTCATTTCCTTGACCCCAGTCATCTAGAAGAGGTTGAATGTATATATCTGTTATATATATATGAAAATCATTTGGTTTCCATGCCATATTTAAGAGTTGAGGCTTATTTCTTCTACAGAAAGACCAAGCCAACTCTACTGTTTCTACAGTAACCTAGTGGGAGTCTTTAACAGTCAATTTTGTTCAAGGCCAGATAAAAACACTTGGGAGTGAATGTGTGATTACAGATATGAAATGCAGGGAAAAAAACCATTTTTCTGAGGACGGACTTAAACATCAAATATAATTGAGCAATTGAAGTTGCATATCAGGCATTCCTGCATTTGAGAAAAAATGTAGGCCATGGCACACATGTATGAGTTCTGGTTCATTTACTGATTGGACATTAATGATATATAAAAATTTGACCGTGTGCCTCCAGAGGGACCTCTAGATGACATGCAACTTGAACGATTGAAACAGTGGATCATGTGTCACTATATTAATTTATTTCTTATCATTGGGATCACTGCCATCATGTTTGGTGTGCTTTTCAGAGAGGAAATTTCAAAAACATAATATGGTCTTCACAATGATACTCAAGAAAAAGTGAGGGCCTTCACAATTCATCCATCTTCGTCCACTGTCATATTACCATCTAAATTGCAGCAAGCAGAGAGTGGCTACATAACATAGTTATTAATTTCGTTTCGTTTCGGCCGAAATGGCCGAAATTTTTCGTTTTGGTCGAGTGGCCGAAACGAAATTTCAGCCAAATGGCTGAAACGAAATTTCGGCCAAAACTTTTCGGTTTGGATTTCGGTCAATCTCAGCCGAAATTCAAGACTTCAACAGATTTCTGCCGAAATGTGACTTTTTGGCTAAAATGGAATTTTACATAATTAATTTCTATATACTATTTTTACACATATTTTGTATATCTCATATTTTCACAAAATATAATTCCAAAAAAATTACTATAATGGATTAAATCTATATTTATCACTTTTTCTATTTTTTTACTTATATATGTATATATATTATGTTATATTTTTCCCGAAATATAATTCCAAAAAGTTTCGCCGAAATCCCAAATCAGCCGAAACTTTTCATTTTGTAGGCCAAAGCAAAATGAGATCCGAAACGATATTAATAACTATGCTGCATAAGCATTGCATATCTACTATTTAAGTGGTGAATCAGTACTGATACAATTATGATCTTTTGAGTAGGAGGAACCATTTTTCTTTTATTTTATTTCATTTTTCACTAGGTATTAATGAAGAGGGGGAGGAATTTATTCCTAAATTGGTAAAGAGGAGAACTTTTAAAGAGGAGAACTTTCTTTGGATTGCAATTTGATCAGATTTTCTAAGAAAGCAAAAAACAACACATTTCTTTTCTTCAGAATTTCATTCTATTAGTTTGAATTAAAAATGTCTATGGGGCAGGGTTCTACTGACTGTTATGCGTGCATCAACTTGGAGATCACACCTTCTTACCTTGTATCTCGTTCACACCCTTTAACATACCATAAAGGGCAGAACCCCAGGAAATCACACTGCCGGTGTGATCCTCACTAGTCACTGCCAATAGGAGACTTTTGCCAACTTATGTTGAATCCTGTTTGATGTTAAATCATCCCACTGATCATCAAAATTATTCTCATGAGCAATAAGAATCATCCAACTTTCATGTTTTTTAAGAACATTGCATTCGCTGGTTCCCAGCAGATGACCAGTTTAAATATCATAACATGAATGGAGAATAACACATAATAAATAAATGCCACTTGCACCCCATATTACTTTCATGCATTTTTATATTTTTTTATATAGTGTAAGTCAGTAAGTGCATTGCCTTTAGCTGCTCATTTGCTTTGTGCCTGTCAGATTTCATATGTGAATAAAACTGCCAAAGAAAATGCATCACTTGGTTTGCAGGATAAATCACAAATTTGCAAAAAGCATCCCATTTACATTATTTCTTAGTTCAGGGAGATTTTTATACAAAATTATGTATTGGCAGTGTGGAATTAACAAACCCCTACAACATATACATTTAAAATGGTTGTTTAGTATCAAATTTCCAGAATATCATAAATTCAGACACCAGAAATGAAAACTCAACTTGCAAGTTGCAAGATTTATAATGTTCACTCACCTTTGAATCCTCACTTCCTTCTACACCTACACACTTCGAAGCACTGATGCTAGCACTTTTCCACAGACTGCGTTCACTGTTATTTGATTTGTTTAGGCCATTTTCTGTAGGCACTGCATCTGTATGTGTGTTTTCCAGGCCCTCCTGTTGTTGTGATCTTGGAGGGCTTTGAAGTGTTGTACGAGCAACAGATTCTGCAGTTCGCTTTTCAATACCACTGTTGTGATCAGCAGTATCATCTTTAGATGCGCAGACCCGTTCTCTGTATTTTTTTAATTAAGGTTAAAAAAGACAGGCTATTAAACTAAAGAATTTGGAAGCTATATGCAATTTTCAGTGTTTCCTACATTTACCTGGGCAAAGAGGCATGTTGCCGTTGGAGCGGGGTGCTCCTTTCACCCTTACCATAGTGCTCCTCGAGATGAGCAAATTGCCGCTTGAATCTATCAACTCCACTGTATATATGAAGATAGCAATTAAATAGATGGAAGGTAAGTAATTTTAGCACAGAAACTCTCCAACTGAAAGCTACACATCTTTATATCTAGTCATCATCTCAGTGAAGTACATAAGCAAATAAACTGAAAAGATGCCAAAACAAAGCTGTGGAAGAACCTGGTATTGGCGTGTCTTACCATGGCTGACGGAAGAAAAACATAATCATACTATTCACTAAGATGGGTCATGATGGGTCATGCCATTATGGGGTATTTGACTACTTGTTTAGGGAGCAGAGCAGACAAGATTCTCTACTGTTTTTGTTTTTTGTATTTTTCTTAAGAATTTTCTGCTGGTAGGTCCGTAGATTCTTTTTTTTTTTTTTTTTTTTTTTCGGTTTGGTGTTGTTTTTTTTTTTTTTTTTTCTTTTGGTCTGTCCCTAAAAATGACTATGAGCACCCATCCTTTGGTTTGAGACAGGCGGTAGACTAACAAACTAAAAGAATTCAGAGTTTTGAGCTCATAATCCAACACATGATGAGCTTCTAGCTCATACTTTAAGATATTCGGAACTCTGAGACCATAAAATACATTAACAACTGTCGCATGGATTCTAGGAATCTCATGACCACATATAATAAAATAAAATGAAAAAGGTGATGGTATAAAAAAGAATATAAATTGGAACAATACCAAATGCAACCATTTGAAAATTTCTAATATCATAATTTTGTGCCAAGGGACATCTCTTGTATAACTAATGAGGGTTATTCTGTGGGGTCCAGTAGGAGCCAGCACCAATAGAGAAAAGGTGGGGAAGGATGCGGAGGTTTGTGCATCGATTATAGATGCCCCAATAATCAGTCTGATCAGATGATCATAGCCATACATTTCAACACAAAAATTAGTAGAGGAAGAGTGAGTATAGGGTGTTTTCAATACTATAGTGAGTGCAACCCATATAGAGATCAAAGTTAAGCCCAAGGGTTGATCCAGTGAGATGAAACAATGATGGAATAACTTCTGTCATAACAACCTGGTGACTGCCAGTTTCAGGGGTGGAGTGGAAGTCTCAGTGGACAATATGTAATTATGTATAGAGGTTGGTAAAGCTTAAACCCCCATCTACAATCCATTGAACTTTTTGCATGGTACATTTCACATAACCAATAATTGGACAGGAGTGAAACATAACCCACCTGCAGTCCATGTGATGCACTGAACATCCAATAGTTCTAAATTTGGATCTTGATCAAGTGTTAGATGAAAGTGATGAGATATAAGGCCCACCTGCGTTGGTGGGATGCATAGGAGATTGAGCAGTGATGAAAAATTACACCTGTCTAAGATCCCTAGCTCTGTGATCTGGGCCCGACTTAATCCAGCCATTGCATATATGGGTGGTTGGATCACAACAGTCTGAAGGCATAGGGTGAAACTTTATCGACCCCACATCATATTATTGTTTAGTACTGGTTCCATTATGGTAGAACAGATTGTTGTATGTAAAATAGGATACCATATCAGCAAGTAGACTGAAACAGTGAAACTCCACTACCTTGATGTCTGTAAGTAGCCCTCAACTTTCTTCGAGTAAAGTTGAGAGGAATTTTGAGGGATATGCAACTGAAGTACCCTTTAGCCACAAAAGAACAATTAAAAAAAAAAAAAAAAAATGCTCAACAGGAAATTGCTTCACTTTTAAGACCAGTCAAGTCTTAACTCTTATTTGAAAGATATAGCCAACTTGGCTAGTGAGGAATAACTTCCCCAAAATGCCACAAACATTTACCAAGAAAAGCAACCAATTGAAATCATAGTAAGCAATACAAAGAAAAAAAATTATTCACTCTCTTAAACAACGTTCTTCCCATGGAGTTTTTTTTTTTTTTTTTTTCTGCTACATGGGACAACTAATAGAGCATTTCATGTCAAACCTGTACGCCCAGGAATCGAACCCTGGGCGCCTCTGTGAAACACTGTGCCAATGCCACTGAACCGTCAGTCCATTGGCTCCCATGGAGAACTTAGTCACAGAAGAATACTATTTGAGTAGCCAGCCGCTAAATTTGCAAGAATTGGAGGAAACCACAGCTCCAGTCTTTGCAGAAGCACTTAAAGAGTCAATGACAGCAAAGTAATTGTTTAAGACCAACATTAATAACAAGTTGGACATGGCACTAAAGAGTTCAAAACTTTCATCCATGTTTAAGCTCATTTTTAAACATTAACTTCAGGAACAGACGTCAACAATATTAAAGCTCCAATATAAACAAGGGTAATCATAAGCATCATGCTCTAAAAAAAAAAAAAAAAAACACGCAACACTTTTCCGGAGAATGGCCTTACCTTGGGTACATGAAGCTGGTTTGTTCTACACCACGAAGATACTCCTGCAGCATCTGGGGATGATACTCTAAAATCTGTTTACTTTTTAAAGAAAATCCATTATAAGTGAAAAACGAGCTAACGAAAGACATAACCCCAACATGAAAAACAAAGTAAAGCGTGCAGTCATACCTCTCGATATATTAACTCTCGTACATCATCTTTTATCAATTTCCTCCTTTCAAACTCAAATTCAAGTTTTGAAATTGGCTGTGTTGATGGCTCACGATCCATATTCGCCAAACCATGGAAGTAAGGATCAGCTAATGCCTACAAACATGTGCAATACAGATATCAGAAAACATAGCAAACGATAGGAAACTACTTCTTGAGGCTTTCATGACATAAAACTCAATTTGAAACAACTTACCTCTTCAGCAGATGGACGATCCTTAGGATCAAATGCCAAGAGTCGCTCAAGTAAACGAAGAGCCAAGGGATCTGCATTGGGGAACTTTTGTGATAATGGCACTGGTGATTTTCTCCGCATGCTACTCAAATATCTTCTAGCCTTTTCATTCCGTATCTGTAGATGCAGAAGCAGAATAAAATAATGAGAAAAAGTGAACCAAGACATCCTTTGTACTGCTTGTAACAAAAAAAAAAAAAAAGAGTTCATAGAATAAAAGGCAAAGCAACAAGCTCAGTCATGAGACCAAGGGTGGCAAACAGACAAGGTAGCCAACCTAGCCTGCCTTGGGATAAATCTGAGCCAAATCATAATGCCCATATTTGGGCTCGGAACTCTAAGAATGGAAAGTAGTTGGGATGGACCAGCATGAAACCATCTAGGACAGCCAAGCTCGCAAAACTTGTATACAATTCCGTCCACATTGCCTGGTAATGTTATGGCATTGCGTGATTTTGAAAGAAGACAAAAACCACCAAGGTCCCAACAATGCCAGGTGCATTAGTTAGGCATATGCTAACCACACAGAGGAGATTTGGATGTATCAGTTTCAGTTCTGGCTTACTTCCTTGATAATCTTGTGACTTCCCTAGCAGCAAGCAAAGCAGCCAAACCAGAAGAAAAAAAAAATTACAAAAACCAATCACTAGGATGGTACCTATTTCCTCAAATTACGTAAAAGGCCTCAACCAGATAAATTCTGGTATGCTTCCCTGACATTAGGGCTGATTGACAATTGGGTCCAGGCACAAGTCCCCGGCTATGGACTCATTGAGTATTGGACACAAGTCCAGGTCATACCAGCAGTTCTCAGATGGCGCAAGAGTTAATATGCAGTTGGAAAGGAAAAAGTCTTCTACACCAAAATGATAAATTATTGACCTTTTCCCCTTACCACCTGAAAGAATGACCTGTAAAAATCGAGTATGGACCAGGCTCACAAAGACTCAGCTTGGGTTACACTTGGATAACAGATCAAAACAGCGCGCACCACGATAAGGCCAACTTCCACTGGTTCAAATACAGCCCTTTGGAGAGGCTTGCCACCTCCTTTTGGTAATAACACTCATTTCCTCAAGGGAACATATATTGAAAGCAAAAGTGCATTAGCATGCCAATAAATTGATATTTCCAACAGCCACTGCCACAGTTATTGGCAAATATCACTAGCCAATGTCTTGAGGCGTGATGGCAATGAGAGAACGGAGACTGACCCTTGCAATGGATTCTTGAGAAGGAGTGCCAAGTAAATCAGTCATGAGGTCCAATTGATGCACCACATTCTTCCCTGGGAACAATGGTTTCCCAGTAAGCATTTCCGCAAAGATGCATCCTATGCTCCATATATCGATAGCAGGAGTGTACTGCAAAACATAAAATGCATTATAATCTGCATGGCTAAAACAGTATTTAGTTCTTAGAATGAGAAATTCCATAAGAATCTTATCAACCAAACAAATTGTTTAGGGAACTTGGCATAATGCGAAATAGAAGTCTCAATTTTAATATACACACACACATACATGGGAGATGCTCCTATGAGAGATATCTCTCACCTTATATGGGAGATAGGAGTGGGGGCCCTCACATTTAAGTTGTTGGCATTGGATACAGATGTGAGGGCCCCCACCTTATCTCTCATAGTAAGGTGAGAGCATCTCTCATAGGAGCATCTCCCTACATACATATATATACATACATATATATATATATATATATATATATTATTTATGCATACACCTTCAAGATTGAGCCTTTCAGCCAAATGTGATTACATAAGGTGCTGTCACAATTACACAACAGTGTTAATATAATACAAATAATACTCCAATCTGAACAAATGCTTTCTTTTGATGGTTACTGGATATGATATAATATAAAGACATTATTAAGCAAACAACCACATTTCAACTCCTAAAACCACATAAATCTTGGAAAGGAAAGAGCAGCGCAACATTACCCACCATCAATATGAAACAAAACACCTAATAAATGAAACAGTATTACAAGTCAAAAAATGAAATAAATGGCATACATAATCACAGAGGCAAATAACCAAGCACAAACCAAAATCCCATTGCCTTAAGACAAATTCAAATTGCAATAAAAGCAAGATCTAGCATTGTCAGCTATAATGGCACATATGCCATTACTGAAACTTATTGGGCATGTCCGGCCCACTATGGCTTGGGGACCATGTGAACCCAACAACCATCAAAGGTTGTAGCATCACCTTTGCAATTCGCAAACACAAGCAGATTTGTATGTATCAACCAAGATCCTAAAACCACTCCCCAGTCCCCACCCCCCACCCCAAAAAAATAATAATAATAATAATATAAAAAAATAATAATAAGAAATTCACACACAATGAGCCAAATCAAGACAAACTAATCTATGTAGGTGAGAATCAACCTTCTACTGTGTATATGCTAATGCTATGCATCTGTGGAGAATCACACATGCCACATGCAATCACAGTCAACTGAATCCCTTTATTGTTATTATAATTTTCACCATCAAATAGTGCAGTAAAAGTGTAAGACCCTTCTTTAAAATCAATAGAATGCATCCAATCTAAAGGGGACGGCCGTGTTTCAATCCAAAATCCAACCACAATAAAGTCATCTAAATCAAGCACATCAATACCTTAGTCCAATGCACATGTCCAATTCAGCAATTTACATGATCTGGTCTCTTATATAAACAATCCTATCCTTCCTATAAACTTGTAAAGAGAAGCTAAGATAATGGAATCAAACTATTGCCTTTATGTGATGGTCATTAATACTAACGATAGCAGGCCATGAGTAAACTTCTTGTCATAAAAAACAAGCACATCCTGGCTTCCAAGATTGGCCAAAGCAAGGCCGAGTTTGACACTGGCTGCTTCTTACTCTCTAACAAAGCCAATCCAAGATCAGATCAGATTGCAGATCTGAACCGACAGCAAGAAAATGAAGACGCAGCAATCTGCTACGCTGAACCATGAGAAATGGCCAAAATAGAAGGCTATTCACGCCTACAGCAAGGTTCTACAAAATAACTCAAGCAAAGGAATTGTGCACCAGGATAAACAAATGTGTTTTTTTATTATTTTCCAAATCTTAGAGCATCCACAACATTAACACCTTAAATACAAAGTTTTGATAATGAAATAAAGCCCTAAGCTAATGATCTTAAGAATTGACTTAAAATAAAAGCAATAGAGATAATATGCAAATATAAGGGAAATTGAAGTCGATATCTTATAGGATTCACTGCATGCTCAAGTGGACCCTGCTTGATAGACGATTTGGGCCTCCATGCCAAGTATGGATGGGTCTTAGAGCAGGCCTACGAATATATGCCTTCCCAATACAGCTCATGCACTGCATCAGCCCACCTTCCACTGCCAATCCATTGTATCTAGCCACTATATAAGCTTCCTCTTTTGAATTTGAACAAAGCTTGGGTGGCAACCTCCTTAAGAGCTTCTTTCCTTGGGAAGTTTGAGAGAAATCACCATAAATGTGTGTATGGAGAGTTCTACAAATCGCCCCTCTTTAAAAGGGGCATCTCTACCCCAGTTTAAGATTCAATGAGAACAAACAGACCAGCTGGGAGTCATTCGAGCTATTCAACCTTCATTTATTATCCCTCTCTTTTAGGAGACTGTTTAAAGTGAATGAGAGATATAAGGGGAGAAGAGAAACTTGTGTGTTACAACATACTTCTCCTTTCACCTTCTTCAATTTGTATAGTGGGTCCAACCAATTGTATTTGTACACACTGTTTTTAAAGTGGGTCCCATTATTTCAAAGATACTTATAAAATCAGGTAATATATGGTCCTTACAAGTGGGATCAACTAATTACATTTGTCTATTGTCTTCTTACAATGGGTCCAACAATTTAAAAATACTTGTAAATAAGTGATTTATGGTCCAAGTGGGCCCAACCTCTTGTATTTGGACATTTAATGGTATGAGTGTCCAATGCTAACAATTCGGTTAAAATTGCCACTCTTAGAAAGGATAAGGAATACAACTTGCCACTTTCTTTGGAGAAGAGAAAAATAAGGAAGTTTAAATGCTCATCATTCAATGGTCTTTAAAGAAAGAGAAAACTTAGGTGTGGTCTTTACGACAACTCTAGCATGAAAACATGTTTCAATTGGTTAAAACAGAGGGGGCGTATAAAAAGCCAAGAAGCTGTGTAGCGCTCTTCTCTCTCATGAGAGAGAGAGAGAGAGAGAGAGAGAGAGAGAGAAACATCACCACTCCCCACCCTCACCCCCAAACTCTCCCTCCCTCTTGGCTCATTTGCGTGTCCATTAGGCAACACCAACCTTGGGCATAGAGCTAGAGGGACAAGACAGATTCCAGCTTTAGTCTACCAGTCAGATCTATCCCAGCATGTGAGATGCATATCAAGCTTGAATGGCAGTCATTCAAGAAAGTATACTAGGTTTTGTTAGCTGATTAAAGCTTATCATCACTCTTGATAAATGTTATCATATAAATTTCCTTAAAAGTATGTTGTCAAATATTATCAATTACAAATAGCCAAAAAGTGCCAGACCTGTTTTGGCCTCTCACATAGAGCAAAATAGCAATCCATATCGGCATGGCCCGACTTTGTTGAGGACATTAATTCAAAATAGCACATTTTGCATATAAGGATACAAAAATGCCAAAAAGACAACGCTTCATGTTGCACTTTAACGTACAAAGAAATCAAATTCCCAGCAAAATTGAAAAATCTGAATCGAGAACTAGAAAATACTATGGCTTACTTTGGAGAAAAAAGAACCACAAAGTTCAGGAGCACGGTACCACCTGGTTGCCACATAATCCTGCATACAATTCGACATAAGAAAAAGAAGGGCTTATGAAAGAAAAAACAATGTAAAAATTGAATAAACAAAATGTTTTGAGAATAATAAAAAAAGATCACAATTAAATCCAAGAAGCTATGAAATGCCACAATTTAAGACTATAAATACGTTGTTTTAAATCATGACATGAACGAGACACATACAGTCCAAAAAATAGCTGATGGGGCATCATTCAATGATACTCGGGCAAGACCAAAATCACAAATCTTCAGTTTGCAATCTGCATTAGCTAGAATATTTTTCGGCTTCAAATCACGGTGGAAGACATTTGCTGCAAGCAACCAACAAAATTAATTAACTAATGATTATTGAGGATACAACATAAAAAAGGATAGGCAATACTATCAGTACAAAAAACCAACCTGTATGGATATATTTCAAAGCTCGAAGAAGCTGGTATAAGAAAAACTGATAATGCTCAGGAGTAAGGTCATCATTCGCCTTGATGACTTGGTGAAGATCGGATTCCATCAACTCAAAAACAACGTAAATATCTCTGAATTCTCTTCTGGATGGAGGAAGCATTATATGCTTTATTTCTACAATATCCGGATGTCGAAGAAGACGGAGGAGCTTGATTTCTCTAAGAATACGGGTGGCATCAGAAACATGCTCGAAAACATCATTTATTTTCTTAATGGCCACCCTCTCTCCAGTGTGGGTGTCAATTGCAGACCCAACTACACCATAGCTTCCCTTGCCAATAACCTCTTGTATTTGGTATTGAGTGGCTTCACCATACTCTGTGAAGAACTCAGTATCAAGCATGTTCTGCATAAGGAGAAACATTAACACTTCTTAGCTACAAAATAAATGGGGAGACTGAAGGGACAAAAATAATTTTATTCATTTATATTGGCAGAGTCCTTATATCATTAGAGATTACTTGACCGGAACCTTCTTGCAATTCCATTGTTCAAAAAAATAAAAGAAAATAAAAAGACAAGACCATAAGCTTTGCTGAAAGAAGGGTAGTCATAACTTCCAGGTAACAGGAAATCACAAACTAATGCAAGGCTTAACTTTAGAAAATTATTGGGTTTTACTCAGACTGCAAAATTGGTAAGTACCCCCGAAAAGGGTGGAAAAAGGTACTTTGCATGCACTGCAGTAGCAGTAGAAACCAAATGCATGTACTTCTCAATCCCTCCTCTGGAGTGTCCCAAGCACAGAAAAGGAAAGCCTCTGGCGTCAAACAAGCAATCAGGTATCAAAACTTGCCAAACTAAATTTCGGGTCTATTTTAAACAAAAGAGGAAAGATTCTAGCCACCATGAACATGTAAAGCAAATAGGAGTTAAAAGTAGCCTCCCAAGTGTGATATAAAAACCCAACCACCAAAAGCCTTTTTGCTTCCACTACAACCTGGTTTGAGGAAAGCAGATCAGACAAAGATACAAGCTGAAGCAGGTTTTTAAATGGACATCCATCCAACTTGCAATTTCATTGATCCTATTTATGGTGGGAGCGTTCACATGTGGATTTGTCACTTCATATTGATAATTGTCCAATTAGCAGATCCAGCATCAATCCATAAATGAATTCAGTTGACAACAATATCTCAATTATGAATGGTGTACAAGATACCTATGGACCGCAAAACTCTCATGCAACCAAATGAAATCACCGAACAAAATCTTATCTATGAGATGACTTCTCCACCATTAGACTAACTGCCCATGCAGCATGAGATAACACAAGTCGTAAAACTAAAGCTTTAAGAAAAATCAAAAGGAATAATAAGATGCTTGAAGTTCAAATGAGAAAACAAAAAAGATCAAATGGGTTTTCTATTAAAAAAATAAACACAAATATCCTACATAAAAAAATACTAAAAATAGAGGAAAAAGAAAATGAAAGCAGCATGAAAAGAAATGAATTAGAGAGAGAGAGAGAGAGAGAGAGAGAGAGAGAGAGAGAGAGAGAGAGAGAGAGAACCTTTTGGATTGAATCCTGGTATTCAAAATCAACAAAAAAAAAAATCAGCAGATATTCAAAAGGCAGCTGAATAATCTGTTGAGATCAGTTTTCTCCACCAAAATCCTTATAACATAGAAATTGAAGCCGAATATTGGAATAGCAGTCAACTTGAAAAAATGAAACAAAAAAAAAAGAAGTTCGAATTTTACATTGTAGAGTTTTCCATGCAGCGGTATTGCAGTCTACACTATGATTGCCACACTTGAACACTATGACTGCGGTCTACACATTGTAGAGTTTTCTTGTAACCTCATTGCTGCAACAATGCTAAATCACACAATCAACAGCACAACACTCACATTCAACAAAAAAACAAGAAAATGAAAGAGATCATCGAAAAAGAGACTTTCCCCACACAAACTACACCACCAACAAAACTCTCCTTTTTTTTCCTCTCTACTTGTTTAAATGCATAAAATCCACAAATGGCATTTTATTGTATGGCACAGAAAAAGAAACTCCTACGCCAAGTCAAACTCTTAACAAAACAAAGTTCTCTTCCAATATCAACTTTAGCAAAAGCAATCATAATTTATCTTAGATAAAACTAATTAAAATAAAGTCCTATCAAATTAAAACAAAGGTAATTTTACTTTATCTTGGATAATACTAACCAAAACAAGTTTGGCTTAAACTAATCATAATTCATCTTACATAAGTTCAATTTAACTTGAAACTATTAAATAAGAAATTTCTACCTCAAGTTGGAGTCTACCACTCTATTAGGATACGATGCGATAGAATTGGTGATGACTCCAACACGCATCCACTATAGCATCCCCATATCCCCTGGAGCAGAATCACACACACACACACAGACAGATATATATATATATATATATATATAGAGAGAGAGAGAGAGAGAGAACCGAAATCCATTTCGGAACTCAGCAAAAAGAAGAAAAAACGAAGACAAACAAACACAATCACAAATAATACAGTCAAACCAACCGCCCCGAAATCCAAAGCTCATTAATTTCAGAACCATCCCTATCTGAACACAGAAAATAAACAAATAAATAAATAGATAAGATAGGAAATTTACATATCAGCACCTGTATTATTAAACAGTTACAAAACCCACCCACCTTTCTTATTTTTACAAATAACCACCTCTATATCTGAAAACCCACTTTCAGCACAATCAAATTCCAGTTAAAGTTCATGTTAAATCTAAACTCATTCAGATTAAAGTAAGCCCCTTAATCCCAGTTAAACTGATTCAGATTCAATGATAGACTAGTCCGAATTAGGCAATAGATCTAAGAGGGTTTTTATCATTTAAGACAAAATCAGTAGCTCGCGGGTCGTCCATCAGTGGTAATTATCATCTGAATCTTCTACCAAATGAGGCTAAATCTAAGAAAGCTTTCATCTTTTCAAGACAAGATCAAGTCGATTACTTGATGAATCGAAAACCAGCTAAATCCCGACATTGATTGAAGCTCAAGCTAGTTGAGCGAGATTTCACATCAATAGATGTTGGTTTTTTGTAAAAATAAAACGACTTGACTTTACTTCCTGTAGCCATTTACAATCTCCGAAAAAAACCAAGTACTAAAATGTAAATTTGAAAAAAAAAAGCAGAAACGAAATGAAAAATCGATCAGAAAACCCTAATACACAAAGCGAATCGCAATCTTCTCGAGTGGGAAGTGAAAAGGCAAGAAGAAGAGATGAGATCTGATTCAAAGATAAGACCTTTTTATGGGGATCGAATCCGGCCATCTTGTTCCTCTTTGGTACTCTGATCGGTTTCAATCCAGATATGTCAAGATCGAAGACGATCTGCAAATCTTTCTCTTGTAGATCTCCTTCTTCTTCCGGTCGCTGCGGGTGATTATCGTAGTTTAAAGATTGCTCGCTGTGGTAGGGTTTGTGGGAACGGCGTTGAAACCAGCGAAGAACGCCATCAACGAGAGCTCCTCCACCCATATAATACGATCAGTAGACGGTAGAGGAGTTGCAGAGATGAATCGAATAGGGCGAGCAGAGATATCGCAGCATTTCAGGCGGCCGCGAGCGCTAGATTCGCCGATGGAGTTGACATTTCGTGCTCTCGCAGCTATTGCTTTCGCTCTCTCACGTCTGTTGTCTGTCTTTTTTTAACTTTTGTCAGTCGCATGGAGACCACGATGCTGTCGATTAGAGAAGAAAAAACAGCGCACTGGATTTCCGCCTCGCGCGGGGATATCAATTTATAGGAAACGCCCGTGTGTTCTAACCAACCTTTGTTTAGATTGGGGTGCACGGCTGCTCGGGCCCCATCTGGGCCCACAGATCATTGGGACATGAGGTGATGAAAAGATCCGCGCCCCTAGCGCGGCCCACCTGATGGTACATCTGAGTGGACCAAACCTCCTTTATAGTTGACGGGTCCCCCCAAGTTTAGCTGGCCCTAATTGGATTGTACTATGTAAGAATGACTCTGCACCAACGACGTGAATGGAAAGTGCACGTTAAATTTATGGGACACGGATGATGATGATAAGATGGTTGAAAGGGGCCGAACTCTTTAAGTAGATGGAGCCCATCGATATCTTCAAATCCCCCTGTTCCAGCTACAGGTGGGCCCCATAGCTAGGGGTGTGCAGATATACATAGTGCACAAGTTGCGCGCCTCATGAGCACTCGAACCGGCATATAGAAAATGAGGTTAATATCATGCCTCTAAACCTTGATTCATGGCCCATAAGAAATAAAAATTGGCCACAATCCAATAATCGATCTATTTGGTGGGTGCAAGCCAGGGCATGTGAATGTTTAGGATGGGTCATAAAGTGAGTATGCTAGAAGTTTTTTACTCATCGACGGACCTAGGTGTTGTGACGTGAGTATGACAGTACCTATGAGATTAAAAAAACTACTTAAATAATTTGTGATTAAAAAAACTAAATTCGATGGGGCTCACTCAATACAAGCCCTCTCTACGCTAAGTTATTATGCACTCAAGACGGTACGGATTAAACTTAGTTTATGCAGAGATTTTTAAATTCTATTAGCTCAAAATCACATGTCACAATTAGCAACTAGTGAGGAGCTTTTGAAGTTGAGAAATCTTCAATGCCCTTGAAATAAAAGGTGAGTAATCTACAAATTTGATGATTTTATACTATCCTCCTATCCTACCAAAGATTTTCACATTTTAGAGTTTGGACCTAAGAATTAACAAGAATAAAAATACTAAAACACACGATGGCCAAAGAGGAATCTGCAGATTTGAGAAATCCTAACCACTCTTAAGTCTAAAATCTCAACAACTCAAAAGCAACATATTTTTCTCTCGAGCAAGTTTTTAATTTAATTAGAGTTGGGTCCACCATGTGAGTGACAACATGTTACATGTAGAACATATTTTACCAAAAAAAAACATGTAAAACATAGTAGAACATACAATGTGGGTTTGTTTTTTTTTTTTCCCTCTCATTCATCAGATGCTTTATACATAATCTACCTAAAAGTTGACTTAGCTCTAAGTGAGAAATTTAGTGAAGTGTTTGGAATGCTTCAATGGGGAAAATGAGCTGCTCCGAACACAAAAATAGACCATGTCAGTTTGCCCAAGCACCTTATTCTCTCAGCATATAATGGGTCAGATTGATCTACTTTAGACCAAGTTGCTTTGTGGGTATACAATTTAATTACAAAGGGAAAAGTCTCTCTGCTTTTCTCTCTCCATCTCTTTACTGTGCATTTTGATGCTTGGCCCCTCTTTTAGAGGAAAGCCACTTCTTTTCTTGATCTACTGAGCAAAGCATAATTAGATTTGTCAATTTAAAACCAAATCAAAGAGAGAGATCAAGAGTCTAAATATAATTTATGGAACTTTTTGTCAGTAGTCACTAGACACCTTAAGCAAAGATAGTGAGATAGTGAGATAGTGAGGGGTGAATAATGTATTCTGGGGCCTTCATTGAGCACCACTTATCACAAAATCAATTGGTGATAAGAAACGACACAATAATAGTTTTACGGTATCAAGCTCTTATACTACTTGTAGAATCTTACACCCCATTAAGCTACCACTTATCCCAAAATTAATTGGTGATAGGAAATGACACAATAATAGGTTTATGGTGAGAACGAGGGTTCGGTCATAATTATGACCGCTCAGGAGCAAGGTTGGACATTGACATCAACACCACCCAAACGTGATGACGCGTGGGCCCCAGTTATAATTGAATATTGAATTTTGTGCAGTTAGGGTTGGAGAGTTAGGCTCACTGATGGGTTTATATTGTTAAGACTTAGAATTCCTTGTGACCAAGACCAACATCAATGGTGGGACTTGGGAGCAGTCCCAGTTAGACAATCTTTTCTTATCCATGTCTACATTTTAGTGTTGAGCTTTGTGGACCAAAACTCAACTGGTTGATGGAGTTCGGCCAGCAGTTAGTTGGCACATGGGAGAAATGGGATGTCTGTATAAAGAAAAATCAGAGGGTTCCACCTTTGAAATCCCAACCACTCATGGTCATAGTACTCAGTCAATCCAATTGGAATTGAGCTATTCTCGGGATTGATGTAACCAGACTGCAATTCTAGATCTTTGAATTTAAGAGGTAGGCTCCATTGTTGGTTATCTGAGGGGAGATTTGGAGAATTCTAAGAGCTGTGCCTCACAAGCTATGACTTTTGAAAATGATAAATCAACTGTAAGCAGATGCCCCACAAGCTACATCATATCCCCAAGAAATCTCTACCCAGCAATCTGTTTTCCTCAATTCAAGCCACAGGATCAAGCTCTCTCTCCATCAATGAATGCAGGCTCAAACATCAAACTCATAAAAGTGATATGCACCACTGGATTAATTGAAGATATGACATAATAAAATTTACTCACTAGAATAATCATGTGCTCTGAAGTCTGAGCCCAATAGTCAAAATCACTTTGATTAGAATGGTATCTGGGCATGTCTTCATCCACTTGGTAAGAAATTCATCCAGCAGTTTGGATTAAGAAAAGTAAGCTAAGAAACAGGGATCTCTCTGGGATACTCTACTCATACACATGACTGTTTCTCATAACAAGGGAGTTGTTATTTTGGATGGAGGGTTGGGTCATGTGCCTATCCACTTAAAATATGTGATGGTGCTGGGGATAAGGATTGTAGTTAGACACAAGATAGCGTAACATCAGGCAGACCAAATGATAGAAAATTTGAGAAGTGGAACAATCATCTATGGTTTTAATATGCATCTATGGACATTAGGTTAGCTAGCATGGATAGGCAAGGAAATTGTGCAGTTATGGGGTGTCTGTTTGGACGGATCTGTGAAATTTAATTCCTAGGAATTTAGGATAAAACACTCATTTGGTAAGGCATCTTTCTTTTTCCTGGCCTTTTTTTTTTCTTTCCCCTTGGCAACCTAGCAAGGGAGGCTAGGGCCCGAGAGAACCCACATGCGTGGAAAGAGAAAGTCCACACACGTGGGAAAAATGACATACCAATGTATCGAGGGTGCGTTATGGGATTGTCAACCAGTTGAGCAGCCCTTGAGTCTTCATAGGCTTCCTATTGATTAAGAACTTGTGTAGTGTATAAAAAGTGTCCCAATATTTATTAGAAGAAAATTGTAACTGTCCTCATTTATCCAAGATGTGATTTTTATTACCATAATGAAGACCATTTGATTGCTCTTTGGCATCTTCACTTCAACAATTTCAATGTTAGCCTTTTTCTTGGGAATGCATCACTTTAAATTCATATAATTTGTTATAGAATATAAAAAGGGATAACAGGGCTCTAAAGCACATTTGGTAACATGTGAGGAATCTCGAGGGGGGGATCTGCAGATTTGCAAATTCTCTAATATTGCAGATTTGAGGGTTCTTTACTTAAGATCCATGGAGTTGAGAATTTCACATTAATTATATTAGTGCGCATGTATTGGTGCGTATAGCTGAGAAAAATTGGTATCAGAACGAAAATCTACAAAATTGTGGATTTACAAATCTCATCGGGTATTTTTATTTACTTTCTTATGGTACTTCTAAAAAAGTAAATAAAAACCAACTTTTTTAGAATTTATAGAATTATAAGATTTACATCCCCATAATCAAACACAAAATTATGGCAAACAAATTTAAATCACCATGTAATGCCAATTTATTATCACACTAGACAATTGTATTCCAATAATTTGAAGGCAGATCTTTTGCACTCACAAGAAATTATCAAGGCTGAGTGTCAATTTATCATCACACTGGATAATTGTATTATAAAAATTAGATTCCAGATCGTCTATACACACAAGAAATTCTTGAGTGGACAACTTTATAATTGATTTAAACTACTTGAAAACAAGTTCTCTTTTTATGTCAGCCTTCATTACATTTCACTTCAATAGTTGGCTCTGTTATTAAATTGATCCCTATAAATACTTAAAGTTTTTATAATATTCTATTTATGCTTTTTTTATAAGCACAATATGACAATATTGGGCCCACTCCTAACAGTGAAATTTAGTGTAAGACCAATTAAAGTCAGGGCACACATATTTTTAGCGCTTTAGATTTTTCATAAATGAACTTCATTAGAGAAACAAGAGACACCACTGTGGTCGGGTGCAGCTTCCCAATGATCGATCCCTCGACTCATAGGTTGTCTACCCATCTAGCAAAAAAAGAGGACTTCTTTAAGTCTCTTTTTGCTACATTTTTACACAAGTAATCAATCTTAATTGTGAAAAATCTTCAATCTTAACTGTGAAAAATCTTCACAACTATATGCTTATTTCTTGAAAATTGCATATATAAATGAATCACATGCGTTAATATTGGAAGATAAAAAAAAGCGTATTTACGTGCGAAGAACTTCTTACCTACCTACTACCCTATAAAATTCATTTATATGAAGTATTTACCCACGAACAAAAGACATTATCGCGGAGACCATGTCTTGCACGTTGGCCCCACTGATGTAATCAAATTGTTGGACTTCCACGTGCTTCAATAAATGCCTCTAATCCATTTTTACCAACCAAACCTTATAAGTCAATATCAATGAAGTGAACATTAACCATAAAAAAAATGAAGTGAGCGGTAAAAATTGACCCACATGGGGACAGATGCTGACACAGGAAATTGACCTTCTTGGTGCTTTATGAAAAAATAAATAAGATAAATTAGCGAGAGATTCCTTATATAGATTTTGAAATTTGTTTTTATTTTTTTTAATTTATTTACGTTCTTTTGAGATTTATGTGTGTTCTTTTAAATTAAGTTGTATTATTTTAAAATTTATTTGCGTCTTTTAAATTTTATTTATGTTTTTTTTTAAATTTATTTCGAAATCTTATTAATGGTATTTTCATTAATCGTGGCCAATTAAATAGTAGTTGGCCATTATTAATGGCATATCCCACTAATCATGGAATATGATTTATCTTTAAATAGATAAGGCTTTTAAAGAAAGGGCAATTTGGACATTTTAAATATTTAAATGTGGAAGAAGGACTTACCACACTATAAACAGAAAGTGTGGATCTAAGGCCATAAAATCAAATATTTAGGGACCTCAGCCCAATTGCCCCAAATAAATATCAGAGGAATGAACATATGTAAAAAAAACATAATATAAGCTTCTTCTTGGTATGGGTAGGAGTTCCAGCCCTTGACCCTTAAACCTGGTTCAGCCCCCGCATGGGGTTGGTGGAACGGCAAAAGCCGTGAGCCTACTCCCCACATTGGTGCGTGTTTGTATGGATTAAGGTGCACTCTTAGGCTAGTTTTGTTGGGTTAAATTGGAAAAGACTTCCGGGATACCCATGTCATAAAATAAAAAAATATATCTATTAAATTGAAGTGAATGGAGTTAATCGGGTGTGAAACATTCGGCATAGGTCTTGCACTGCTTTGAGTACATACAAGTATACGAGCAGTTTGTATTTTAGAAAAGCATAATGACCCTATTAGCAGTGAGAGGAGAGATATAAAGTAAGATATCACAAGAGTCGTTGAGATAACAGAGGTAAGAGTTGTTGAGACAAACTGATGTCACCTGCCACACGTGGCCAAGTGTGTAGACTATAGACCAAAAACAAAGAAGAAGAAGAGGAGAAATTGAAAGCACTCACCTAGGCAATACTAAACAAAGGAAAAAAAAAAAAAGATGTTTTTATGATAAAATGGGCTGGCACAGATGGACAAGACCTACTAGCAGTAAGGCTTGCCAACAACTCATGGATGAGTTGTGGCACCTTATGTGAAGGGATTGATCCTTAGGTTTGATCTTTAGATTATAATATCACTCCCAATGTAGCAAAATAAATCACTTTATCAGTAGCCCAAAAAAAAAAAAGAAGAAGGCTTTTAAAAAATTGAGATTTAAAAGTATAAAATGGTGGAAAAAAGATATTTTTGGGACCTCATTTAACCCATCTAAATGGGTGTAGGTATGAGAAATCTAATTGTTTGAAGTGCAAGAAAAACTATTTCACATCCATAAATGACTTTTAAATAATTAATAATGATAGAGACTTGTAATTAGCAAATTAACTCAGTCCATGGTCTATAGTTGTAGTTCAGCTTGTTAGGGATGCTAGTTGCTTTTTCTTACAAGAGTCGGAGTGTGTAAGTTTTAGTCCTATTTAGTGCAAAAATAAATAGAAACAAAAAAAGCGTATCGATAACAGCCCTACTTGCCTTCATCTGTGTTGATGAAGGGACGTTAAGAAGAATTAGAAAGGGCTTGATTATGTCAGTGGATGGTGAGATGTTTCAACATTCGGCTCCCTGTCAAATGACCTCTTCTTATCTTCAGGAAAAAGGGTTTTTTTTTTTTTTTTTGCAAAATCACCATTAGTAATCGATTTCTACATCTGGTGACCAAAGTTAAGATATTTTTCTAACGTTATCCGTATTACTTTATTTTTACGATATTGCAATACCTTGTTAGATCATGCGGAGAAAAAAAGTTCCCATTGAGACCTTTATAAATATAGTTTTTTAAGGGTTTACAATATCTCGAAAATGAGGAGTATGGTAGAATGAGCAGCATGGAGAAGTTCTAATCCAACCCAAACTTCTAAACCAGAAGAAAACCCCACACTCTTAACTTAAAAAAAAAAAAAAAAAACGATTCAATAAAAGTGCAGCTAGATAAAGGAGCCTCGGAGAACGCAGAGATGGAGGGATCACATTCACCACGCCCATCTGCCTGAAAGGAGAACATCAGCAGATCCCTTTACACAAAGGACAATTAAAAGAAGGGAACACTTTTGATTCATCTCTTATCGATTTGTGTGTGCTATATGATTTCAAAGCCCCACTTTCATTCAAAAGAGACCACGCCAGTCTCCTATAAAAGATAGTGCTCCCTTATGCCTTTTCGTGGAGGGTATGGTCTCCTATAAAAGATAGTGCTCCCCTATGCCTTTTCGTGGAGGGTATGGTCTCCTATAGATGATAGTGCTCCCTTATGCCTTTTCGTGGAGGGTATGGTGCTGGTGCTGGTGCTGGTGCTGGCATCATCTCCATCAAAATGTGATTGAAAGATATCAAAATCAACACAAATGCGGTGACAATTTATCCAAATCGGTTAGAATGTTTTGAAACCCATCATTTCTTCTTTCTTTTGTTCTCTACCAAAAACAAAAAAACCATGATCCTTTTATTTTTTCCACTAAAAGAATGGGTAATTAAAGTAGTTTTGGGAGAATTTAAAATAGAAATCGCTATAGATTAGTACTTATTAAACTTGTTTTTCCAAAATAATGAAAAAATACATGAAAATTGTCACCAGAGTACCTTACTAGACTCGTTGATGTTCTTACCTTGACTTGCCGCATCTTCGGGATATTCTCAATTACCAACGATATCGTGGGATTTGACAAGTTTTTCTCTCTTCCTTTTATTCTTTCTCTCTATCTTTCTACCTCTTCTTTATCCACCGTGGACGCAGAAAATTAATATGGAAGACATGGAGTGTGTGAGGCCCCTTTAGCATGCCACATAAATGTAAAGCATGGAGTTGCGGATCCCTTATTTAATTGAACAAGAGAGATGGTGTTTCATCGTATCATTATTCACCAGTTGTATAGAATCTCATGCCAGCTAATGTATTCTTTTAATTACTTTTTTTCGAATGAAAAAAACTGAAAATAATAGATTTTATTTAGTTAACGATTGATGATGGGACTGTTTCCTTCTAAGACTCAAAGCCATGAGCCATGAGGCCCCACTCCATACCAGGTGGAGGCATCAATGTGCGACCCAACTGATTTTCACATTGAAGAAGCAATGGAGAATCGAAAATTGATGCATTGTATATTTATCATAGTTATCAATTTCGTTTCGTTTCGGCCATTTCGGCCGAAATTTTTCGTTTCGATCAAGTAGCCGAAACGAAATTTCGGCCAAAACTTTTCGCTTTGAATTTCGGTCAATCTCGGCCGAAATTCAAGATTTCGGCGAATTTCGGCCGAAATTCGGGATTTCGGCTAAAATGTAACTTTTCGGCCGAAATGGAATTTTACATAATTAATTTTTTTTTACTTTTTTTACACATATTTTGTATTTCTTATTTTTTTCACAAAATATAATTTCAAAAAAAATTACTATAATGGATTAAATCTATATTTATTACTTTTTCTATTTTTTTTTACTTATATATATATATATATATATATTATGTTATAGTTTTCCCGAAATGTAATTCCGCAAAGTTTCGCCGAAGTCCCGAATCGGCCGAAACTTTTCATTTTGCAGGCTAGAGCGAAATGAGGTTTGAAACGATATTTACAACTATGATATTTATACTAGGCATATTTATACAAGGCATCACTTCCTAGAAAAGTAGGTGCTCGTCAAGTCGTCATGGTCTGGAACGCAGTAGTAATGGCCAACATTCCTTCAGCCGGAAAGGTGCACATTTACATTTTATTTTATTAGAAAGGAAAAGCTTCATTAAATGAAAGAAATGAAAAGAAAAAGAAAAAAAAGCAGCAAAACAAATAACAGCAAATACGTTGGGGCATTTGTGTGGGAGTTGGTGGAGTGGCATAAGGTGTGGATTTACCCCCCATGTTTAATGTTAGAAATCGTCCAAATTTGCTCGGTGTGTGTTTACGTGGGTTTAACAGGGACCACATAAGTATTAGTTATGTTGGGTCAAAGACCTCATGGATACCCACGTACGCCTTTAAGAATAATAATAATAATAAAAAAGACGTGGAGGTCCAAAAATAATCATAAAACATGAGGATCCCCAACAAAAAAAAGGACCACAAACTCATGACATTATCCAAGTTAGCACACTCATGGGATACAGGATTAAATACTCTAGAAATATGAAGGAAGTCTATGAAATAAAAAAAAAAAAAACAAAACATAGCCTTAATAGCGAACAAAATTGTGTTGACTGACTAATCAGGAGTGTGCGTATGTGTGTGTGTATATATATATATATCGGTAATATTCAGGTGAGAACTATTTCTTACATATTATATGAAAAAAAATTTGTGGAGTCCAATTGGTGTGACAGGATGAAAAGCACTGATGGTGTAAGGTTGAAATGGTATACAGGGAAGGGAGAACAAATGCCTTACTATTTTGGATATGGTTCCAATAGAACAGCCACAAGAAAAGAGAGGCTCGGGACTTCAAATATGTCAAAGATCCATCTCTTTCATGTTAGTTTTTCTGCAAGGTGGAGAGAGAGAGAGAAAGATCCATCTCTTTCATGTTAGTTTTTCTGCAAGGTGGAGAGAGAGAGAGAGAGAGAGAGAGAGAGAGAGAGAGAGAGAGGACATGAGAAAATTCTTTAGATCCCACGATATTGTGGATTACCCATGATATCATGGATCATGTTGGCGACACATGTATGGCCATATCGTGGGTCAAGGCCCAAGGGTTAAGACCATGCATCAACAATTGTGGTCAAGGCAGTGTGGAGACATTTTTAAAAACTGATAAACTAAACTGAATATTTTTTCCAATATAGATATAGATTAGATTAGGTGGAATAGATGATCGAATCCCATGTCAATAATATTCCTGTTACAAGCACTGGTGCTGTTAACAGATCCATCCAAAATCTTTATAAAATGATAGATTAGGTAAAGATGATATGTCGAGTACATTTTATTTTAATGTTGAACCAATTTTCAGGAGTGTAACACTGCAAAACAAATATTTGAAGCTGTGATTCTTCAGATTTTTAATAATCCTGACCAAACTTCACTAGGATTCTCTCATTAGTTTTTGATTCTCTTCAGTTTTTTAAGCATTCCCTCGTTAGTTTTTTATTCTCTCTCATCGCATGTGTCACTCACAATAAGGAGGCCTTTGTGCATTAGCCATAGAAGAGGAAACTGCTACACCCGTTTTCCGACTTGAAGTGGTAGGAATTCTAGATCCTCGGTGTAGAAAAACCAGTTAAAAACTCATTTATGATCATTGAAATTGTCTCTGCACCAGATGCAACGAGAAAGGCGCTGTATCTCCCTCCATTTCTGCAGCTTAAGGCAATCCACAAACGCCTCTCAAGGATGAACTATATTGCTCAGCAAATCACTATATAGACACTTTGTTGATGTCTCTCAAATTAGGTGATATCATCAGAGATGATGGAAGACATGGCCATCCCAAAATCAATGCTTACTGGGATAAAATCTAGGTTTTAGGAGGATTCAGATGAGAGTCAGATTGGGTCTTGTGGCAATTGGTACATGAGCATGCAGTTGTGGGAAAGCCTTTGAACTGGATCCCCTGTTTGGTCCAAACAGGGCAATCAGGGGGCGCCACGCGTGGGGGCGGAGGCGGAAACCCTATTTGGACCAAACAGGGGGGCGCCACGCGTGGGGGAAAGAGGCAATGTTTCTCTTTCCTCTGCCCCGCGCTTGGCGCCCCCTGATTGGTCCAAATAGGGTTTCCCTGTTTGGACCAAACATGGGATCCGTTTCCAAAAGCCTTCACGTACAAGCAGCTTGTTGGTCCCTGGTCCCACTTGGGATGTATCCTATTACAACCGTGCTACAGAGCCCGGATTTGTGCCCGGGCTCTGTAGAATTTTTCATCCTATAATTGTGGATAGGATAGATGGAAACGTCTCTTATGGAAAATTACGAGAAAAAAAAAGAAGTCCATTAGATAATCTTAACTATTGACTTAAGTGCTAAATTTTACTGGTCTTTTAACTTCTTCTTTTTTTTTTTTTTGTGAGTTTCAATCGGCAGGGTAAACAGAGTCAAAGGTAATTAGAGTAATAGGCTGCCAGAGTGCTGGTAAAAAATCTCTATTGATTTTATCACATGCATATTTGTTCTGATTATTACTGCTAAATGAACACCCACAATCATTCAATCAAAGTGACATTTCACCAACAAGAATGCAAGAACCTAATTGGTGCGTCGTATCTGCTCAACCATGATGGATCCAAGCGAGCCCCACAAATATAATCATGTTAGAAACGGATCAAATCTTCATGAGATACCTAAATTGGATGATTATTCCACTATGAATATGACAATGACTAGCATTCAGTGTTTGGTAGACAGTCGATTTGAAGATCAACTACAGAAGTAAATTCAAGTGTAAACTGGTGACATCCTCATTGAAACATGACTGAAACAAGTTCCCTAGTTGAAGCAGGAGTAATTTCCATAAACTAACTTCATTAGTTTAATAAGCACAAGCGAAATGGGGAGCAGAGTGTGAAAGTTTGTCCCCTACAAAGTCAATAGGTGGTGACACATAATCAAATACAATCAATCTTTCAATATCTATATTTATATTAAGAGAGAGAATGGAACCAATCACTATGCAATAAATAAATAACCAACACAAGAAGAACACAACTAGTCTATTGTGATTTGGCTGTATGCCTACCTCCAAGGTACATAGGAGCAATTTCTACTGTTCCTGACAGACTAGGATAATATTAACTTTACAGGAATTTCACTCTCTTCACACCTCTAAGTCTATAGAATAGACTAGTTTCCGTGATCATAAACAACACACCTAGAAAGTATAGTGATGTTTTAGGACTAGTTATCAAAATACCTCTGAAAACCTCCTTGTTGGGGACTGTTATATATGACTCAAAAGATCACTCACCACTGAGTACAAAACATTTATCCCAATATTATGTTGTATGTTCTTAGTGAAGCATTCATCTAATTTCATTTTTCAAGAATCTTATTTTACTTGTCAGCTTTACTTGCTCATGAAAAATTCTTTGAATGCCATTAACATTTTTTTCCAACTTCCTTTCTGGGAAAGGGCAGTGCTTGCATATGCATATTGAGATAAACAGAACTATATTCACATAGATTATACAGGTGCATAATTATATTTAAAACATTTCACCTTTCCACTAAACGGGTTGTTGGCCTTTAACGCATGGGATATGAAAATGGTTTTATGTATTTATAAAGAATTTATATATAACTTTTTCACATGCAAACGTTATATAGGTGAAATACAATACCAGGTTTGTTTGAGAACACCTTTTTTAAAATTAGTAAATGAGTACATCAAATGGTTCCGTGAAAATTTATGATATGAAACCAAACACTCCAATACTTATCATTAATACGAGAATGCTGAACGATTTTTTATCATGACTTAGAGGCCTATGTGCATACGTATAGCAAAATTAGATTTACGGGCTGAAAATTTTTAAACATTTTAAATAAATTTCTCAAAATCTATGAAGTTTTAAGAAATGAAACTAAATACCACAGTGTTTATTAGATAGATAAAAAGGATGAACGATTTGGATTATCAATTTGAAACTCACGGAAGTACAAGAAATAAAATAATTGCAAGGGTTCAAACCCGCAACCGGGCCAGGCAACATGCAGGACCCGTTCTCTTCATTTATGTGTGTATCTGTTGCTTATTTACAATTTTTTTCTTAAACCACATGCTTAACCAAGTGCATAGTGATCATGCGTAACCCCTGTGCTCGTTTACATAGGAAAATGAGTGAAATAAAAAAAAAATTAAAAAAAGAGGATTCGTTGACTGCTTGTGTTAAAAGACTCATTCCAATTGAAAAGGTTAAACATGAAGGATTGGCCGAGTGGTTAGGATCACGGTTTCTCTTTCTTTCAGAGTTTTGGTATTGATCTCTGGTTTTCCCCTCTTCAGAAATTGAATGTTGAATCCATTAGTGCTTCCGCCTTGGGGCCGCGGGGGTTTTACCCGACTTCTCTCTTGGCTTGGAGGGATTAGTCCAATCCAAAAGAATTGACCTGAGATGAATGTCAGATTTTGAACTGTAAGGGTTAGATGAATGTCAGATTTTGACCTGAGATTAATTAGAGAGTGCAAAAGGTTTGAGTAGGGCTATAAACGGGTCGGCTTTGGTCTGGGTCCATGGTGTACTTGGAATCTGAACCGTTAAGGAGAAGGTGGAACCGGATTTGGACTCGGAACCGTTTTGGAACTGATTTCTTGGCTTCGGAACCGAAATCAGAACCATATATGGAACGGGTCTGGATCCGGGTCCAGGTTTAGATAGAGAATGCTATAAAAAAAAAAATTTTAAGAGATATTTTCAAAAATTGAGGTAATATATCAGATCTCGTGTCCACTGGTCCGAACTAAGGTGGAACAGGACCCGGACCCATTTACTTATTACGGCCTAAATAAGGACCCATACCCAATTTTTAACTGATCGGAACCTCCGAATAATAAGAGAATCGGATACCTAGGTTTGATGGGATCAAAGGTGGGCTCAAGAAGCTGGACCTTATGATTTATAGCTGATGATTTCAAACCCACAACAAGGGTTGTTGAAAAGCCTCTCCCAGGACTTGTTCTCAATTCAATCCGAGCTAGTCAACCGACTCTCCCTAGTAGTCCCTACCCAAGTTATTATTCAACTATCCAAACGTGTGGGGCCCACCACCTCCTCCTTAATTTAATCAATCCTGGAGTGGGTGTTGGACAGAAATCCTGGCCATGTTTTCCAAGCTTTCCACCTTCCGTAACAAGGCCATCCGTTCCAAGGTCAGCTCCACTCTCTCTCTCTCTCCCTGATCAACTTCCTTTTATAAGTTTTTCTCTGTCTGTTCCTGTGATCTCTCCACTTCATTTTGATATCTTTAGCTTCCTCTCTTTCCATCTTTCTTTCATCAATTCAAGGACAAGATAACAGCTTCACCCCAGGTTTCTAGGAGTTGTTGTAGATAAGATTTCATGGATATGGGATTCCTTGAAAAACTCTGCATGTGGGGGACACAGCTGACTATTTAGATGATCCTTTTACCGAGGTTTGGGATTGAGCATGTGAACATGGCCTCACTGTCTGTTGATCCGGACCGTTGGTCTGGAGATAGACATAGATTGATGGCCCGATATCTAATATATATATAGAGCTAGATTTCAGGTTAGTTGGTTATAGACATGATAGATGATCTTTTTATGGGGTCAAATAAGTGAGGAAGGTAATGGTTAATAAAGGTAAAGTATATGTAGTTTTGATAAAAGCAAAATTTGTGTTTGTTTCTGTGTGGTAAACGACTTACTTTTTAAGAGATAAAATCTTTTGGCAGCTGGTAAAGTAGAAGTAAAGTTTTTGACTGTTAGACCTTTATTTTCATGATTGTGATTGTGGTCAACCAAACATGAGTAAAGTAAATTTTATAGCGGTTCAGATTCCTTCACCAGAGGGGTCTTTTGTTTCACTCAATGTAAGTTATATAAATTTCTTAATCCATCCATAATACTTAAATGATCGCGTTTGTTTTCACTCATTTACGGATTATTTACACATGCATAAATGAGCCTCTACCAAATGAGGGTTTTTATTTTATTTTATTTTATTTTAATGAATCATTTACAAGCTAGGTGGTAAATGGTTGCATGTTTAAATGAGGAAAAGATAACTGCCCAATACACTTGTAATAGGGCACTAGACATATAGTTGTAGGATCGAATCCTTTCAAACCTTTTTTTTTCTGTGTTCGCGCTTTTGTGGGGCTCAATTTGATAATCAAGGCCATTTATCTTCTTTATTGGTCTAGTAAATCTTAAGATGTTTAGTTTATATCTTAAATCTTTGTAGATTTTTGACAAATTTTTGGACTACTCCAAAAACCCCAAACTATAGATTAATTTTCTAGACTTTTGTGCGCCGTTGATTTATAATCCAAACTATACAGTATTCTCTTATTAATGATAACCATCATAAACATTTAGTTTCATATCTTAAGTCTCCATGTATTTTGAGATATTTGTGAAAAAAATCTAAAAAGTTGAAATCCATCTAAAGCCGTTGGATATACTCATTTACATGTGTATTAGTGCTTCCAAACAAACACTTTACATATGTAACATTTGCATATGAAAAAGTTACATATGAACCATTTATTAATGTAAAACCCATTTTCATACCTCCATCGGTAAAAGGCAAACACCATTTAAGGGCCATTTGCTTTGAGGCCTCTTGAATTTAGCTATCAATTTTTGTATAAATTACTATCAAAATAAACTACTTGGGAAAAATTTCATTCCGAATTCGGTTGATTTCAGTCCATTTTGGCCAAAAAATTTATTTTGAAAAAACTAAAGATTAAGGGTCCTCATATAATTTTAGATTATAATCCAAATCTTCCAACTCTATGCAAACCACAAAATAATTGTATGTCATATTATGAGTTGGAATTTCACATTGTCACATATACACAACCAATTAATTATTCATTTGCCATGTAGAAATAATAGTGGCAATAAGCAGCTTAATATTCTTCCTAATTGGATAAGGATTTCTAGTGATGTTACTACTGCACTATATATGTTAGAGCTTAAACATATTCCAGTTCTTTTATGTAATGCCGAACAAACTAGATACATTCTGGGGTGAAAATGAGCTTAATTTGCATTGATGTATTTGCAGAAAGAAAAGAATAAATCTGATGAAGATAATCACATGTCAAAGGCTAGCAAATCCTACTTTCCAACACTATCAACTTTAAAGGGCAAACATGATTCTGAAGTCCCCCATTCTCCACTAAGATTCCTCCATTCATATGTCTCAGAGAGCCATCTGACGAGCCCAGTATCATTGGGACGATTTTCTTCATATGAATATGATAATGAAAGTGTAATAGCTTCTTCCATCATTTCGGAGGAGATTGGTGTTAGCACCTATGAATTTCGGTCTTATGAGGATGCTGAAGAGGAGTTCTTACAAGATCATGAAGGCTATTTTCTGCACCTGGAAGTGGACAATGTGAGGAAAGATCAGTACCCAAAGCTTGAATTGCAGCGCCTTGTTTATCTAGACTATGCAACATGCCCTCTGTACTCGCAGTTTCAGGTATGCAGTTTAATTCCTTCAGACAATTGCATGAAAATGGGGTACGTTCTGATTGAAAGTTTAAATTGCATATATAACAAATATGCATCTAGATCATATGATCATGATACAAAAATTAGCACCACTAGATAATTGCATATATAATAATTAATATACATGAGACTGTGTCAGACTCAATGACCCAAAGAACCCTTCAGGATAGCAAGTCTTTAGGCTAAATAGGTGCATGTTGCATCAAGAAAACATTCTCTGGATTTAACTTCATAAATAATATGTACGATATAGGAAATGGAACAATCCATCTAATAGGAAATACATTAAAAGCATTTTAAGTAGTTATGGATAATGATAAGTTACAGAGGTACAAGATAGTTCTTTTTGTTATATAGATGTATTAATGTGCCTAAATGGCATGTTCTTCAGAAAATGGGGTGTCCTTGTAGCATGACTTTCATGATATCTTCAAATTATCCTAAGTATATGCTATGTGAAGCTAATCATAGAGAAAAAATCTTCAACTTCAACATGTTTCATGACCTCTGGGGAAAAAAAAAAAAAAAAAAAAAAAAAAAAAAAAAAAAAAAAACAATAGTTGTGTAAATTAATCATTAATAGCAGCTTTAGGAAGCGCCTTCTGGGGTATTCTAAATAAAGATCCATGACAAATTTTTCACAGGAGTGTTGTTTGTCAAAAAATTATGCATTGGAGGGCACACTAGGGGAACAGGAGTGCTTTAGGGAGGATATACTTATATCACCATTTTCTAGATCAAATATTCATCTCATCAGTCAGTGTAGACTTATGAAATGCTGTATTTCCTGTAAGTTCCTTAGCGAATGCTTGTATCACTCTTAACCCTATATGAAATCAGACTGGAACGCCTTTGTTCTCCTATGAACCCACAAACACCCTAAGATTTTGAAAGCTACTAGAACAATCTCTATATTTTCGCTATAACATAATGTCAAAATGGGAAAAAAATTGCCTGGTTATTGGAAATTGACTCCCTACTGCAGTCTGCAGCTGCCAATGAGAGCTGTAGTCCTCAAGGGCTACAACTAGTAAGGTCTAAAAACCAGGCAGGGAAAAGAACCAATCAGTAAGTGTTTATAAGTTTGTATTAATTTGAAGTACTAGAGCCATAATTTCTTAATATAACCATCGACATAGAATCCATTATTCTGGTTATAGATGTTGAGGAAGTATTTCCATTTTTCTCTTGCTAGAGAATTTTTATGGTTATTTTCAGGTGGAACAGCACATGAAGATCGTTCTTGAAGGGTCTGACCCTTACTTGGGGCTGGTTTCAACCACAAGCAATTCATATTCAGAGCAAGACACCTACGTTGACATTACATCTAAACTCCTTCTAAATCTCTTCAATACCAACCAGGATGACTACACCACAATTTTCACTCCTGGACTAGCATCATGTTACACCCTCTTTACCGAAATGCACCAGTTTCAGAAAGGCAGCATTCTTCTCGTCAGCCCAGACAGCCATGAGTCATGTACGCACGTCATACATACAGCAGTCTCTTCTGGTGTGAAAACAAGACTAGTGCCTATCAGAAAAAAGGACTTGTGCATTCATGGCAGCGCCATGCATGAGCTGCTCCTAAAGCGTGGGTGGGGCAGTCATGGATGTGGGGTCTTAATCTACCCTGCTCAATCCTACTTCTCTGGCATATGCCATTCACTAAATTGGATTCCGGGTGCACAGCAAAATGGATGGAAAGTACTCCTAGATGTCACAAGATGTTTACCCACGGTTAGTGTTGATCTTTCCTTGTATCAACCTGAATTTGTTGCTGGTTCATTACACCATGCTCTTGGATATCCCTCAGATGTTGGATATCTGCTTGTTCGAAGGAATTCTCATTCCATATGTACTCAGAAAGGGTCAATTCAGCTGAAGATAGCTGAGGTGCCAGACCATGGGACATCTGTTCATGTTGTAGGCGAGAGCTTGAGCCTTCACACATTCGCAGCTTTGAGTTTTGGCCTGAAGCATTTACAGACAATTGGCATGGCAGCGATTCGGATGCGGGTGGATAGTTTGTTTGCTTGGTTAATTCATACTCTCAGGTCATTCAAGCATAAGGTAGATGAAAAGCCATTATTGCAGGTCAGTTCTATCTACTGTCATTCAAGTATCTTTTATTTGTTCAGGTGTCCATTGACAACTTGCTGAAGTACTAGTGTGCCCATGCATACCCTGCCAAAACCCCATTGCCGAAAAATTAGATTCTAAAACACAGAAAGCACAAAAACTACCATAGTAATGTTTAAATTTGTGAATTTTGGGTCTGTTTGGTCGGAGAGTTTGAAGAGAGAAGCTGATGTAGAGGACTTTCACATTCTCAAGGACATGGAGAGGACAATGAAAAGTCCTGGCTCCCTAAATTCTATGTCTGTAATAAGTGGAATTTCTTAGAATTCCTGCTCAATCTATTTTTCTATTGATTTTAGCTTGCGATTGAAATTTGAAAAATGATATATTCATTCTCCAAATTCTTAGCATGTTCTAATCTAGGTATTCCTTAAATTTCTCAGGCAAATTGACTATAGTTTCTTTTTCATTGTCACTTCATTGCTGATGTATACATGTGTGAGAAATGATGCCATGCTACTGTCAGTATGGTGCAGATGACAGCTAGATCCCAATGTTTCTTGTATGGAGCCACCTTAGACTATCAAACCCACCCATTTCACAAGGGCAAGTCCTCCTTAGACTCAACCCAAATTTTGGTTCAACCGGAGCCACATGAATCATTGGATTGATCATGCGTGAAATATAGTTACATTTTTTTGCAGAAAACCAATCCGACAGTATATGAACCTATGATTAGAGAGCACTTTGGGACAGTTCCTATATTGAAGTTTTCATGTGACATAGGCAAGTTTTATCATGCTCTAAGGTGAGCCCCACATTGGATAATTCATGTATTTGCTCTCATTAGCACCATACTGACGGGAACATACGATCAAATCTCTCTACAATATTATTGTGCTATCTCAAATTAATTTTCATTGTCACTTCATCAATGATGCATACAAGTATAACTGTGTCCTGGTTATTTCAGATTTATGGACCTCTGGACCTGAAACATAGAGGCTCTATATTGGCATTCAACGTTTTAGATTCTACAGGAAATGTATTTCCCCCGGGACTAGTTCGGCGCTTAGCAGGAAAGAACAATATTTATCTGGGTGTAGGTCGTTTGGGCAACCCCGACTTATATCGTCTGCTTCACCGGAAATCAGAGAAACAACTGGGTGAAGATGCATCGATGTGCAGATCATCAGTTGTGCGAGCTTCACTGGGAGCAGTGTCCACATTCCAAGATGTATACAGGCTAGCCCAGTTCTTGTTTCGCTTCAGTGATGATGAATACACAACAACAGAGGCTGTTGACTATGTGGAAGAGCAGGGACAGAGCTGTTAGGCCTGGCACAAACGGCTTACTAAACCCTTTATGTCTAGGCAGATGCTTAGTATATTATTACTTGTATAAATATGAGCGTGATCATTCTTTCGCTTCACCACATTGGGTTGAATTACATTTAGTTGGAAAGAGATATAGCAATTTAAATACATAGTTGATTATAGGAACGCACACGCACACAATCATTCCACCAAAAGAGAGTATAAGATGGATGCTTGGAACCACCCTTCCTTTCCATGCTATGATGTTCCAAACTTGATCAACATCTACTGTGATGATTCAATGACTGTTACAAATCCTTGGGAACTTTTTTTTTTTTTTTTTTACTATGATTCATCTTCTCTATAGGTAGACTTTCTAATGAAAGAACACAAAGTTATCCGTGACCGCATATGTATGGGATACACTATTTATGGAAAAGAGGCTAGGGGTGATGGATGAATAATCAGAGGGCACCTTTACCATTTAAGGGTTGCGAACTTTAATAAGTAGTTTGGTTTTGGAGAAAAGCCAAAGATTTTCATATGGATAGACCCACAATTTTTATTGGATATTTTAAGCACACCGTGGTTTCACGAGCGCGATTGCACCCGCGTGGTTGTACCTAAGTCTGCCCCTGCCATTTACCAATCTATGCATAATGTAGTTTTCTTATTCGTTTTTCAGACCATTTCAGGTCTTTGTAGATTAGTGTATATCCGTAGTTTTAATCTTTAGGGTCTGTGTGTTTGCATTACAATACAGAGGAACTGAAAACACAGGATTTAAAGCATGTCAGCCAAGTAGGATTTAGAGTGAATTCTCACCTTAGCCATGTGAAAACAAAATTCACATCCGTCAACTTTTTACATCAAAACTTATCTCGAATTCAGTACTGAAGAGAAGATGTGATTTATTTATTTATTTATTACTACTTGTTTGGATGGCAGAATTTGAGTGGAGAATCAAAGTTTTGATGGGACACCACTCGTTTTACTCTTTCTTTGGCTTCTATTTTTTCTACAGCCAGATGAAATAAACTGTAGTGACATAAACATATATGAAAAGGTGATTTTGAAAATGGGACAAAATAAAATATACATTTCAAAATTTTAGGAAATCAATGTATAACAACTAACAACTTACGTTTTTTGGTAATTTATAATTACAATAAGCACCTTCCTTTCTTGCTTTTACAAATTTACGACTAATCTAAAACTCAACAAATCACCTTGGCACGCAATTAAAGGTCAGCTTTTGACCAGTTGATGAAAATCAATGTATTTAAGTATAAAAAAACCAAAACTTTCTTTGATCTAATCTGACACAAATAAAACTAAGGGTGTTAGTTGTGATTAAATTGAATTGGATTATATGGCGTATTCACGTTATTAGCCCATATTTAATCCCAAGGGGCAGCTTAGTTGGCCTATGGCCATGGTTTGCATTTAAAGGTTGTAGGTTTGAAACTGTACTACCACATTGGAGCCACAGGGGAATTTTACCCGGCCTTCTCTCTTGGACCCATAGGAATTAATCTGACCTAAAGAACTGGAACCTGCGTTATAAAAATAAAAATAAAAAGACTGCATTTTATCTAAATACATATATGATATATTTAAAACCTATTTCCATTACCTTCTGTCCTCTTCACTCCAAAAAAATATTTATTATTCAGTTGCTAACCATTTGTACATCTTCAGTATTAATTGGAAAATGTGTTGTCAGTACTAGATAAAGGAAAAGAATAATGTCACAACCCTGCATCAATGAATACTTTTCAAACAAACTCCATGTGAAGTGGAAAAAAAACATTGCTATAACAAAGAACTATGCATAGCACATACAAAACTGAACATAAAGAAAATCAATTTGTCCTTGACATGGAACTGTTGAATGGAGCAAACCATTCCATTGTGACGCAATCCACTAACAAATATCACTCAGATAGTGTAGTTCATTAAGTTCGCCCGTAATTTATCGCTATGCTCAAATTTAAATATTTTACTCACCATTAGATTGAATTTCAGTGAAAAAGATTAAAAAACCATTTAACTTTAAGATGTTAAATCAAGGGCTAAGATATGAATATATTCACCTACAAGTGGCTGTAAGTGCAGTCTAGCACTCCGAAGCCTGCTTGAACCCACCTTTCATCGATGCAAGCCCCTTGATACTCTTTTCATCCCATGATTTGGCTTCAAGCTTAGCTTTATACTCACCAAATCTTCGCTTACCGTTGGTTTGAATCTCATGAAAGCTACAGTTAAGATGCCATTAAACTTTAAAACTGTTAAATCAATGGCTATGATAATCTAGGTGGGGTTGGATTTTTGGATACCCCTTATCCATGAGGAAATCTCTTCCATCTACCTTCCTTCCTTTAATAATCCTACATCTAAGCGGGCCCAATTAGCTAGACTGTATATAAATTATATGCAATATGCTCATAGGCGAACATCTCCCACCAGGATAATATGATGGGGTCATGGGGCTGTCTTTTATCCATGAAAGAGACCTTTCCTTGGCACTACCCCAGTGACAAGAAAGCATCCAAGCGAGCCCCACAAGCTAGTCCATAAAAGAACATATGTGATTGATCATAGTTGAGTGGAGTAAGGGTTATATAATTAAAAAAAAAAAACAGCCTAACAGAATTTTGATTGGCATCAATCCAAAATTGAATATAAGCTGGATGAGTGTCAAAAAACCAAGGATCAATTAGTGAGGGGATATGGTCATCATCATAATGGGCCTTGGTGGGTCCTTCTCTTCAACTAGGTTCTCAAGGCCCATACATCTTCATATATAATTTTATAACCAATAAGAATTCTTTGGATATCTCTAACCAATTCAAGACTATCCCAGAGCCTTCTAGAATCTTTTAGTCCCTTCAAGACCACCATTGATCCATCAAGATTCTTCCATCCATCTAATCACTAGCAGGTCCCACTACTTGGATGATCATGCAGCTCTGGGAAGCCTCCGAGACCCCAATATCCCTATTCTCACGCCATGAGCGCAAGAGGCATAGGCCAAGCCTCTTTTTCTGGGCTCATACACGGTCAGCTTTATTGAATATGGTGCAATCACTTCTGTTATAATCATCCATTTGATAACCACCATATTCTCTGTGCACCTCGTTCACTTGGTACAAAAAATTAGAGGCTTTGAACTGATTAACCAGTTAAACTTAGAAAATCATTAGAGCTTTTTAACAAAGGCAATAATGGCTAAGCCTAAGGAGGGAAGGTGGCAGAGACCATCATTCACATGTCCTAGAATTTGCACACAAATGGAACCTTAGTCGATTCTATTACTTTCAACACGCTGACATTCACAATGTTTTCTTTTACAAAAAAACTTGCACCATAGATTTTGAAAAGTGGTGCAACAAAATATACATAGCCGCTGTTACAAGCCAGAGGAACTCAAAATTTGGCCTGAACTGATCCAAACATTCGCTTTTACCCACTGCAGCTCTTGATATCAGAATCATATTACTTAGCTCTTGCACATCTCCGTGCCCTTTCACATGACAGATTTTCCACAAGTTGCTGAGCAGTAGGCCGTCTAACGGGGTCAGGGTCCAACATAACCTGATAAATTATGCAGTAGAATGTCAATGAAAAATTGATGCACCTGAGCAGAAGGAAAAGTTGGGGAAAACAATGTAATGTCCTTTTGGTGTCATTCTTGTATCTTCTTCGCGTAGGTGTGAAAAAAATTGACTACTCAATCACAATCTTCCTGGATTAACAGACACCAGATTTGAAGAGATTCACATTCAGGGATTCAAAGTTGGAGAGACCTCAAGGCCTAATATGATCGATACATTCGGGAGACTTTCAGCAAGTGCGCCATTGTGCATATCTACAGTCTAGATAACAGAGTCATGGGCACACCACTTATATAGACTCAAGGTTCAAGGAGACCATATATAATGCATAAATGTTAAGGGTATGAATGATTTTTCTGCCTAGAAAGTGGATGCTTGAGATTTGTACCTTCAATAAATTTTGTAGTTGCATAGAATGCCCAGGAAGCAATGAAATCTTGCCCTGTCTGAGGTTCAGGAATTGAGGCCCGGACTCAGGTAATGGTGACCCCTTTAAGAGCTCATAGATGGCCACTCCCAGCGAAAAAATATCGACTTTGTCGAGATGCTCAAAATTGTCGTTTAAGATTTCAAGAGGCATGTAGCGCGCATCACCTTCTTCTATTGGCAAACTTCCATTAATGAGTCTTGCACAACCAAAATCCCCAAGCTTATAAACACCGTGTTTGACATAAATATTATCAGGCTTTACATCCAAGTGAGCAACACCACGTTCATGTATGAACTTCAGACCTCTAGCAATCTGTAAAGATCTTGGTCACAAAAATAGGAGTTATAATTAGTAGGAAAGCAGAAAAAGAAGGAATCAACAGATGCTGAAATGAGAATATGAAACAAGAATATGCATGACCACTATTCAAACCCAACTTCATGAAATAAATGGAAGCTTCAGACAGAAGATAATAAAAAAGAATAATAAGATAAGGAAAAGCAATTTTAAACTCTAAGGGCACGTTTTGTGTACACTTTCTGCGGAAAAAAGTAATTGTCACATCAGCAAATTCCATAGAAATGGAAATCTCAGAAAAGGATTTCCGCAGACTTTAGAAAATTCATGTTTGGTTTGAAAAATTTTTCTTCGCTAAATTGGTGCTAATGTTGTATGGTGCGGCTATACGATACATAGATTTACGTAGTTCAGCAAAATTACCTACGTCTACGGGGCTATGAGGATTTCATTGTGCAGGAATTAGGCAACTCGTTATAAGGATTCTAAACCCTCTAACACTTAACCTACTCTCTCCCCATAGGTCTCAATCCTGCTCTCACATTTGCCCCCCACGTGGTTTGAGAGCTCTCACCTCTATCACCCAGAGTCTAGGGTTACCGATTACATTAATATATAATCACCCTTGACCCTGAACCCGGTCATTGGCCAACCCAATGAACCAATCCGGTCAAACCGAAAGTCAATTGACCACATGTCTAATAATTGAAGGGCCCACTCTAAGTCAATTGATAAGCTTTCCCCTTTTAGTTTTGATGTTAATAAATCTTTCTTGGATTCATTTTAAGAAAGCACAATCCATTAAGATCATGTTTGACTAATTTGAGGGAATTAAGGAAATTTAATTATAATAGATTTCTTTGATGGGAAGAAATCTCTTTAGGATTATTTATGAAAGGGTTTTCCGGTCCTCTCTCTTGACTCACGGTATTTATCTGATTTGGTACAAACCCACTTCCCAAACAAATCAGGGGAAGGTGGGAAAACTATTTATCTGATTTACCATAGGACAAACGCTTAGGTGAACTTTGCAAAAAGGGGGTGCTTGGCAGACGAAGGACAAAAACCAAAATTGACCATGTGGAAGGTTTTCTCATTGATTTTTGTACTATGTAGAGATTAGTTATTCTGTCTAGTGATTCTCTACAGTGTATTTCGTTGCTTCCTCTAGCCTGCATTAAATTCCATTATATATAACAGATTCATACAGCTAAAAAGTATATCAAAATAACACCGAGAAAGGAAAAGGGGAGCTAAATGTTCATGAAAACTATATGATTTGGAAACATGATGCATAGCATGTTATATAGAAAAAGCAAAAAATATATATATATATATTTCAAGGATCAAGGAGAACCATTTGAAAACCTGATACATAGCTTCAAGGACTTCTCCCTCTGTGGATAGCTGAGAATATTTGTTGATGGAAAGGCTGTGATCACAAAGCTCCATCTGGATATATAGTTGCTCATTTTCAAACCAAGAAGTGTAGTACCCCACAATGTTTTCATGAGATCCTAAGTGGAAGATATGGAGACTCAAATTAATGCAGGATAACAATTTCAACATTAAGGCGATGCATAGAATAGCATACTGTGAAGAAAATATTCAAATGAATCAAACTATCAACATACCTAAAGCTGCAAGAGCTTGGACTTCCATCAGCGCTCGCCTCCTGCAAAAATGACAACAGAAGCAAATTATTATAGCATGGGACCAACTCACAACTGCAGTTAATGAGAGTAATAGAAAAGGTACCTATCCATGTCATGTTGCAATTGCCTTATGCTATGCTTCACTGCATACATGCAGCCATCTATTCTCTTCAGAACTTTGAAAACGCGGCTAAAGTTTCCAAAGCCAATTTGCTGAGAACAGAAACAGGTGGAAAAGTAAGAGCTACCACAAGATTATAAAAAAAAATGGAGATCAACAGTTATACATGTCTCGGAAAAGTTGAAACAGAGTTTTATTGATTCAGACAAGACCTCAATCTCATGGAAATCTGTGCGATACCGTGAAAGACCATCTCCACCAACAGGGGGCAAAAATCCTGTGGATTAAAAAAAAGAATGAAAAAATGCACTATGTTACTGGCCATCCAGGGGAATATGAAGTTATGAATGTGAACTGCCAATTCATAGTTTTTGGATCATTTGAAAATGCCAACAACTCAACATATCATTCATAAGTTAAAAAAAAAAAAAAAAAAACTACTTTTTTATGGAATAGGTCAGTGTTTTAAGTTTTGATATAATCCAGAAATATCAGAAATATAAATATATGTTGCCATTTCTGAAAAAAAAAATGACGTCTACCCAAAATGAAGGCACTGGGGCACAATATGGCAACTTCATGTAAACAGAAAGGAAAACTTCAGAACCAACTCAGGATTCACTTGGATATCTATTTCATTTGTCAATTGATCATGTCTAGGATGGAAATGCCCAAAAAAAGTACTGTACATGAGTTCTCCCAAAGAATAGGTGTCCCATGCATAGTTATCAAAATCCCACAATTCGTATCCCGAATCTTAAGGAAAACGATTCGTATCTATGTAAAGAATTCCATTTACAAATGAATCTTAGGATTTAGGTGTGAATCCTACGATTCAATAATCGTTTCATTGAATCTTACAATTTAAGCGATTCGACTAAGAGAGAATGGCTATAGCCAATATGCTAATATTAATAATCTTTTACCTTTTCATTTTCTTTCTCTCTTTCTTTTATCGCTTGTATTTTTTAAAAGTTATTTAGTTAATGAAACCTCATAAGAATTTTTTTATTGCTTTGATAAGGTTTTAAAGTTGAATAAAGAACATGCATTTAACTAAAGCATTCGACTATACGTATGGTGTTTGTTTATATCTTTTTTTATTAATATATTTTGGTTTTTTTCTTCATGAACACTTTCTTAACTTTAAGAGATATCTTGCCGTATAAGATTGATGGTTTGGATTTTATTTATTTTTCTATTTTGATTTAAAGATTAAAAAAAATATATATATTGATACTTTAAACTTATTTAATTATTTACACATCATATATTTCATATATATAATAGTAATAATATGTCATGATGTTCTTAATATGATGTATGATAGACTTACTTGTTATAATATTTATACTACTATAAATGGAAAAATGGATGGTTATGAATAATTACTTTTTTCTTTTTCCTTTAATTTTTAATTATTTTTCATTTTTATTAGAAAAATAAAAAATCCTATGATTCACAATACAATTCGCGATTCGATTCGATTCAGGGGTACGAACGATTTGCGATACGATTCCGATTTTGAAAACTATGGTCTCTTGTATTAGATATTCTTTCTACTTTTGAAATTCAAGCATAAATTTATATATAGAAAGACAGAGATTACAAACAATCATATCTTAATGTCAGGATGGCCCTATTCACCTGTTTGACAGATGTGGAACCAACTTTGCTTGATACACCCATTCACATCGCATGCCCAGCTGTATAGATACTAGCTCAAATCTCACTCCAAAATGTAGAGATTTACACTGTCAGATTGATGACAGCTGTAAAATGTAAAATATTAATTTATTCATGTCGGTCTTCAAATTCCTGGTGGCAGTCACAAATTGTTTTGACAGATTGCAGTGTGATTTCCTATGGCAAGGCAAGGATCCTAGAAGAAATATCATTTAGTTGATTGGGCTATTGTTTGCAAATCCAAGAAGTGAGTTGGTAATATGTTTAGAACGTCAACACAGATGAAGCAGTCTTTATTAAGTAAACGGTTGTGGAGGATTGATTTGGAAGATCCAAACTTTTTTTTTTTTTTGGGGGTGAGGGTGGGGGGTTAGAAAATTCTTGCAGACAAATATGGTGTGGCTAGAAATGGTTTGGATACATAGGAGCCTAACCCCTGCCATATTCAGGTTAGTAGAGGAGATCATATTAGTTCAGGAGGTGCTTTTCAAGAAGTAATAAATTTCATGTTGGTACAAGAAAATCACATTTTGTTCTGGTTTGATACTTAAGTTGGAGATAGCCATTTAGCCGTCCAATTACCTGATTTATTATGATGTACCCAGGATTGTCGAGCTATGATGAATATCTACTTGGACAAGGTAGGCAGCCAGATGGTTTGAGGCCCTGTCGCAACCATTAGGGCCTCTCTCGTACACTAAGCACTTTTTTTCCCTTATATTACAGAGCTCTTCCTTGTATCTTAGTTCACAACTTTAATAATATACCTTTTTTAACATTAAACATAAAAACATCATATAGTTGCTGTCTTGCTGACTTTAATGTAGAAGACAAGCATATGGCAATGGCATGCGAAACCCATGAAGTGTTGCAGATTAAGACATTGCTTGGAGACATAGGGATCATCGCCAAGATTCCAAAGGGAATACATTATGACAAATAGACAACAATAAACATTTCTGAGAACCAAATTCTACATGAGAGTACAAAATATGTTGAAGATGACTGCCATTTTATTACAGGAAAGGTGCCAGTCAATGTCATTTGTTCTATTATGAATTATCAAGTTCGAAAATGAACCAGTGGATTTGTTCACCAAAGCACTTGGAAAAGGCGGATATGGGTTCAGCAAGCATGATTGACACCTATGTTCAGCTCGAACGGGAGTGTCAAAATTAGGTCCTACTCCAACTTACAAGTGATGATGAATGATGGGGTTTAATTGAACAGAACTGATCACTTCTCTCAGTATTTTGTTGCTTCTTTCTTTTTTTCCTTTATTTCACCCTTCCTTTCTTCCTTCCTCCTTCACATGTTCTTCTCAATTAACCCTTCTTTCATACATAACTAAAGCTTAGATTTAAACAATGATGAAGAACGTTGTCATGTCAAAATATTATCATTTCCTTCGAAACAAATTTTTATTAATTAATAACCAGAAATGACCTTCAGCCAACCCTAATTTCATGTGATAAGGCTAAAAATGCATGTCATTTATTCATCATGGATAAGCATCCCTTTAACATGCACTTATGTTGCTTCTACCTCGGCGGAGGGGAAAAAAATCAAAAGGAAAAAATAGATAGGTACATTAGTCAAGGGCAAATTATGTAAAGGCTTTTATATCACTATGTATCGATGTAAGGGAGGCATTAGTCTTCTTTTATCAGTGAGTTTAAGGCATCATTCTCTACACAAAACCAAGTTTTTGAACAGTACATGTCCTAGTTTTTTTTTTTCATTCACAAATGGGAATGAAATGAATGCATGCACTGTACCTGTGGATTTTGATCTTCGGCTGCCGAAGATATCCAGATCCATCTCATTAGTTTCATTTAAATATGGGTTCTTGATACAGACTGGTGGCATAACTCGACAACGCAAAGCAACTGCAGATTGTGAAACATAATTCTTTTTATTTCGTGATCCAGATGCTGAAGGTTGTGCTGCCTGAAGGTCATCAGCACCAAAAGCCTCCACAGAAGGTTCTGCTCCCTGTTGATGGAAGTGGAAGTTGGAGCTGAAGGAATCAGCAGAGAAGCCCTCTGGAACAATGATAAATTTTCCAGGTCAAAAAGTTAGCTGGTAGCCAAACCATAAACAGATATCAAATCTCAAGGGAACCAAATACAAAGGGATATCCCTGAGCTAATGATCAGTGTTTATCAGGCAATTCCTTTTCTTTTGTTTTCTTTTTTTCCTCGATGGTAACGTGACCTGAACTCACAATCTTATGGTTAAAACACAAAGCACCTTTCCACTGTGCTACAGGCCATTGTCAAAACCATTGTTTACTGGTCTACTCATTTATTTTTGAACTGTGAGATTTTGTACATTGCAATGCATCATTCAGTAATAGTAGGCTAGTGTTCAGCGTCTCCCAATCATACAATAGTTAAGGGTGAAATCACACATGAACATGCCCACAAGCAGACAGGACGAACTAGTTCATAGAAAAACCATTTCTTCCTGCAGCTCTACTGTTCATAAAATAGAAAAGCACCTCAGGCATGATATCATTTTTCATTTTTGGCCCCAAATCTATATCCAAAATGTTTCATATATGCAATAAGTTGTGTATCAGATATTGACTTTGCAAGACAATGGATTCAGCCATAGGGAGATTCAAACAAGTCAAGGATTAAAATGATTGACCCCTGATTCAGTGCATCTAAACTCCACCATAATTGCTGAATTGTACACAAAAAAAGACAAGAAGAAGTCCAACTTAATATGTACCCACCAGTCAGTTATTTTTTATTGTTTCTGGATTGTGAAACTTGAAGTAGATGAAAATCGCAATCACGACACGGACAGCAGGAAATTATTGCTATTATTATTTTTGTTACATTGGGGATTCGAACTCACGCACCCACACACATGCTTATGTCGTTACCCAGATTAGCAACAGCTAGGGACTAAGTTTATTATAGTCTGCAATCTTACCCTGTCTGCGCCTTTTGCTTAGAGCAGTGTTTTTCGACTTCTCAGGTGACTTGGGACAGGCAATGTTTTCCTGCAGGAACATTAAACAAAAATCAACATACAAACATACCAGAAGTCATGTATATGCACCAATGTTTCGCTTGAAAATACCTTATTGAACTCCAAATTATTGGAGATATGTTGTCCATCCGGCGTAATATAATCTGGGGTGCTGCAAAAACAGGGAAAAAGCACTAATTACCAGACAAAATCAAAACTTATACAAACAGAAATGTTCCTATACAGCTCTTATCCATTCTTATATAATGCAAATCAAAGCGATTTCGACAAAACAAATGAAATCGTATTCGCTTTCCTAAAATCCCTCTTCTTTTTTTTAACAGAATCCACCGCAGGAAGAGGAAGATTCGAGAAAATGCAGTGATTGGGGAAATTTGGGGGGGTGGGTGATTTACCAGAAGAAATCTTGGCTGAGAATGAAATCCATATGCTCGTCGATGCCGTCGAGGGGAGGAAGGGAAGAGGAGGGATCTTGTGCATCTAGAAGCTTCTGGAAGCGAGTAGAGTTGGAGGAGTCTTGGAGAGGAAGCTGCTCTGTGAGAAGACTAGAAAGAGAGCCCTTTGTTTCCATGTTTGAGGTTTTTTCTAGGGTTTTTCTCTTGGCTGCTGAAAGTCCTCTTCCTCTCCCTCTCCCTCTTCCTCTTCCTCTCCCTCTACTTCTCTGCATTGGCAATAAGAAGAAGAAGAAGATGATGACGGTGCATGAGAAGACTTGAGGTTGTTGGAAAACTTGCTGAAGAAGAAGAAGAAGAAGGAGACAGAGAGAGTAAAAAGGAGCAGACGACAATCGGAGATGGAAACAGAGAATAAAAAAGAAGCTTTTTGCTGTTTCTCGGTTAGCGTGTGGGTTTTGAAAAGTTTGTTTTCCCGCCACTTTACTATTGTTTTACCGCGATCTTCCCACATCCGCTGTTGCAATTTTTGCGTGGGGTCCACCCACCTGAACGTCTCGTTTTAGTGGGCTGCCGACTACAAACCATGTTAAGCTTTGCCCCTCTTAATGGGCTTGGAGTTCACATGGGTGGTTCGAATGAGTTTAGAAGGGAAATCAACAATCAAATCAAATTTATTGGTTTTTCAATTTTCGTAAATTGAATCAAACCGCCCATGTGCTTAAATTGAATTGTATTTTAGTGCAGTTCTGATTTTTATTTATTTATTTTAAAAAATGATTACTCAATTGGTTAGAGGTGTTGGATTTCAAGTAATGGACTGAGAATTCGAGTATTCTTCAAGTAATTTTTTATATTCCTTTATATACTTTTATAAAAAATATATATTTATATATGAGAGATATCTCTTACCTTATATGAGAGATAGGGGTGAGGCTCTCATATCCATAAATTATAATATATTAAGCTAAGATGTTTTGGCTTGAATTTTGATATTTAGTTACGATTTTCACCGACAGTTATATAACTACTCATGTAACAACCTACTCATTTTCCCATCAAACCAGTCATGCTTCATATGTTCCTACGTAACTATACCATTTTTGCTCCAACTTCTCATTTTTTATTTTATCCAACATGTCTTATGAAAAGAAGTGATTTTTTTTAATATCTGATTATATTACTTTACAATGCAAGTTGATACCGTGCTGAGCATGAGTTATTGGACTAGTCTCTTATTTAAAGTGAGAGAAATCTCTCGTGGAAGCATTTAAATTGACAATCGAATCAAACGATTTGTTCGATTTGAAGGAAATTCGAACCGTGAACCAAACCGATCTACTACAAATAAAATCCGAACCGCTTGGAATCGGATCAGCTGATTTTTGTGCACCCCGATAATGGGCCATGCTCTTTGGGATCAAACCCGACTCCAGCCCACCCAACTTGCATTCCCGGTCCACTGGACTGCCCCATAAAAAAAGAGAGCGAAGCCTCACTTCCGCTCTCCCCACGCAGCAAAAGAACCGTACGGTCCAAAAAATATGCGGCGCCAAAGCGCTTTCCCGGCAAAAAAAAGAGTCTCCACACGAACATTTCTCATAGTTCCTTTCACCTTCAAAAAAACAAACCCTAAACCCCTTTTCATGTTGCTGGAGCGTAGCGATTCGGATCAGAGCATTTCAGGTTCCTCAAAATCTCATCACGATTTCGCTTTTTTAGGTGTCTGTCCAAACAGCAGGCCATGAGTTTCCCAATCGGTTTTTTTTTTTTTTTTTTTTTTATTGATTGGTTTCTGTTGCAATGTGTTTAGATGAAGAAGAATTCGACCGCGTTACATATGATCATGGTTGCTTGGAGAGCCTTAGATCTCTCTATGAAAGGGGGAAGAAGGTATGGATTTGGGTTTTTGAGTGTTTTGTTGCTGTGGCATTTCACCCATCTGCTATACTCGTTGATTTTGGACCGTTAGAAGTAACTTCTGATTATCATACTTACTTTTATAGGACCAGCTGCAAGTTGCATCCCAGCTTGAGATACTTGAAGGTATTTGTCTGCACCAACCACTTCTAGGTGATCTTTATGAATTTAGGTGTCATTTGGCAGGACTACTTTTTGGGTTTATTTCACTTGAAACCGATTGAAATAGACATTTGAGTTCTTTAAATACCGAGGAAAGTTTACGTAAATGTCTAATTCAGTTAGCTTTAAGACCTTTTGCCAATTTTTGAAGAAGTAACAGAAAAGGCAACTTTTTTGGATAGACATGAATGTTTAAAGCAATCCGATATCTTTTGTCCTTTTCTTCTGACAAGTTTACATTATTGTGAGCACATGACCTGATATAAGATCTATGAATATGGTCACTCAAGGCTCAAGCTCCCTACACTTGTTTTTGACCTATTTTCCTCGCAGCTTCCCTTTGTCTTAAGTTCTTAGCTTAAATTGTTTTCACCTCTGAGTTCTCAGACATTATTGGAACAGTAACCAGCCTTGCTTTAGTGTTAGGACATAGTTCTAACAAACTGATAAAATTTTGAAGGCAATTACTGATTACCAACAGGAGAACAATCAAATACTGTAGTACAAAAGCCCAGAAGCTTGACTCAATTCCTTTGGTTGACAGTTGACATTTTTTTTTTTGTGTCATTAAGTGTTGGGAGCTGCAAGTGACTTATTCCATTACGTTACTTAATCTAACATGTATTTGTCTATTGAACTAGACCTAAATTTATGTTTTGTAAAGCAACTGGAGAATTTGTTTTCGTCCATATTCCAGATATCATTGGGAATTAAAAATAGAAAATAGAGTAGTATCAAATATGAAGTGGTGGATTATTTTCATGGTAAAAGTGAAACAAAGCAACAAACACTCCCTATCTCTTCTTAAAACATCCAATGAAATTGTTGTGATAATATACAATACTGCTAATGAATACAGCTGCAAATCTGTCTGCAGTTTGAAAGATCTATTTCATTTTTCAGTGTTCCTTTTGTAGTATAAGTTTCATGCAACTATTCTTAGTCTGCACGTCTGTCTTCCCAGTTGTGTAGATGTGTTATTGTGACCATGGCATTAAATCGTAGTGCAAATGTCTGACTTGATCACCATTGATATTGGTAGAACTTGATAAAGTCACAATTGAGTTTCAGGCATCCCAACTGGGTTTAATTCCACTGTTGTGATTCTGACAGTGGGAAGTCTTGCATGTGCTGGCAGTTATTGAGTTCATCCTGACAAAAGGAAACTGAAGACAAATGTATCTGTTCTAAAAATTAAGAAAAAGGACTTTAGCAAAAGGACTTCTAATTTTCATTGATGTGAACGGACACAAGGATTGTGTCTTTAAGAAGGGAGATGGATGCTCATCAATATATTTTCATATTTTGATTAGATGAGCTATGAGCGAGTAGTGCTGCGGGTCTAATAAATGGCATTAAGTGATAAAACTCACTTACAATTGCTAGAACTTGTTAATAATATTATTCAGAATTTCAGCTCACCATATGATTGATTGCTTCTCACACTTTTCAGAGGAGCAGCTTCATAGTACTGGTGCCCATGAGCTGAATCTAGGACGGAGAAGGACTTCAACTGCACTCGAGGTATAGCTACAGGAATTTTTTTCTTCATTCTTTTTTCTCCCTTAACAAAATGATGCTGTAAGTGATATGTTGGTTGTTGAATGATGAAATCACTATGTGCAGGAGCTTCTTTTCTCGGAGGAGGTGTTTAAAATGCATGAGCTCCAAAATGTGGAGGGTGACTCTAATCAATATCATCCAAGAAAAATATTTTCAACTGGTTCTGATGACGAAGCCATTTCTGATGAGGCAGATGTGATCTCTTTCTCCCTCTCTCTCTCACACACACACGTCAATTATGTCAAATTGTCTATCATGCCTTTCTTCAAATTTTCCCCAGTTGATTCTATATGGACACTGGCAATTTGGATTTCATACTTCAGTAGAAAAGTTTCTGCATTATACATGAAGTAATTTCCCTGTAATTGTATTTCTAAAGCTTCTTTTGCCATGCAGTAAATTTCGGAGTAGGAATTATCTGTCCGTTTGTGACAGTATGTGAGGAATTAAAATTTCTCCATGACTAAGTTAACCCTTTTTTTCAACTTGGTCTTGGTAGAGAATTTGGTCTTGATCTGGTTCTTGGCTCCATCCAAGACCACACCCCTGAAACTGCAAGAACCGCAGGCCCAGCCATGTGAGCCAAATTCAGCAGGGCCCAATACGGAGTCACCCAACCTGTTAGACTGCAGGTTTTTGTGGAAACTGAAAGTTCTATTTTTCTTTCCTTCCATTGTTTTACTTAAGTAATGTGGGAGCTGCTGTTACTAGCATGGCTAGATGTCAATAGATTTAATAGAGACATATATGTTAGGAGATCCAGGGTAGAATTATTTTATTTTAATTTTGGGTGAGCAAACACTTCATATACTAGTTGTCAGTTCATAAGGAGGACCCTTTGTCAGCTAAATCCTAATACAATTTCAGGAGAGTTTCTTCTCTATTTGCTGCTGCTGTATGTTTGTGACATATCAAGGAGATATTATTGGCATCTTGCATCTGTCCTGCTGTTTCTGCCCTTAGAATTGTGTAATTTAGCTGTTTTAGCAATGAGATTGCTTCACTTGTGGCATTTGGAAGATGTTTTATGTTTACTTCCCTCTTATTTTGCATATGTTCTGTCACATTGCATGAAGTTATACTAAAATCACTACGGTATTCTTTATTTTGCCAAAGAATAGAAGAAAACAGTTGCTCGCTGAACATTGTTTTTCTTTCCCTTTTTACTCAATTCTGAATTCTTGAACTAGAAATTGTAAATTTGAAGGCAGACCTGATACTGTAGATATATTCATGTTGGTCACTGTATTTTGTGTTCATCCGATCACTGGTGATGTCTTCTGCTCTATGCTGAGTATGGTTGGACATAAACAGTTTTTTTCTGAAGTGCTTTCTTATATTCGATGTCAGTTATAAGATGGTTTTAATATAGGCATATTTCTTTGCTTCTTTAGAACCTTATCTTAAAGAAAGTAGTCTGTTGACTATTGCTTGTTCCTTGTAGGACAAGGAAAACAATGTGCTCTCAAAAATTTCCTGCAATCCTGGGGCAACCAAATTCAGTGAGAGTCATCTCCACAATATTGAGCATGAAAGCCAACATGGAGCTTGCGCGTGGTCAGCAATTCTGAAAGAAGCTGACGAGCTGGTTTGCTTACATGAAAATGTTGGCAGTTCTTCATCCCATGCTGCAAATTCTGAAGGCAGGAGACACCACCAAGGTATTTTTAGTTCTTGCACAATGGTTGGGGGTCTGTTTTTACTGCTTTTAGAAAAATATAGGATCCTACACTGCAGCAGATGTATAGTTCACTGTGCTTCCATGTTGATAGTGTTAAGTAGTTGTTTGTGCTGTTTCCTATCACCAATTGGTTTTAGGATTACTGGCTAGCCATCAATCTATGGACTCACTATGGATGGAGGATGCCCAAAAATCCCAGGTTGGAAGATCCTGTCCATTTACTGTTTAGCTTTTTATCTTGATCATTCCTGTAATTCTTCTGTGGATCTTCCCGATCTTTGAGATTTTGGGATTATTTTTCTATTCATAATGGGACCATATCATCGACAGTCTGGGTATGTATAACGGGTGCCCCAAATCTAAATAATATTATGGAGCATCAACCTATATATTTTCCATGGGGTGGACCCTACAGTAATTATTTTTAAGGATGGCATGTCTATCTATATGATGTAAATCTAGTAGAAGGAAGACAGCATGATTGATCTACGACCTATACGTTATTTCAGATTAAGGAATGGTAACATCTCAGTTACTTGGTTTGTTATGATTGAACTATCATTGTGACGGTGTGGTTCCCCTTTCTTTATGCTATTTCATTTTACTAGGTTATAAGATATCCAAATTATTTCAATACATATAGACTGTTATGAATTATGATACTTGCTTAGTAATTTGTAACAGCCAGTGGAAGCAAAGCCAAGCTCAAGTTTTCTATTCGTTCTCGGGCATGTAATGAAGCACTTATCCGGTCTTCTATGGTTAATGATGAAACTACAAATTCATTTGAGGCTAACCAAGTTCCTACAGTACTAGAAACTCTTGAAAATAGAATTACAAAACATTCAATAGCTGAGCTTCTGGAAGGCCTCCAGGATGAAAGTGGAAACTTATCCAAGGCTCCTCAAGTGCCTGGTGAGGCAGTAGCGCTGGTGCATAGAGATACAGAGCATTCAATCTCTGATCTTCTCGAAGGTCTCAAGGAAAAGATGGGTCCATCTGAGGGTACTTCTAGAATGGTTTGCTTTCTTCATCTGATTCTGACTACTAAGGAAATGCTATCAATGCCTACTTCTTGTTCTCTTCCCTTATGCTTCCGCATTGGGCAAGCCAGATCTTTCATCCAGTATATGCCACTGTGGATGGGCCACTTGGGAAAAATGCCACTGACTAGAGACTTCCAATTCTCAACTTTCATAGTGTGGATGCAACAAAATGTGATAGAAATTTAGGCAAAAAAGAAGTGACAGAAATAACAATTTACATGTTACATTTTCAAGATTTTTATTCTGAAATATGGATACTAAAGTATTCCAGTGGCCCACTGTTAGTTGTAACTACTAAAGATATGGTCTGGGTCACTGCACAGCGGGGAGTAAAGGATGAGCAATAAATGGTGTGCCTTTTTGTTGAATGATTACGTCTTTTCTTTCAGGATCTTATAATCTATAATATGCTTTATCAAAAGAAACTTTGTTTTCTTGGTTTAACAAGCAGTAGCAGAGACCATTAAAAAAAAAAAAAAAAGCAGTAGCAGGGGTGGCCCAGTTTATTATATATATATGTATGTATATAGCTTTTTGTTAATGTAAGTTATTTATTTGGTGGCCTCTTCATGTGATGGACCATGCTCTAATATGCCTTCCATCTCTTTTCCTTCATTCTATTGTTCTAGCTATCTGCTTTATGGGTAGCAAATGGACAATGGCGACTAATGGTTCACATCTGTTGAAGGCAAAGTCAGATGGATAGGATCTTGCAATGGAGATCTTGGTTCAACTCGTACTCATGCCATTGCACACCATATGAACAATTTGGGTCACTTGAAGTCTGTCCCCACATCCGGTACCGCTGGATAAATGGCATGATTGCATATTTGAATTTCCTCTTTTCATTCAAGCATTTCTAAAATCTGTGTTGCAGAATACTAAAAGAAGGTTTGAGCTTGCTGGGAGTAGAACTTTATGTCCCTTGGGTGATAGAGCCCTTGACAATGAAGATCCTCTTGAGACCATGGATTACGGAATGTCCAGTGAGGATGAGGTATCCCTGTTTTGGAATGCAATTTTTTTAAATGCCATATGCACACACACTTCAGTTTGGCGATCCAGACTATTCAGCTGTTGGGTTACATTGTGTATTGACCATGATTAAAGATACTAAGGACTGTATGTTCCAGGCATCCAAAATCGGGCCTTTGTTATATTCTCTCATACTAGTCTCTCCTGGTTTTCTTTGTGGTATATCTCCATGTTTCTTTTGAATAAAACCTTTGTTTAGATCTTTTTTTTTTGTCCCAATTGCAGTCTTGATCTGTTTTTCATTTTTCTGTTCTTTTTTGTTTAGAGAGAGATTTGCAATCTTTTGATCATGGATAGAGTAATCACATTGCAAAGGGTTTTTTGGGCTTTATTATCTACTATCAGGCCTATCACATGAACAGTCTTGATCCAATAACTGTGGCCCTTAATTTTATGCAACTCTGTTCTTTTTTCTTGATATCCTCCTAATAGATGCAGTGTATTCCAAATTCAGGATACTTGTCAAAATCAGTTAACCGTTGCAACTGCTAAAATTAAATGCCAGACCATGGTGGACCGGTTCCAAGAGGCTTTCAGTTCAGCAGCAGTGGATGATGAGAGGACTCTCTTTCCCATCAATAAACAGACAGGGTGAGCATATTGGTGACGTAATTTGTGTTAAATGGAGTAAGTCAATGGACAATCATCGAAGAAGCCTGTAAGTATAGGAGAACTATACTGTATGGACACTGTAGTTTACCCCCTGAAAACCAATTCAAGTAAAGAAGAGCAGTTATCCAGAAAAAAATAGAATCCCTAAAACTGGGTGTTCAAAAAAGCCTTAACATATTGCCACCATCTCCTAATCTAATATCTACCCTTTTTCGCTGAGCTATCTGCCACCTTGTTTTCTTCTCAATGAATTTGTGCAGAAGATACTGTCATTGCGGAGCAAAGGTCTCATGTTTCACTGCACATTTTCTTTGACAATACAACTAATTTTAGAAAGTTGAAGACAATTTCATAAGCTGCATATTCATGTGCCTAATGTGCAGAATTGGTTATTATGGGAGGCTGCAGCAAGTCATGCAGAAGGAGAAGGAAACACAAATGGAGTTCTTGAAGCAGTTACAGACTGGAGTGGGTGCAGAAGGTAAGAAATACGCCATTTTCTTGTGAGTCCTCTATCAAAGTTCAGAATACAGTACACATGTTCATGAAGGAGGAGTTAGCGGGCACAGGCGCACAGCAATTGTTCAGCTCAGTCCTGCACATACCCATGGTTAGGTGTTCCCTTTGATGTGATGTGACCCATGATATAGATTCAAGCTAGTTTCTGTTTGGCACTTTACTAACATAGTAAAAGTCAAGTAAAGCCTCCAAGTTTTAGACAAGATGTCACATCAAAGGCACTTTAATTCAAAACTCCCTCCATCTTTCTCAAATAAAGTAAAAAAGCAACCACCTTTATCCACTAAAATACAAAAAAACTCCACTTTCCCATACAAAAAGTCAAAAAGTTTCCATAACAAACAACTAAAAATAAAATACCATCATAACCCACTTATATTTTATTCTTTCTTCAAAATCAACTTTACTTCACTTGACTCAATTAGTAGGGTTGCAAAACTGGAGGATCTACCAGACTAGGAGACCCTAACACTTAAATGTATGTCAGCTAAGAGAAAATAGTACACCACTAGTTCGGAAAAAAATGTCAATGAATGGATGGCTATTATCTGCTAAGAGTTCCTTTTTTTTTTTGCTACCTGCCTTTCAATGTAGGGCCCATGTCTATCACACCAGTGGTCATCACTGAACCATAGCTCCTGCTGCCTGCATATGGAATTAAGAATAATGGATAGTAGATTTGCTGCATTGCCATGTTCTTTGATTCCTCATGTACAAAACACTAGAATGCACAAAGAGAGATGCACATGCAGCATCACAGGAAGAGGCATTTTCGACACACATCCGATGTACTTATAATGCTTACCGCACACTATAATTCATGTTTTTTCCTTGGCACTTTCAGATGAATCAGGAAGCCTTGTTGTACAAATACTATCAAGATACTTGGACGCAAAATTAACAGTTTGTCTTTGCTCATTTGGTGACAAAAGCAAGGTGCATTTCTAATGTACATATGAGAAGAATATTCGTACCATCGTACTTCTAGAAGTAGTTGTTTATTCCCATTGTAATCTCTAAAACTCTGCATGGTGAATCCCCTTTCTCATCAAGATAGACCATTGAATCAAAACCACCTTTTGTGAATTGCATCTGGCATGAATTTCTTGCAGCTCAAAATAATATTCTTTTTTGGATTGAAAGTGGTCTCTGTCACATGATTTCTCATTACATCTTGGGCTGATGACCGTTTTAATCCTGTGGTGAATGCCATTTTAATCTGGTGATATTCAGGCTGGTTGCTGTTCCTGGGAGGTGGTTTTGATTTCACACTCTATTGTGGCATGAGGTGGGGCACAGAGTGCATGTTTGTATGGGGTAAATGGGACTTTCCCATCTAGCTGGCTACGTAAGGTTAACCTGCCAATGGGTTGGGCTTCATCAACAGCCTTGATGACAAGCTTTATTTTTCTAAACTCATTGTTCCCTGAAATTACATAAAATGGAAATTGTTAGCTTTCATCGCCATAATCATCATTAAAGCCTTATCTGTCTTTATGAATAATATTTCACCATTGAACCCGAATTCAAGGCATGTTCTCTGTTAAACCATAATCGATCTTGTTCTTCATTCATTACTTTGTTCAAGTTCTTTGTAAGTCTCCCCTTTCCCGAACTTCCTCGAATTGGTCAGACTTCAGTGCTTTGTATGGTTAGATTTCTAGATCTTGATGATTTAAATGGGTTTATTAATGTGTTAAGTTACATGCATCAATTTCTCCTCGAAGTACATTTTATGTGGTGATTTTGTTGCCTACCTTTTTTCCTCAGATCTCACAAAGCATGAACAGCCTAGAGAAATTAGTGCATGGTGGAGAAAACTGGAAGGGAAAAATTGTGTTCAATCCTAGGATATGTGGTAATGTCGAGCTTGAAGTTGGAAATTTGATTCGTATATACCCCCCATGGTATGAATTAATAAATCCTCCATTTCTTATTTCGTTTACAGAGCCATATCTTGGGCATGATTCATGGAAAGGTCCTCTGAGTCAATTCAACCAGAACTACAGGGACTTTTTTAATAACAAATTTCTTTCTTATTCAGTTTCTGGTCTTTTATGAATTATGATATAGAGAGATGATTGCCTTCTGCTCGGTGTGTCATTTGCACAGTATATTTTTTCTTTTTCCTCTTTCATTTGTGAACCTGTTGTTGAACGTGACTTTGCATAGTATTAATTGGGTTCCCTGTATTTGGTAGGCATGGCACTGTTAATTCTGCGTTCCCAGTCCTATACATTAACATCAAGGGTGTAACGGCTCGTTAACCGTTTGTTTTGGGAAAACCGTTAACTGAACCGTATTTTACAGTTTTCAGTTATTAAAAACCATATCCTAAAAAACCGTTAAAAACCGAACTGCGGTTAACCGTATTTGACGGTTCGGTTACGGTTAATTGTCACTTAAAAAAAAAAAATCTGTTTTTGACCTTTGACTCTGCATGCAGAACAACACTATCATCTTTTACATACCAAACAAAACAACACTATCATTTTTCACAAAAATAAACACAACTAAAAGTCTAAAATGATACTACAAAACATCTATCATGCAATACAATTCTAGCAAATATGAGACGAGTATAATCCAACTCACAAAATAATTGTATTCTTAGATGAGAGAATGGGAAAGGGAGCTTAACTTAAGTCATTTTATTTCATTTAGGCCCTTTAGTTTTTTTATTTGTTAGTGTAATGGTTCACTTCAGTCAATAACCGCGAGTCAAGACTGAAAACCATAACCAAACCGTGAAGCACAGGTTTCTGATTTTAATAATCGTAACCGTAACCGAACTGTGAAACACGATTATTAACCGTCGGTTCGGTTCGGTTCGGTCGGTTAGACGGTTTTCCAGTTTTTTCTTACACCCCTATAACATATATATTATCCTCTTCCTTTTGAACAAGGAAGATGATAGTCTAGCTTTGATATGAATAGACAATTCATCTAATGGACCTCAGCACATTATTCCATATCCCAAAAAATAACCAGGTTTGGATCCTTTGACTTTATTATAAGATCAACAATGGAGATAGAACAATTTAAAGATAGTTCTAATAAATAAATTCAGTAGGTGCGTGGAATACTAATGAGAGGTCTTCGGAGTTCAGACTGTGGAAGAGATGTAGAAGTATCTTGAGAAGGTATTCAACAATGTGATAATTACATACAGGGATGTTAGGGACAGAGCATGATCCGTCATTTAATTATGTACAGCGCGATTTCAGATTGAAAATGATTCATATAGTTTCGGATAAGGTGACATCTAACTTAGCAAGGAGATTTCAGATTGAAATGGCAAATGAGGCAATGATCAGAGTCTAAACTTTTATGCAAACAAGCCCCATATATTGTATGCAAGTCCATGATGGAGGTCATTTCCCATTTGCTTGCCTCTCTACTCTAGTGTTTCTTTTGTTCCTTATTATTGATGTACCCACCAATAGATCCACAGCTGGCAAACAGTCTTATGGGAAAGTCTGCTTGTGATCCTTAGGTGGACTGACCTGAAACATTGAAACTCGTACATTTTTCTCAATACATTCTGCCTGGCATTGACTGACAATTGTTTAATATCCTGGGCAGGAGAGAAGTACAAGTCATAGAAAATGAGGCTATTATTTTGTGTACATATTTCTCGCAGCTTTCAACATGATTATCACCCTCTGGTGAAGGTATTTCTACTAATTTCATGTGTTCCTGTTTCCTATGGGATCATGTTCCTGTCACCACAGCACTAAATTAGTAGTATTATCTTTGTGCTCTGTGACTTTCTCAAAGTGATATTCTTGTCCTAAGAGAAACTGTTTGCTTCTTGACCTGTTGATATGCAGTTCCTCAGAAAGGTTGCCAAGGTGGAAGCAAGTTTGTGTGGCGAACTGCAATGGAAGAGGAAAATGGAGTACTATAAATGTAAGTGAACGTGAAATGGGAGTTGAGTAGTCATCATTTTTTAAACAGTTTAACAAAGTGATGTTCATCATTTACTTATGCGTTGCCCTTTTTGCAGTGTCAATATTGGGTCGCTTTCTAATTCCCTTTGGTGTCCTGTGGGTGGTGATGCCTTAATCAGTATTGTGCTCTTTTGGGAGGATGAAGATACGGATATTGTGCGTTGTAACAATAGGGGATCTATGTTGTGGAGTTCTTCTCATGTAGTCCCTGTGGATTGACCTATTGAGTGAAACAACTGCATATTTCAGGATGAGAGGGATTTTTGTGGATTACATGGTTAAGGTGGCTTGGGTAAAGCCCATGTTAGGCTTTAACCTTGGGTAAAGCCCATGTTAGGCTTTAACAATGTAACAGGAAAGAATGGTGTGACATTTATAGTTCTGATGACTGGTGTATGGGATGGTGGTATTCTACAATTTTCCATGGTGCTTTTTATGGCCTGAACTTTGTGTTTCTTCTATTTAGTATGATCAAGCAATCAGCTGCTTTATAAAAATTGGTAATAATAAATAAAAATTTGAACGGTAAATAAATAATATATAAATATGCATTTGGGAAATGAATACCTACTTGGGAATCGGTGAAGCGGCATAAGGCATGGGTTTGCGTCCCATGTTTTGTGTTAAAAAACTAGTCTTAAATTTATCTAGTGTGCGTTTGTGTGGGTGTAGCCAGTGCCACCCGGGGAAATAGTCATGTTGGGTCAAAGATATCAAGGATACCCACATCATAAAAAAATATATATATATATATATATATTTTTTTTTTGGGAAAGGAATGGGAAAATGACTATGAAACGCAAGGGAAACATTTGAGAAGATACCAAGGAAAAGGATTGAAAAATGTAGAGGATTAACAAATCTCAGGCATATTTTCACCCGTATTCAGCCATTTTAAAATTCATTTTGGGTATTTCTTCATGTTTTCTTAATTTGTTTTTTGACTGTCTTCATTTGGCTTCAAAGGCCCATGTTCCTTCGATTTGTTCTTCAAGCAAGAACATTTTGGATCCATCATCCATACTTGCTTTCCAATGCGTTGTAGAAACCAAGCACAGTAGAAATTTCTCACAATCTTTTCAGCTTCGAAATGCATTCCCACTCCTAGGGATACATGTTTCTAACACAGTGTCACTTCCGTTAATCCTTAGAGGCAAGAATTCTGATTCTCCATTCCGACCTATTTTTAATAAGATCCTCCAATACATTGTTTTTTTTTTTTAAATCTATGTTTACTATTTTTATTCATGTTGTATTTACCTACTTTTTAGCTTGATGGATCATCAATTTGCATTACAATTTTTTTTCTCGACATCGTATGTTGTCAGCTTATATTAGACATGCCCAAACCATCTCTCTTGAAAGTGCTCTTTACTGATTCTATCATTTCTAGTTTTATCATGCATCTATCTCAACTTCTCATCTATACTCCATTAAATTTGCACATGCGCATTTTTTAATTTGCCAACATTCTACTCAATGGGTAATAGCTGGTGTAATCTTTGTCCTCTAAAGTTTTTGTTTTCAATCTTTTGGTATGCGCTCAGAAAGAATTTTAGAAGGAAGCCTTCACTTCAACCATCGTACTCTTATCTTATATTCAACATCTTCCTCCATCTTTTCATCTTTATTAATTCCTGAGTTTTCTTACCTAAATCTTTTAATCCTTACTAACTATTGAATCAACTTCATAGTCCTTGTGTTTGATTTCCTTCTAAGAGGTGGAGCTTTTGCTCTGGGTTTACCCATATAACCACTAAAAGCATTCCTAAAATCCAAACTAGAAATGCAAGTAATCCAGAAGGAATATGTGCAACTAAACACAATGAGAAAAAGTTCACAAACGTTCTGTCTCTCTCTCTAAGATGATTCTCTTTATTGTGTTAAAACTAGTAAGAATCTTGAACATGAAATGGAATAAAAGAAAGAAATTTAGATCACAACCTCCACTGGATGCATTCATCAGAAGCATGAAGCGGAGCATATGTAATTGGATGTGTAAAGGGAAGGTTTTAAACATGAAAAGATACAGTCTGCTTGGATCAAATTATGAAAAGAGGCCGGAAATCAAAAACCCATTATTTAGTTTCATCTTTTCTTTAATGAAATTTAATCTATCCGTTAGTACTAACTATAATTAAATTAGTATCAAATCAGGATGAGTGCTAATTCATAGAGAATGAGATTATTACTTCCTCTCTCTCGTGATATAAACCTAGTGCCATTGTAGGATTATTCACTTGGATAGGAGCCAACCACAGCTCTAGGCCTGAGCTTGGCCCAAAAAGCAAGTCCAGGTTCTAACCCTAAAATCAGTATTGGGACTAGGGAGTGTCCAACTACTATCCATTGACAGCCCCATAAAGAGGTGTCTTTGTAAATCTGAGAAACTTAGAGGGGTTTGTTTATAATAAACTGTTTATAAATATGAAATATCCCTTCTCTTCCTCTGCTTCTGCTCCTTCAGTCTCTCTGCTGCTACCTATGGCATTCTTCTCTGCAAATATACCAGCACTGAATTTTCTCCTCAACAATGGCAGAAATCCAACATCTCACCATCAGTGGCTTCACTTCTCTGGTGAGTTCCTGTCATTTTCTTCTTCAGTCAGTCCATGTCATCCCATTTCTAAGCTCTCTTTTTCTCAAAAGTCCTCAAGACCCACACCCATAAAGAGGAAAAAAACCTCCATTTCATGCTTAAATGGACAACCAGCTTCCACCCAGACAAGAAAAAAGAAAACCGGTCAGACCCCAGTTTTCAGTGAAGGGAGAGATGAAGATTTGAATCACCTTATGTGCCCTGGTTGTGGTGTTTTCATGCAGGACAAGGACCCAAACATTCCTGGGTTTTATCAGAAAAGGGTCTTAGAGATGGAAAATGAAGAAATATTTAGTGGGTCTGTTGAGGAACTTGATGAATTAGAGGAATTGGAAGAGGAGGAGGGAGAAGAGGAACCGAAGTTGAAATCGACCCATGATGAGATAGAGTCTTTTACTGATTTTGACATTGAAGATGATGAAGATGATGGGTTTTTAGAGGATATTTCTGGCGAATTTGAAGGGTATAGTGGTGGTGGGGAAGATGATAAGAAGGAAGAGCATGGGTTGGAGGAAATTGATGGAATTGATTGGGGTTCTGATGAGGACTTTGAGGATGAAGAGGAGAAGTTGAAGAAGGAATTGGATGGTTTCACACCGGCAGGTGTTGGATATGGAAACATTACTGAAGAAATAATGGAGAAGATGAAGATGAAGAGGATGAAGATATCCAAAAGTGAGAAGAAGAAGAAGGTGCGAGAAGCTCAGAAAGATGAAGAAGCTGTCACAGTCTGTGCTCGCTGCCATTCTCTGAGGAACTATGGACAGGTGAAGAACGAGAAGGTTGAGAACTTGATCCCTGATTTCGATTTTGATAGGCTTATCTCAAGCCGATTGATGAAACCTACGGCCACCTCAAATGTGGTGGTCATGGTTGTTGATTGTGTGGATTTTGATGGGTCATTTCCCAAGCGCGCTGCAAAGTCTCTATTCAAAGCATTGGACAGTGGCAAGAAAGAGGCCAAGTTTAGCAGACTTCCCAAGCTTGTTTTGGTAGCAACTAAGGTTGATCTTCTTCCACAGCAGATCTCACCTACTAGATTGGATAGATGGGTCCGAAACAGAGCAAAGGCTGGTGGAGCCCCCAGACTTAGTGGTGTTTATCTGGTGAGCGCACATAAGGATTTGGGTGTGAGGAATTTGATATCATTCATCAAGGAATTGGCAGGCCCCCGCGGAAATGTGTGGGTGATAGGTGCTCAAAATGCAGGAAAGTCTACTTTGATCAATGCATTTGCTAAAAGAGAAGGGAAGAAATTAACAAGATTGACAGAAGCTGCAGTGCCTGGAACGACACTTGGGATATTGAGAATTGGGGGGATTTTGCCAGCCAAAGCAAAAATGTATGATACTCCTGGCCTTCTGCATCCATACCTGATGACGTTGAGACTGAACAGAGAGGAACAGAAGATGGTCGAAATTCGTAAAGAGCTGAAGCCTCGGACTTACAGGATAAAGGTATAAGTTCCATGCATTGCATTTTCTTGTTTTATACCAACTGTAGCCTGTCATGTGATAAATCAACTGGTTCCTTGCTGCTTTCAGGTACGTATGGTAGAACGGTTAGTGAGGACTGTAAATCTCTTTGAAGTTTGAACCTTGTCAAGAATCACTTAATTTTGAAGGAAAACAGACATAATGTTCTTAATCAATTCTCATGAATTCTTCATATCTTGTAATTTACTCTGGAACCATTCCCAAACTTCTTTCTTCTCATATTGATTTGGTTCTCAAAAGAATCATTAATTATAGAACGAAACAAAAACTTAAAAATTGATTAAAGACCTTAAACCTCATTTCTTTCCTTTATATTGAGCAAGTCTACTGAATTTTCTCAATTATTTCTTCTTTTTCATGAATCATGCATTTGCCATGTTGGATTTCCTCCTAATCCTAACTTTTAAAACATGTCTATGAATGGCCTGTAGTTCTAGATGGAACAAGTGTCCTCTCTGATTCTTACCTACCCTAATGGACAGCCTGATTTGTTGTACAGTGTAGGTATAAGAGTATTATACCATACACAAGAAATTCTATATAGTTTTGTTAATACCCTTTAGAAGAACTTGTTTTTTGTGTGGTATAATCCCTAAACTGGTCTGAAACACCTGGTGTCAAAGTGTTTACAAATGCATTAATGGGTCCCATCTATGGCTGAAGGTCAAAAGGGAAGGGGAAAAAAAACAAAAAATGTAACATCTAAACTTATTGTGCCGAGTCACAATGTATGTGTTGTACGATTAGAAAATCACTTCAACTAATTATCTTAGTGACCTTAAAAGAGATGTTTGGGTAATCCACTTTTAGAGGGTGATAATAATTAGCATTCAATTGCAAAAGATAAAATTAGTGTAAAAAAAAAAAATCTGGTCATGGGTCTGGGTTTTGTGTAGTTGCCAGGCTTCAACTTGATAAGTCCTGCTAGGCTGGACCATGCTGGACATTTTAGTCATGGATATAGATGAGTTGGGTAAACCCTGGTCCCACAAAAGCCTGGCCCAATGACACCATGACAACCCTACCTATAGGTGGTGAACTTAAAAATCTATACTCTGTTTTAATAAATAGATTTGTGTACACATGGTCTAATGAGAGTATTCACTGTTCTCTAACTGTTTAGATCTGTATACGCTTTCAGCAGAAGGACCTGTGTTAGGCTAACTCAAGAATCCGATGTGTGTCTCTCACAATGCATACCTGTGGCAACTCATTAACTATACACATGGGATACATTCATGCTGACAGAATCTGGACATGATTGGCCGATTAACACGATTTCTGCCGTGTCCACATGGGACTCATGATTTTAATGATCTGGATATTATGCATATTTTCCATATCACTGGCAATGCGTGGATGTGTTGCCATAGAGTTGTGCTTCATCAAAGACACTGTTTATGTAACTTATTTTGTGCATGGTTGTGAGTGGCACTCTTCTCTGTCTCATATTATTAAAGATGAAGCAGCTAATTTGTGTTAACAACAATGAATTGTCCGTTAGTGGTTTCTCTAAACCAGACAACTCCATTGCAATTCAGAATAGAAACTGTCTCATTAGAACCAACTGTAGAGGTCTATACTACGAAGTTCGGTTTTGTTTCCTTGTTTTTGAGGCTATACTTTTCTTCTAAACTCCCCATAGTGTGAATTAAGAGTTCTCGAATTGCAAATTTCTGGTTTAGTTTATGAAGGAAGGGTTTTAAAAATTATTTTGTAAACTTTCAATAGGTTTGTAATTTGATATAGGGAGCTGTTCTTACCTGTTTTCACTCAAATGTTCGCCACTGTTTCTAATGTTGCCATACTCATTGCAGGCTGGTCAGACTTTACATCTTGGTTGTCTAGCGAGACTGGACCTGATCAAAGCATCTATAGAAACCATTTACGTGACTATTTGGGCATCGCCAAATATTTCTCTTCATTTGGGGAAGGTAGAAAACTCAGATGAGATATGGAAAAAACATGCTGGTATCAGGCTGCAGGTGAAATCTTCCTCCCAGTTGTCTGTACTTTTAAGCCCCTATGTCTATACTACAACAATAGAATTGGTCTTTACTCTTGTAGACTGTTGCCTTCCACATAAACCCCCATCAGAGACTTGAGTCACCTATCTTGAATAACACAACCTATCACTCAAATCAGCCATAGGCGTACGTCATTTACTATTTAGTTAATGAAAAACCCTGAAAAACCGCTAGTTGGAGTCTTTTGGCGGTATCCTATTTCCAAACTGTTAAAACTAGCTTGACCTCTTTTAACAAGCTGTAGTTCAAAGACACCCAAGTGTAGAGTAACAGCCCAAAATGAAGTCAATAGGTCAAATGGCTAGAAACACTAAATCTTTGTATTTTTATCATGGGCCATTGACAAGATGGACTTACCAGTTGCTCCAGCTGATCAACACAACGAGCAATCTCACAAGTTACAGGTTTAACATTGTTCAGCAAATGGTGCAATTGGCATCCTGTTCAAATTAACATAAATGCAATTATGAACTTTAGAATTTTGGTGTGTAAATTTGCAATTTTCAAGAATGGCCAGACCGCTCCTGACTTAGTAATGGTCCAGCTTGTGGTGGAGCCCACTTGCTTCCCTCCTTTGATCAATCTGAGTCCTTCCATGTTACCTCCCTGTGAATTAGCATAGACCTGGATTTGGCAGTCATCTGAGTTGTGTTGGTCTTACAAGTGATCATGAAAATTCTGACAACCACTCAAATTTTATTTGAGTAGTATTTTTAGCAAACTTGAAGCCTTCAAAACAGTACATTCATTGATTGGATGATACTCACTCTGTGTACAGGTTGGTCATAAGGAGACCTTTCAAGGCCCTAAATCTCCTATGACTATCATGCTTCTAGGTGGGCCACAGGTTGGACCATTCCTAAGCTAGGAATGATCTGGTCGTACCAGAAAATTGTTCATGTAAAAATTATGAAATGTGACTGAGCCCTAGTTACACTCGAAAGGATCTCGAATTCTAATGAGGTTTTTCTTTTTTCTTTTTTTCTTTTTTTTTCAAGTGCTTAGTAAGTTTAGGAGTTCCGGTTACTAGTGGAGTTTTTTTTCAGTTCTTGGAGTTCTTTGAACTTAGGTTAGAAGGGGAACTTTCACCTAGAAGCAGATTGCATACTGTTTATATGTGGTCCAGCTCATGGGGCCACCTGAATGATGCCTATTAGTGTGGATAGGGGGTTGGAAAGGTCTTATTATGGACAAGAGTTGGTGAAATAGCCCCATAAAAGTATCCTAACCCTTCTTGAGCTAACAGTCTGCTTGAAGGAGAAATTTTCTGGTTAGAATAGATCTGTGTCTTGATCCACAGTGAACTCTCCATATATCACACTTTTGATGTTCATGCTTTTGGTGTTCAGCCTCCTGCGGGGGAAGATCGAGTATCTGAACTTGGGCAATGGAAACAAAGAGAATTCAAAGTGTCCGGTAACAGCTGGGACGTAAACAGTGTAGACATTGCAATTGCTGGGCTCGGTTGGTTTTCATTGGGTCTGAAAGGTGAGGCTACCCTTATGGTCTGGACATATGAAGGCGTCGAAACAATATTACGGGAGCCATTGGTTCTTGATAGGGCCCCATTCCTTGAAAGACCTGGCTTCTTACTTCCAAAGGCTATATCTGATGCTATTGGGAACCAAAGTAAGCTTGAAGCGCAGATGAAGAAGCAGGAAGCCGAGAAAAATGATTCTCTATTGGAAGCAGGCATCTGAAAGAAACTTTTAGGTTGTGGTAAAATTGATCGTTCTTGTTTTTTGGTAGAGGGTTCCATGAACAGTTTCTCACTCATTTACCTTAAATTGTAAAGCGTGCTGGTTTAGGGGAATTATGTTCTGCTGAGGTGAGTAATCCAGCTACACACCATATTAGAGATCGAGGAAGGCGCTCATGAGGATTGCTGAGGTATTGTTCGGGTGCTTTCCCAGTTGAAATATTGCTTAGTAAAGTAATGTAGCTAGTAGGCCACAAATTTTGCTTTAAGAATGGTAAAATGTTGGTATGGAAATGTATCAATCTCATTAAAGTGAAGTAATAGTGAAATGAAAATCATGCTGTTGATGAAATATTGCTTCATGGATAAAACCAATTTGAGAATTAATGACACCTTTTTTTTCTGAAGGGTATCATGGTACATTAAAGCAAGCATTCATCCCATGTACAAAGAGAAAATATCACGATTTGGGAATGAAAAAGTTCTTATGTTGCATATTTAGGGAAGTAAATCATGATGACGCTTCATCCCATCTATCTGGGACCTGCTATTGTGAATAACTCCATGAAACAGGGCCCACACAGGACCCCGCAGAATGTGTTTTGACAGACATATGGCATCAGCAAAAGGAACCACTGCAAGTTGGCAATAGAAGCATGAAAGTTTATTTATTAAAGTTTTGGTTTAGGAATCTTTGCAAGTAACAATTTGGTTCAGTATTATGTTTAAAATTTACTTTGTTTAAAATAGTCTAGAAAACAACTTGAAATTTGGTTTTCTAAGAAACCCAAAATTTCTGCAGGAGGTACCATTACTGAAACTTTTTTCAGAGTAAAAATTGATTCATCTTCTTTCATCCCGATACGTATCAATGGAAAAAAAAAAAGTTGTTTTCTGAGCTCATTATAATTATTTTTGGCTTGTCCTATCAAATTGGGGTTGGCTTAAACAGTTCTACTAATGGCTTAAAAAAATGTAAGCTGTTGGAAGATATCTGTCGTTGCATTGCTTTTTAGGCCCTTGTGAGAACTCCTTTAAGTTGACTCTGTTTGATGGGACGAGGTTAAGATGATGTGATATGTCAAGAAAAGAACTCTTATTTCTATTAATTTATGGGATTGGTTCAGGTTTTATGTTGGAATAAGATTTTGGGACTTTTTGTGAAACAAGAGGATTCTGCCTCTGCAGATTTCTCTTTTCAAGGATTCCACATTCTTACCCCTTTCATCGGAAATCGAAAAATATATATTCCTTCTCACAAAGAATATGAGAGGCACCAAACAACAGATCAATGGGCTGTATGAAAAAATCTGAACAAGCACAAAACAATGAAACAGTATTGCCCTTTTATACTGGTTGTTCCCATTGATGAAGGTGGGTAATTAGTTCCCCTTGGGGCTGATTGTAATCTTAGTTGACCTTGGTTTACTCTGAACTACTTAGCCTGGACAGACCTTTTGACATTCAATTTGGGCTGATCCATTTTGTTCATTGGCATAAAATTGGCATAAGAGAGTATCTAGCTTGAATGATGATTATATTCAATTGTCAATTTGTTAGATTTTACTTTACGGTCAACCTATTAAGAGTCGTGATCTCCTTTAGTCCACAAAATACGTTCTGCTGCTTCATTTAAAGTTGTTGGTTACACTGTGCTAATTCTTCAAATGGAGCTCGTTATCGTCGTCAAAGCCTTGTCTTGACTGTGTTGAGATCGGTTAAATAGAGCCACTATGTAAAATTAACCATTACTATTTACTCTCTGTAAAGTGCTATTTCTTATGGTCCTTTATTTTCTTTTCCTCTACTTCCCCTCAATAATAAATTATTTCTACAATATTCTGTTGTATTTTTATTTTTAAAAATAAAAATTACAAAAGTTTGCAACATTGGGAGCAGGGGTGCTGGTAGAATAAGTGATGGCTATCATTCATGCTGCCTCTGCCAAACTCTATTTAGCTTTAACTGCATGCCCATTATATTGATTTTAATCTGTGTGTAGATGCTGCCTCAGGCTGTAATAATTAGTCAATGGCGACAACTCTCATAATAAACCAACTACTGCTCTTTTTAAAGAAAAAACCAACTTCTACTTTGTCTTTGCTGTAGATTTTTTTTATTATTTGTGTATGTGTTTTTCATAAAGTTTCTTCTTCCCAAAAAAAAAAAAAAAACCATCTGCTGCGAAATATTTTTCTCCCACTCCAGCGGTCCAGCTCACCATTGGAGCCGCAGACGAGAAAAAAATAATAATAATAATAAATAAAAAAATAAAAAAGGCTTGACAATGAGACAAGTAAAAACTACAGGAGATGGCATGTGAATAGAAGTATATAGTGCTTTTAAGATTGTGAATGTGAATGCATATCAGACTATATACCATTAGCTGCATGAGCTTCAACACTTAAAAAAAAAAAGGACTACCATCTATTGATTTTTTGTTTTCTCCAAATAACTATAAATGCAAAATAACACAATTATAGCTAAAGAAGGCTTTACAAGTGTCCCAACAAAAAATAAACAAAATAGCCAACAACACACTAATGGTTGAGTAGTATTGGTACCTTAGTATCACACACATACACTGAAATCGATCCCTGATCACTACTGACCAGTAATCCAACTTAGCAATAAATAAATAGATAAATGAAAACTTTGTAAGAGTCATGAATTAGCCATCTAACAAATTAAAAAAAAAAAAAAGAACCCATCTGTATTCTTAAGAATCAAGCCCAAGACTCCAAAGTTGACCCGTCAATAAAAATCAATTAATGACTAATAATTACAACCTCGAACCAGAAGATTACAAACCCAAAGTGAAGTTGATTTCACGTAGATTTTTGCTTGGTCACAATCACCCCGTCATTTATTTCGGTCAGTGGATTCCACCATCACATCAAGTTTTTTTGTTTTTATTTTTGAAATTAAGGGAATTTTGTTAATCTTCACAAGCAAAATAAGCAAACAAGGGATATGTCATGAAATAAATAAATGAATGAATAACTACAATCAAGGAGATTCACAAATTACAACAATGACGAGTGTTTCCAACAACAAAAACACACAACTAAATTGGTTTAGATCCTCCACATCCCACCAATGCCTTTACCTACTTAAACATTCCATTCTCTTCTTATTCTCCCTGTCAATTGGTTCCATTCATATAAATATATACAGACACACATACACACACAATGATCATTTCTTACAGAGTATTTCATACATATGTTTTTTTCTTCTTTTTTTTTTTTTTTTTTTTTTTTTGTCATCATTGCAGACTAAATAAATGGTTAAAAAAGGGAAAATAACAACATGGACATATAGTGCAACTTACTTGAAGATTTAACTCAAAAGATAGATCGGAATGGAGAAACAAAATTCATGTAGCCGACTTTGATGATGATGAGTACATGGACATCTAGAAATCGCCTGGTTCCATAGTTTGTTTCAAGGACTAGTTGGTAACACTAACATTAACATTTAAAAAGCAACCAAGGTAAAGCGTGAATGAGATTGAAAATATATAACAAATATCTCAAGCCATTGTTCCATAGTTGTGATTGTATTTCAGGAGAAGAATGGGAAATAAATTTTCGGAACCAGCAAAATCCTCATCTACGATTACAACAGCAGAAAAGCATCCTCAACAAAAATGCCCGGAGAGGCGAAGAAATCGCACTCTTCACAGTTGGGTTAACAAAATCCTAATCACCAGCATATTTGATGAGGCATATAACATTATTCAAAGAAAAAAAGAGAAAAATAAAATCAACATATCCCCCACAATCCCTAAATGATCAGATTTGATGTCTTATTGTGAAAAACATGTGATCTGTTTGGGGAAAAAAAAAAAAAAAAAAAACGAATGACTAGAAATTATCATGCACTTCCAGTAACTTGATGGCATGATATGAACTTTGCCAAAAGAAATGGGCCTTTATATCCACAAGTGTTCTCTACGGTATTCTCGAACAATAACCGGCACGCTTGTGGGTGGTACCTGCAACGCATGAACACAAATTGACATTAGACAGCAATACACAACCAACTGAAGGTAGGTGCCCAACAACTGCCACTGCTTAAGGGTGCATATGGTAACCAAGAGGAAAAAGAAATAAACGACAGAATGCTTTTCCCAGGTAAATTAGGGAATCAGATACAGATCTGGGAGGACAACATACTGTTCCCCTCCTCGAATGTAAATATAGTGCAGAAATGGAATTAATTCCAAGCAGTTTGGAGTACAAAGAAAATAAACCATATTTGGAAATATAACAGAAAGCACATAAAAGTCCACTAGGGCATGGTTTAAACACATTGTTTCAATACTATGCTGAATAATATCCAGCGTCATCTGTTGATAAGAAACAAGAATATTCTAATAACCATAGAAGGATTGGACTTGAAGCCTAAACTGCTCAGTAAGCATTATAAGGGATGACACTCCATATTGTAAACACGTTCTTTAAAGTTGGACATGGAAGGAACGTCAGAATCAGTCCTTAAAAGACAGTTAACAGCTTACCATTCCGTAATCTGTGACAATATAAGATACATAATCAGAAGGAGTTGCATCGTACCTGTTACAGCACAATATCAAAGAGCTTTCAGAATCAAATGGGGCAAATATGAATTAATAAGCTGCAACAAGTATATTTACGCTGACTACTTACACAAGATTCAGGAGCTGTAGGTTTTCATTATCAGCCCAATTCTCCAGATGATTCAACTCCTTCCGCCCAGGCACCTTTGAGATGGCATCAGGATCACCTGCAAGGCACGTGTGTATGACAATAAGGTGTTTCTAAAAAAGATGATTCTGTATACAGTTCAGAGGACTACACTTAGTAGATCATTTAGGGAGAGAGATACCTAGTTCATTAGAGCATATAGAATCAAGCTGTACTCTTTCATGGAACTTATAAGCTTCACAGCATATCAAGACAGGAACTCGGAAAGCATGAGCAACCATAGCTACACATGCAGTCCCAACTCTCGAGTAAACTGTTCCGTTAGATAGCACAGAAGAAGCTCCAAGAAAAACCCGTGTGACTTCATGCATGATATAAGAAATAGCATTTATATGTGTATATGTACAGTTGAGACCCTTTGCCACCAACCTTCGAAGCAATGCCTGCCCATCAAGCTTCGGACGTGAGTCTACCACGACAACACGGAACTCTTTCCCGAGCTCATGGGCATGCAGTAATATCATTTCAACTACACTGGATGATCCATATGTGAGCAGTACGTCTCCCTCTCCAATCTTTGTTACAGCATGTCTGACTATAGCCTTATCTGCAAGTACTATCTTCTCATTTATAAAACGATCAATGTCTAATTGAAGTGCGGCTTTTGCTTCTGACTCTGAAAGAGTCGAAGGCAAGGTGGCAATTCTATTCTTCAAGAATCTAATAGCGTTTCCCATGCTGATTGAAAGTGGCCTGCACTCAATAAGAAATGAAATGTAACTACTGATTTTTGCCGTTAAATCCCGATTAAGATTCTTTTCTGGTGGTGTGAAATAGTCTCTAATGGCTTCTTGAAATGCTAGAAGCATTGCAACACAACGAGCATTACCACCAGAAATATCCCCCGCCAAATATTGTAATCCAACCTGAAATCATTGGTTGAAAAGATGTCAAGAATGCAGGTAAGATCTGTTTGTGGAAAGAAACTCAAAATAATCTGGAACCTGATTTGTTGTTCAAAAGAAAAAAGATGGAACCTTTTTAAAGATAAAACAGGCAACAGTACCAGAGGTAAGGATACAGGTGAGTAAAATATGGAGTGAGGAAACCACTTTGCTGCTTTTCAAGGGAGGAAACAAGCGAGAAAGAAAACCCCACTTTTGCAACATCCAAACTTGCAACTGTCCCAATTTTTCTCTGACAAAAAAGCTGGCCCAATTCAATGCTGAATGTCACTTCAGTCTAAGTGATATTTGGCCAGCCACAATTCATGGGGCTAGGTTTCTTGACACAGCCCAATTCAATGCAGAATATCACTGCAGCCTAAGTGATATTTGACCAGCCACAATTCATGGGGATAGGTTTCTTGACACAATGTTCTCCCCCAAAATAATTCAGACCACTGTGTAGATTTTGCCCAGTTGCATCACAAATTATTGTACTACAAACCTGTATATAATCATTAATCCAACCAACAACCGTCTGCAGGCGGCAAATGTGAACTCTGCTTCACGTCTCATTTGACATATGCAGGAACCATGGTTTGACTTGCCCACCATGGATGAGGAGACCTGATTTAAAAAATCCCAAACCTTTCAAATCTTTGGCCATTTTTCTGGACCATATGTTTGCCGCAAACCAAAGGGTAGGATATTTCATTCCCATAAAAAGAAAATGTTCCAATCTGTGAGATTTTTGAGGCACCTGATCCGGTGTGCCTATTGGACAATGATCTCAATCTCAAACCATGGGCTCCACATGTAATAGAATGAGCCATGCAGCAAAAAATACTTCTGTGGTACAGTCTTTTCAATAGTATTATTTAGGAGTAAACTATACATATGTGGTGCAGTCTTTTCCAGTGGTAGTATTTTGTAATGATACTACTAAGCGACACGCATGTATGATATTGTCGGCTTTGGCCCACGGGCCTCACAGTTTTGTTTCTGGTGGGCCTCAACCCACCAAAAGGCCTCATGCAAGATAAGGGTGTAAGCTCTACATATAATCTCATTCACTTTCCTCTCTATAGTCGATGTGGGACTCCGGTGCGTCACAATTTAGTGAGAAAAAGAGTAGGTGATAAAAAGAGGGAGAGGAACAGGAGAGATGAAACTTCTTACGAATGATGATCCATGCATGCCGCAGCTGGGTCTACTGCACAATTCCATACTTTGGTACTTCCTAATGAAAGCATTTAGGAAAATGGCGAACAAATACCTTGTAAACAGCAGGGTGCATCAGATCAAGTTTTGCAATCGTATCAAGTTTGAAAAACTTCGACTCAAGATCAGGGAGCAGAGTTCCATGTACATATTGAGGCAGATGTCTAAATAATTCGACTCTATTCCTAGCTTCTGTTTGCCGAACCATTGCACGCTTTTTAGCCTTTCCGACCCGCTGTTCATCATCAAACTGCATTCGTGGGGCAGGGACATCTTTTTTCCTGTCTTTTTCTGGGGGGCGGTCAACTACTTTCTTCTCAGAAGCTGCAGCAGATGGGGCAATTGAAGCCCCATCTTTCTTTTGTGAAGGCAGCTTTGCAACCTTAGCCTGTTTGGCATTCACTGGTGCTGCTCCTCCAGAAGCAGCTGTAGGCTTGCTTGCTTCACCTACAACCACCACAATATAAGAATACCGTACCATATTAGAAAGTGGGATATAAGTCAAAATGAACACAAGTACATGATGGAGGCATATGCAGCTACATCACCATCATCAAAACCTCATCCAATATAGTTCAGGCTCTGTCCAAATGCATGTTTTCTTTTCTATTTTGGCTTTTCAATACTTTTTTTATATTTGCTGTGAACAAAACTTCATGACAAGAACCCACAGCACATTGGAAGGCGCTTATTGTCCAAACTGCAAGAATGGAATCAGGTTCCCAATTTTGTTTCTAAAAAAAATGTCATTTTGAAAGATCAAATACTAAAACCTAATCTCTGTAAGGTTGCTCTATTAGCTACCTCCTCTATCCATCCATCTATCTATCTACATGTTATATACATGGTTAATTTTCACCCAAGAGGCATCTCTCACGGTACGTCTATCAAAGGTAAAAATCTAAGCCACTTGTGGGACTCACTTGGATGCTTGCCAAGGGTACAATGTGATGAAAAGGTCTCATTGTGGATTAGATTTTGGGCCCCCAAGGGAGTTGGTGAGTGTGAGGTGGTGGTAGGATTGATGAGCAAGGTACTAAAATTGTCGCCCGTCCTAATAACTTAAGAGATTTCTCTCATTTGAATATGTCTGTGTACGTATGTGTATGTAAACGTGTGTAGGTTTCCTTTTACTAAGAAGTACCTCTTGCACTTGGGCAGGAGGTAAGAATATAAGCCCATTGTGGGACCCACTAGTATGCATGCCAATCATGGAGATGTATATGGTGGAAAAGTCTCACTATGTATATGATTTTAGGCAAAAAAAAATAAAAAAAATCATATCTATAAGATCATCACAACCATTGATTTAGGGCCGTACAATTTAACTATTTCTTAAGCTACATTTTTCAATCCAAAAATGTGATAGGACAGACCCTTGGTCCCCCATGAGTCGACCCGCCAATGGCCCAGCCCACCCATCTCGACCTGCTAATGGGCCCAGCCCATTCATTTTATGCTATTTAAAATTACTTTAGTTTATTTTATGGTTACTATCTTTTAAATTCAGGTGTTTTAATCCGGACCATCAACATCTTTGGATGGTCCAGATTAGTTCTAGGGTTATGTTTTCTCCTATTTAAATGATGTAAAGCCTCCTTGGCTATTCAGTTGAAAATTTATGATTAATGAAAAAAATGGAGTGCCTTTGGGTTCGCCCGGTTCTTTTTTGGTTCTTTTTTATTCCTCACCTGTGACAAGGAGTTTCGCATGAGGCCAAGATTTTCAGGGTTTCCCTAACCTACCCATCTTCCATCTCCATCCACCCGCCCTGCACCTCGATCCGCCGTTCGCATCAAAATATGTATAATTCAAACTAGAGTCAAATTAGGGTGAGTGCCAATTCATGAGGGGTTAGTGAGTGAGAGGAGGTTGGATTAAAGAAAGATGGGTTCCACCACATAGTGCTAAAATTGTTACCTGCAAGCCATGAGAGGTAGCTCTCAGCAGAACAGAACAATATAGGGGTTCCGTTATGCTAAGAGGTCCTCTAACGGATTGCATGAGGTAATGTCTTCACCATTGCATGAGACCCCCAATGATAAATCCAACCCCACACACTCATTAACACCCATAAATTGGCGAGCCCTGCTACATGGACCGAACATTGGGATCGGTCCAAGGACCGGTCCCAATGTTCGGTCCATTTAGACTTTTTCTAAATTGGCACTTCTTTGTTTTATTGGAAATAAACTGTATTTTGTTATCGTTAAAAAAATTGTAGATTGTTAATAATGGCGTCACAAACCATTCAAAAAAAAAAGAAAAAAGGGTGTCACAAAATCACAAAATACAATATATAAGTTGATATTTATACATATTGTTTTTTAATAACATATTGTTATCAACCTTTGCAAGTACATCCAACAAAACTAGCCACGTGCCTCATCTTTGTGATTGTCAAAAACTACAAAATGCAGGTATGATATGCACTACTAGTCCCAAGCCATGATATGCTACCTTGTCTGCTTTTGAGATGTCTTTTATGTGAAGGTATGCAGAAAGAATGCTTACAAACTACAAAATGCAGGTATGATATGTACTCCTAGTCCCAAGCCATGATATGCTACCTTGTCTGCTTTTGAGATGTCTTTCATATGAAGGTATGCAGAAAGAATGCTTCCTAAAACCACTTCTTTTAATCTGTGCACTCATACATTATGTGTCTACAAAAAGTTGCCAATCTCACTGGCTTGAATGCATTAAAAGATACTACGTCTCCAAAAACAAACCTACATAGTAGTTTTAAAATATACAAGCCAATGGACCATGGAGAAAAATAGATCATATACAAATCTTGACTTCAAGAAAGGGACTACAATAAAGTGAAAACAATGTTACTTAGCTGAAACATTTAACTAGATTATGGCTCAAGATAGATAGGAATGGAGAAATAGAATTCATGTAGCCGACCCCAATACAGTTGGGACAAGGCTTTGATGATGTTGGTGATTTAACTAGTTTATGTTAAACAAAAGCATGTGAATGATCACAGAACCTAAACAATTTGAAATGGAAAAGAAAAATAGATGGGTTAACCTGAATTTTTCGCCGCAGCCTTTGCAGCACGTTGAGACTCCTGAAGTGCACGCCTTTCAGCTTTTGAGGGTTTCTCTTTCAATGGTTGTGGTTTTGAACTCACAACCCGATCATTTTGCACGTCAACCAACGGTCCTTCACCTTCTACTACAATAATTTAATCTTTTATCAGATTCAACATTCCAGCACTACTGAAAGAAGAAAAGGAAACTTTGAAACTACAAGAACCACCCTAGCAAGAAAAGACAAGAGTTTGTTTCATCCAATGAAAAAGGCCTACACAGAGAAATGCACTTAGGAAGCTAATAAGATTGTAGCACTACATTACCACTGGAAAGTTGTTCGAAGAGAATGTTCAAGTCTCATATCAAGTTATATCTTTAGAAAGTCATTTTTTCAAAGTTTTTAATCAACAGATCTTATGACTTAAACCTGCGAAGGGGCAGATTGCTGAATACTTAAGACATAACCACATGGTAATATCACTAGAAAAAAACGTTCTAACATTAGAGCAAGAAGATAACTTGGAGTCCATTCATAGTTATTAAAAACGTTCTAACATTAGAGCAAGAAGATAACTTGGAGTCCATTCATAGTTATTAAAAACGTTCTAACATTAGAGCAAGAAGATAACTTGGAGTCCATTCATAGTTATTAATTTCTTCATTAGTTGAATACTGGTTCCAGAAAGAAGTTAATCGTAATAATTGAGGCAGAACATTAAATGGAAACCTAATGATCCCAGATGACTTTAAGAGATTGGGATTTTTATTCTCTGATTGGGAAAGAAATTGGGTTAACAAAATCCATTCAGAAAGACGTGTCCCCACAAAATTCACTCCTTAAAAGAACAAAGCAAATTTATCGAAGGAAAGACGTTTCCCAAAAAAAAAAATCACTCCTTGAGAGAGAGAGAGAGGAATCTCTCTCACACACCACTACCTATTTTCGCCAAGAGCAATAGCAAATACATAGCCCAAGAAATACATATCAAATTAAATTCTCTAATAAACGATTAAGCACCATCAAACTAGCAAACTCTCCATCAAGACACTCGTGAACCAAGCCAGGCATCATGGCCCATAGTGATGCAAATCCTAGGGTTAGGATCTGGATCATAGGTACCACAGCACAATGAGAGGTTTCCACATAAACAATCATACGATGAAGACCACCATGGATCAAAATCTCGGCCGATGTGAACCGGTATAGGCCCATATTGAGACAATGTTTTGCCGCAATACCGGACTCGATATTGCAAGGCAAAATATCCCCAAAATATCGGTTTGACCGATATCGGACAAGATGAAGTAATGGTCAAAAACCCTAATTTTTTGTATCTTTTTCCCTGTTCCCCCATCTTCTCCTCTCCCCTCATCTCCTTAGAGCAGCCGTGTCTCCATAGCTCACTCTCTTGCATATTTCCAAATTCCAACACTATTTCTTTAAGAAATCTTTTTTTTTTCGTAAGAGAAAATCAACTTAACTCCCTTATTTTTACTATTATGTGTTTTTTTATTTTTTGATAAAGCATAGAAATGAATGAAAAGATCATTGGCATGCCATTTTTGGGTTTGAGTGTGTTCTTCACTTAGATCTACACACTTTCATGCTAGATCTACTTATATACATGATTTTGGGTGTAGAAAAATGATTTTTTTTTTTAAATCTTCTACTTTAAAAAAAAAAATTTGTTGGAGTATTTATGATACTAAATAGTAAATACTAATGGCTTATTAATAGTGTATAAATAATTGATATGTTATCTTCATTTTCTTATATTTTATACTAATAATTGATCATGTGTCAAAATAATTGTTGCATATGAAATACTGGAGAAGACAACGAACTAGGCTGCGATACAGACATGACTCATAACTTAAGGTGACCAATATTTTGATTTATTGTTGTTACTAATGGAAAAAAAAAAATATTTTTTTCCAACATTTTCTAATATTCTTTATTTTTTGGATATTTTTGCGAATTTTTTTTATAAAAAAAAAAAATTTCACACCGCGACGAACCGATAACCACGACCGATACCGATTTCATATTGGTTTTTTGTCCCGGCCAATACCGCGATTTTAAACCATGAAGACCACTCTCCAACGATAAATCCCACGAGGGAAAATTCTATTAACTCAAATCTCTGAGATTATTATCTCTACACTGGCATATATATATATATATAGTAAAAGAAACTTAGGGGCTAAGAAACAACCTAATTAAATTAGGAAACAAGATAAGAATCCTACCCAAATTAGAAACCTAATCCTACTTACAATTGTTAAATAAATTTAGAAAATATAAGATAAGAAAAATCTCTAGATTCTGTTAGGTCCCACATGTGGCCCATGAGTCTTCTTCCAACAATATAATGGTGCTGCTGCATCACATAGTTTTCCAACCTGGTGGGTCGATTAGACTCGGTCACTAGGTGGGTCAAGTTGACCAAACAACTTAAATTTTATTAATGCATATCTATATAATAAATTAATTACTAAATTTTAGATTTCCAAGGTTCATATCATGAACTGGGGGCCCACTGAAGGGCAAAAAAAATCAGATCTATATGGGTTTTTTTTTTTTTTTTTTTTTTTTTTTTTTTTTCTCAAAATCCATGAAGATTTAAAACATGAAACTAAACGTCTTTGGGTTTTTGGGTTCAATGAAAAGGTCAAATGGTTCAAATTACAAATCTGGGCCCACATGACAACCAAAATAATACAAGGTGGTTTACGAGTTTTGATCCCGCGGCCCAATGTAGGTGAAAATGAAACGGAAGTTGTTCTAGTACCGTTTGAGGTGGGAGGTGAGAAGTTAGCTTCCATAGTTGACATCCATAGCCTGAAACCAAACTGATTTTCAAATGTTGGTCTTTTGTCTAGGTTTTTGCTCCATTACTCTCTTCTGTAGTTTCATAGTGTGACTCATTGATGCGAATGGCGGATTGAGGTGCGGGACGGGAAGTTAGAGATGGAACATGGAGTGGATAGGTCAAAGAAAACCTGAATATCTTGGCTTCATGCCAAACTCCCTATCACAGGCGAGGAAAAAAAAAAGAGAAAACTCGGGGAACCCAAAAGCACTCCATTCTTTCATTAATCATAAATCTTCAACAGAATAGCCAAGGACACTTTACATCATTTAATTAGGATAAAACATAATCCTAAAACTAATCTAGACCATCCAAACATGTTAATGGTCAGGATTAAAACACCTGAATTTAAAAGACATAAATCATAAAATAAACTAAATTCTAAATAGTATAAAATGAATGAGCTGGGCCCATTGGAAGGTTGACCCATGGGGGAACCATGTGTCTGTCCTGCATCACTCATGAGTTTAATCTCACAATAATTGGTGCATCTGTGTATATTCCTTTTGATCTTGTATATAGATACTACAACACTTCTTCTCCATTTATCCGACATTTTCTTTGTCCTTAATACCTTATTAAAAAGACTAATTAAAAAAACCCATACAATTTCTCCTACGCATTTCCAAACCTCCATAAGGATGCCATCAAATCTTACAGTCTTTCCTATCTTCATTCATGCCAATGCTTTCTTCTTCACTCTCTTGCTACCATAATTCTGCAATAAACATATGTCTTGCTAACAAAGTATCCTCTTTCATTATTTATAAGCCTCCCATAAATCTTCATTTAAAAGTCCGTAAAAATATTATTTCATCTTTATTTAGTAACATTATCCTTCAGCAAAACTTTTTGGTTGTCACTCTTTAATAAGATTCAAAATGATCTAAGTTCCTACTTTCCTTTTCCTCATTCTTACAACTGCTTGTTTTCACCTTATTATATAGGTTAGTGTGTTTTGAACTTTGGATCACTTAGGGGCTCATATTTAAGCTGTTGGCATTGGATATGGATCCAATGGGTCCCGCACTCACTCTCGTAGTACTGTGAGTTACTCTCACAGGGGCATTTCCCTGTGTGTGTGTGACTTTTCGTGCTCTCAACACCTTGCCAAACTTTGTAGCCATATATTTTCTATTGCATAGCTTCCCAAACCCATGCATTCTACCACCATATTTCCATTTTTTAGCGTATTTTTCTTTTCAACTCTTCAAGCACCTGTTTTGCAGTCCTTCTAATATAGTTTGCCATTTTGTTGGTCCTTCCAAAGTTCACCCCCCTTAAAAATAAAAAATAAAAAATAAAAAAAAATAAAAAAATAAAAAAAAAACTTTATACTTAAATGTTGCATCCATTCTCCTTTATAATCTCCATTTCTTTCTTTTAATGGCACCTTTTATTTACCACCCCTTTCTTTTATACTTGTAATGCAAATATCTAAAACTATTATCCTATGTTGCATGGTCAAACACCCTCTATTAATAAACTTACAGTCTTTACAAGCAAGTCGGTCATGCTTTGTAAGCATAAAAAATTTACCTGACTTTTATTAATTCCACTCTTATATGTAACTAAATGGTACTCTATCTTTTTAAAGTAGGTGTTTGCTATTAGCCTATTACAATGTCAAATGGTAATGCAAATTCCAATAAAGTATCTCCCCAACTCATTCCTTCCTCCAAATCCTCGTCCTACATGCACTCTCCCATACCCTCTACTCTCCTTTCCTATAATGCCCATTTAAGGCCCAATCTTTTCACTAATTGGAATTATCATATTAGACCATCCATCTCCTCTCAGATCTCTTAAGACTTTCATCTAATCTTCCTCGAGGTGTGTAGGCACCATGATGTGAATTATATCTTGACTTCCTCTAATATTGGTTTACATTTTTATAATTCTATTACCCAATCTCCTTAACCCTACAATCTTTTCTTTCAAGTTCTTAGCTACTACTATTCTTACTCTATTTCTGGCATTGTTCTTTCCTGTGAAGTAGACTTTGTGGTCAGCAGTAAGCTCCTCAGCTTTACACACTTTCCACTTTGTTTTCTAAAGACAAGCTACATTAACTCTTTTTTATTTTTATTGCATCAACCAACTTAATACTCTTGCATGTCTAAGTTCCTATCTTCCAAACAATGATTTGAAAAATTCTTTTTATTCTCCTTTTTCTTTTATCCATACTTGTCAAGATTGGTGCAAAAACCATTATTTACTTTTCACTTCAATTGGACATTGCTGTTGCGGTGCATCTTCTATAGCAAAGAACGCCTTAGCATAATCACGGAACAATATTTTCTTAGAATTCATGTTGGGGTTGTGACAATAAATGCCCTGACCAATGAGTTGATAAGCTATGAGCCAACAAAGCGACATGAAATCTACTCACAATTGAAGTGGGCAATGATTAGCCCTAGCAGCAAAACCATAGCTATCCTGTGTTATGGCCACACATCTAAAAAATACATGGAAGGTCAAAATCTTCCTAACAGCAACTCTCATCCCATTGCATGGACAAAATCCATACATTAAGCAGTGCCCCTTCCACATAATCTTCAACAATTGGAATCAGATGTCTTTTTTCTACACCCCCCTGGCGGTTTCTATTCAATTAAATGTTTCCATAGATAGAATTCGCAGAAGCAAAAAACTAAAACAAACTCAACAATAAATACAAGATAAAAAAAAGATAGCTTCTTTAATACCTGATTTCAACACAGAAACTGTTGTGAGATTGCTCGGCCCCGGAAAATTAAGCGACGACTTCATCGTAGCCGATTCAATGCGGCCAGACGGGTAAGACGCCGCCACGAGCCTCCCCGAATTACTCCTCCCGACCGCCGACATCTCCTCCCCGAACTCAGTATCATCGGCCTTACTCGACGGAGACAGCATCTGCGAAGCCCCGAGGACCGATTCCGAGGGGTTGGAGCTTCCGACCGACACGTTATCTCCCATCGACGGCCGCCACCGCGGAGACATCGAGAGGGGCACGGGGATGGGGCGGGCCGCCCCAACTGAAGCGGAGAGGTTGTCGGACGCATGACGGGAAGGAGGGATCATGACGGGGGAGAGGGAGTTTCCTGCGCTGGAGTCGGAGACCGGCGGCGAAGATCCGGCAGCCGGGCCGGACTGAGTCCGGTCGGGCGGCGCGCCGGGGGTTACGAAGCCGACTTGGCGGACTTTGGGGTCGATCACCATGCGAGAAGCTCGACGGGCATCCATGGATTGAAGTGATTGCAGAGAGAGAAAGGGGAGAAAGATAGAGAAACCGTTGTTAGGGTTTGGAGGGTTTTGGGTAGGAGATGAGGGATTTTGATTCCATGGAGGAGATGGGAGATTTGAGAGAGTGAAGATATGTGATTTGGGGGAATCTAGGGCTTTTGGAGGGATTGAAAGAGAGAGAGGAGGATTAGGGTTTTAGAAAATCTAGGGTTTGATGAGATTACGGGGCACGGAAGATGATGGTCATTGCAGTGTGGAGGAGTAGGAGAGGAAAAGGAGGTAGAGAATATTTTTATTTTTATTTTTTCAGGAGGTATTTTCTACACATAGTGGTGGAGAACGTAGGGTCATGAGCTTGCCCAAAAAGGAATAGTAGGAAAAGGAAAGGGAGCTTAAATATTGCCACCTTCATGGTTGCTCCTTGTACATCCTTTCTCCATTCACATCCCAAATTTTATAGAAAATACTCATTGCACGGCAGTCCTCTTTTTCCAAACTGCCCAAACACCACACATCGCGAACTCTTGTATTTCATCTTTTCCCTCCGCACCTGATTTTCATTCTTAGATGATGGTGCAGCTAGAGAAACCTTCAAACAAGAAGTTAAATTTCATCGATCATCTTATTCCTCTTCCATTTTTCCCTCAAGGTACGTTTTCTCTCCCTTTCTATATCTCCATCTTCTTTTATTTTGGCTTTCGATGCATAATAAAGAGGAGGGTTGGCTCCAAAATGTGCCATGGAGATCACCAATCGCTCTTTTCTTGGTCAATCGCTCGATGGCGAAGGTTTTTTTTTTTTTTTTGGTTCATGTTTGTTCGGACTTTCAAGTCCGAACAACAATGATATTATTCAGTTTTCCTCCTTGGCCCCTTTAGAACTTTTCCCTCAATATTTTAAAAGTACCCTAATTACTTTTCATTTAAAGACATAAGATGGTTTCGACAACCACTACATGCGGTCAATCACTGTGGGAACACCGGTTGTCCTTGATCACCGTAAGGAGACAGGTCGGTGAAATAAATGAGGAGAATATAGAGGAAGTGAATAAGTGTTTTATTTTAATAAAGGTAATTTGGATATTTAAAAAAAAAAATGGGAAAAGTTGCTGAAAAATAGCTTTATAAGGACGAATCTCCTTAATTGAAAACTTTGTGCAAAACTTAGGGACTAATTTGCCATAAAATAGCTTTATATAGACGGGTCTCTTATTGGCAAATATTAAAACCTCAGGGGCCTATTTACAAATCCTAAAAACCTTAGGAGGTTTATATATAAAAAATTCTCTATAATTAAATATTTGAGCTTATCAGATTGGGGAGTTATATTGGCACCTCAAAAATTACTCTCCCCACCGCACAATTTTGAAAAAAAAAAAAGACTTTCCCTAAACTACCCCTCCTCCCTCCTCTCCTTCCCTCCCCCCTCCTCCCTCCTCTCTCTCCCTCCCTCCTTTTTCCCCCAACCACCCCAATCTTCGACGGGGAGGGAGCCCCGGCCGGCAACCCGCGGTAGAAGCCCTTGCCGATTGGCCGGCTGGCCACCCTCCCCCCTCTCCCTCTCTCTCCCTCTTTCTTCCTCCCTCCCCCTTTATTTTCTTTCCCTCTTCTCCCTCTCTCCTTCCCTCCCCTACTCTCCCTCTCCCTCCCCACCGGCGACTGGGAGGGGGAGGGAGTGGGAGAAAAAGAGTAGAGAGAGAAGGAGAGGGAAGAAGAGGAAGGGCCAGCCCGATCTCCCTCCCCGCGCGGCAACTGGGATGGGGAGGGAGAGGGAGAGTAGGGAGCGAAGGAGAGGGAAGAAGATGAAGGGAGAGAGGGAGAAGAGGGGAGGGAGACCGGCCGCCGCCAGCGACTGGAGGGGATTAGATGAGGGAAGAGGGTGGAGGGTGGGAGAGGGAGGGAGAGGGAGAAGAGGGGAGGGGTAGTTTAGGAAAAATTTATTTTTTGTCTTCTAGTGTGGTGGGGAGAGAAAGATTTGTGGTGCCAATAGAAGCCTTTTATCATATTATGTTTATACTTAGCATGCCATCTCATTAATTCATCCTACCATAACTACTACAACTTTTTTTGTAAGTACCCTAGCAAGGTTTATAGGATTTGACTATTAAAAAAACACAAGGTTTATAGGATTTGTAAATAGCCCCCCTTGCAATTTTAGTATTTATCAACAGGCTCCTACCTTTTCGTTTTAATACCTTACGTGTCCCCATAGTTAGTAGAGCTTCAACCATCATAAAATTTTAAAGTTAAATGACACTTTTGCCTATTTCTTTTACCCCTATATGAATAATTCTAAATCTAGGACTTGTTTATCTCTCTCTCTTTCTCTTAGAGTTACATTTTGTGGGAGAGCATGCCCTACATAAATATAGTTTTCTCAATCCAAAGACCTTTTCATTAAGTCTAAATTAATCATAATGACCATGAACACATGTACTTATAATTTGATATAATTGATCCTCTCCCTACAGGACCCATCGTTTGATTGATGAAAGTTTCAAAATATATTATTAGACTTCATGTGCAAAAGAGAGTAATTTACAGAGAGGCCATCGGAACTTGGGATAAAATATTAATTTTTTTTAAAATAATAACATACTCATTTTGTTTAATTAGTGTAAGGGTAAAGCTGTCGTTTTTATAAAATTTCAACACAAACCTCATGTGGTTGCCCATTTTTATTAGGAATACTTGTTTCGGGTATTAAAATAAAAAAGAAGGGGCCTATTTACAAGTACAAAAACCACATGGTCCTATTTACAAATCCTAGAAACTTAAGAAGATATTTACAAAAAATTCTAAGTACCATTATCAAGTATTCTCTTTACAGGATTTGCGTCTAAGAAGGTATGAAGGTGTGCTTCTAATTTAAATCTATCAACATTTAAATTTCTAATGGTCCCATTTTTTAGCAATCTTTTATGCATTTTCCTTTCCTATCGTCACTCATAAGAAAGACAATATTCCTTTTCCCATCCTCTTAAGGTGGTCTTTATCTTTCCTTTGATTTTTTAGTACTGCAAAAATATTCCTAAAATCTCATTATTTCTCATCCAATAAATGATACTCTTTTTTCCTACTTTGTTCCTACTAGCTCTAATCTTATTGAAGAGAAAAGGCATTGGCATGTTAGGTAGCTTTTCCTTTTATGAATATGATATTTTAAATTATTATTTTTATCTAATTTGATTTTATTTAGTAAAACTTAACGTATTTTTACTTAAGTTTCCATTAGTTTTAAATAATTTTCATTTCTTCCCCTAAATAATTAAAGGGGATCTCGATTTGAAGTTAAATACAACTACTTACATGTTTTCTATTAGTGCAGGCTGAGCTTATTTGTATTTTGGGCCTTTGTTGCTAATCATAATGACAACAAAATATCAAACCGCCGCTAGATAAAATCTGAGAGGCTAAATCTTCATAACATCAACCATTATTTGTGTCATAAAAAATCTTCTCAATCAATAAGAGAAATATTAACAAAATTCAAACTCGTTTTTAATACATTACCAGGTGAATATTCTAGATTAATTCACGATCATTTGCCAATCCACTGGTCGCTCGGTTAGGCACGACCCTTCTATAGAAAATAAGTAGAATCACAGAGGCAAATGCATATTAAAAATGTGTCAACATGTAAATTGACGTAGAGACTGAACGAAGGCATGCTATGTTGTGAACCATTCAGAAATCACAGCATCACTTCAAATTCCAGTGTGAATCTTTAATTACAATTACAAATGTAAATGTATGTTAACAGACTATCTAGAGATAAGAGCATCAGCTACAAATATAAACAATATAAAGAACAAGAGAATTGAATTAGAGACTAGGGGAGACATGGTGTGACCCACTCACAAATCATAGCATCATCCACCGGAATCGAGTGAATGATTCTCGTGTAGCAATTTCCACACTTTGATGCTTCACCTCACTTTATTTCAATTCACTATACATCCAAACATGCATAGAGGTGGGAATATAGTAGATGGTATTTACTTTACATCCAGCTCCGCTGGCACAGATCAAAATAGAAGTTTTCCAAGTCAAGAACAAAAGCCATCATCCAAGTTTTCCACCCCCACTCACTCCATCCGAGTCGACTCAGCTCGAAATACTGCACACAAGAGGTTCTTGAGACCCCAGTAATTCTCCCCTGTGATACTCACAAACAGTATCTCTCCACGGAGATTCCACCAAAATATATTTATAATCCACAACATCACGTCGTAAACAAGTGATATGTGGATATGTTATATTTTTCATCTTGATCACATTAGACAGGGTTAGTGACTGCAAGATTCCAATCGTCTTTCAATGTATACAGCTTTCCACCACAGAAGATGGTATTAGAGATCGTATTCTCGCTTCCTAGATGAAACGCAGAGAAGAAGATGGTATTAGAGATCGTATTCTCGCTTCCTAGATGAAACGCAGAGAACAAGGTGCATTGGTGTCTCGCAATGGGGCATTGGTAAGTTGTATATTCTGTTCCCTGATAGACTAAAGAGCTCAATGCTTCTTTCGGTGAAGCTCTTTCTCTGGAAGATGAGGAAAGGGAGTTGAGGAGCAGGAGGATTAAGACATTCTGCTTGGGCTGTGAACCATGAGCGGCAGACAGAGCTGAAGTGAAGATGATTGGGTACAGGGGCGGATCCAGGACTTCTAATCTGAGGGGGCTGCACTTAAGTTACAGTAAAAAAATAGCAACAATGTCTCACCAAAAACTATAAAAAATAGCAACAATGTCCCACCAAAAACTATCTATGTACTATCTTCATAATTCATTTTCGACAAGCATCATACCAAAAGAATGATCATTTTTATTATACTACTCAAAATCAACAAAAAAATGTCTTCACAATAAATCTTAACAAGTATGACAAAAGACAAACAAAAGTTAAAACATGACACTAGTGAAATCTTGACTTGCGTGGCTTCTTATCAAATTTATCTATTACCAACTCTATGTCGACTTCATTAGCAAACTCTCTTTCGATGTAAATAACCATGCAATCCACGAGAAACTTGTCATCCATCTTGTTACGGAGTCATGTTTTGACAAATTTCATAGCTGAGAAGGCTCGTTCGGCAGTAGCCGTGGAAATAGGAAGAGTCAAGACAAGACGAATCAATCTATCAATCAAATGATAAATAGTTGACTTTTCTGTTTCAATTAAAGCTCGACATAACTCAGAAATGGTAGACAATTTCTGAAAACAGGGATGACGATGCACATCAAGCTTATAATGTTGCAATTGACTTCTCAAAATATATATCTCTTGCTCCGTGAAGTCTTCACAATAAAACTTCTCAGCGAGCTTGCAAATATCATCAATATGAAAGTACTTAAAAGCATCTTTCGGGTCCAAAGCCGAACTAAGAGAAAGAAGCTCAATGTCAAAATGGGTGATATGGGTGGGACTGAGAGAGTGAGAGGTAACAGTGAGAGAGACAAAGAATAAGAAAAGGGTTTTAACTTTTGAGACTTGAGTTGTGACTTGTGAGACCGGACCCCAAGATTAGAAGTCCCTGTTTAGTGATTAGAAGCCTCTATTCTTGTTTAGAGACTTCTAATCTCTATCTGAGGGGGCTGCACTCAATGTCAAATTTGTGACTTGAAAATTTTGTTTTTTTTTTTTGGGCTGAAAGCTTGGGTGGGCTGCAGCCACCCCCGGCCCCCCCCCTTCATCCGCCCCTGATTGGGTAGGATTAGGCACTCCAAAATCAGTTCAAGAAGACATTTGGGGAAGACCTGACCAACTGCTTATCTCTTCTATGTCCATTGTCAAGCAAACTTATTCCCTTGCTAAGACAATGGGATAAAGAAGATATAATAGCACCACTTCAGTCCACAACTTTGTTGCCTAGAAAAAGCTAAGCTAAAGAGAATTTCAATTCAAATCTAATTATGTCCCTCCCTAATATCTCTTAATTCTTCCTTCCTTCCTTTAAATATGTGTAACTCATCTATGCCATACCAACCAAGTTTACCTTTTCTTTCTTTCCTTTTTTTTTTTTTTATATATATATAGAATTTATAGGTGGGCCCACTCTTGCACTTTTACATCCAGCTATTTTGAAAGAGAGCCCATTTTTGTTATAAAATTGAGTTGATGATCAAGAGCAAGGAAAAGGTTGGAAGGTAATAAATGACTCTTTTAAAGGAGAAAAAAGTCTGTATGATTGATGATGGTAAACAACTAAGTATTATGTTTAACATAAGAAATGGGACCTACCCATTTTTGAGGAATATTTCTCAAGAGATGTATTTTTCTATTTGAATTTTCCATTGGATGTTTTTATTTTTTTTATTTTTTAGATGAGGTTACACATAAGACCCATCCATTTGAGAATTTTGTCATTGGCTAGCTAAACTAGTGAGGATAGGGCTACCTATTGAGCGCAATGAATTTAATAGGACCCATTTGTAGGATTTATTACTTAGACATGGACTTTAGATAAATCTAGGGACACATTTATGATAAAATTGTAGTGGAAAAAAATAATACAGATATGTTTACATGCAGTTTGATGTCCATAAGAGCAACAGTGTAGGTTTGAACCATTAGCCTATTGGTTCATCAAAAGTTATATTGGACCTGAGCCATTGATGGACCTTAGTCCAAACCCAATGACTCATGAGGGTTACTTTTAACGGCTGCAATATTATCATGACATTTTCAAAATACTGCCATTATTATTATTATTTTTATGTTACAACAATCAATCCCATACATGCATCTTCTACCCCAAAGCTGCCCACATCAATAATGCCCGACTATCTTGCACCATCGCCGCACTATAGACATATTACAACGCGCCTTTTCCCATCACATGCTCCGTCGGCCTCAAATGATTTATATTCTCAAAACAATTTAAAGAATCCTTCAAAACTCAAAACCACTCCATTAATCTTACGACTTGTCCAAACCAAATAGAATCAATTGATATTAAAAAAAAAAAAAAAACCACAAAAGGATACATGCTCTTGTGAGTTCTATCAAAATCTTTCGATTGTAATTCCAAAAAAATATTTTAGGAATTTGACATACGTTATTTTTTCTATTTGTAGAAATCGCCATTATAAACTAAAAAGAAGCTAAAAAAGAAAGAAACTACAGAGATAATGGTGGCATATCCTAAACACAAATCATCAAATGGGATCTAACTTATAAGATACAAGCCAAAAGCCTATAACCAACATTCTTAGACACAACAAGGATGGATATTGGCAAGCCCTCTTTGGCATAGATCGAACCAGTGGCACTTTCGTTATTAGCGAAGTTCCATCTCTTGACTCAGTCTCGGAGCACCCAACGAAAAACAACCCTTCCTTTTTCTTCTCTCCTTTTTCCCCTTTCTCTTCTTCTGGAAAAGAAAGCGTACGAAACAGAGAGAGAGAAAGAAATCTTGAATCTTTCGACTTTCCAGATCTTGGGAGACTTTCCAGAAGATCTTCCTCTCGATTTCGATTTGTTCAGCAGCGAGAGAGAGAGAGAGAGAGAGAGAGAGAGAGAGAGAGAGATTTTGTTTGGGCTTTTTTCGCGGGTCTGTTTGGCATCGATTCGAAGACGTTGAGAGAGGGTTTAGAAGGGGTTTTGGAAGGAGGAAATGAGGTTATGAAGAATCATCGAGCTGTTCATTTCTCTTCGTTTTACTCTTTTTTTCTGCAAAAGTCGGGAGCTTATCTTTTCCTCTCTCTTTTTCCTATCTCTCTTGTCAGGTATGGCGCTCGATCCATCTCTCTTTCTTTCACTTTATCTCACTTTTCGATATCTGGTTGTTAGTATTAGTTTTGGGATTGTTTGTTTTTTGGGTGGAACTGGGATGCATAGGATTGATTGTCAAATGGGGTTGTTTTTTTTTGCATGGAATTGGAGCAAACAGGAGGATTTTATTGTAAAATGGGGCTGTTTGTTTACGTGGAACATGAAGATGTAGGAATTCACTGTTAAATGGGCTACCAAGAAGCTGGTGTGTATGGGTTCTTGGACGAATGGAATGTGGATCAATGCTTATACTGTTGCATGGATTATATTTTAGCTATTACTGATTTTGTGGGAACAGAAATGAGGCTGTTCATTTATGCGGCATAAATGAAAACATAGGAATTCATCATGAAATGGGCTGCGAAGAAGCTGGTGATTTTTGGTTCTTTGACCAATGGAATGTGGATTTGGTTGATGGGGATTTGTGCATATACTGTTTCATGGATTATATTTTAGTCGTTATTGATTTGGGGACATAGAAATGGTGTTTTGAAAAAATAAATAAATTATATTTGTAGGAATAGATGGAAATGTAAAAACGTGGAGTAACTAGATTAGGGACATGTATTGTCAAATTTCAACACAGAACTGGGCAAACTCAAGATGAAAAATATCTGTATTTACTTAAATATAATTAGAAAAATTAATTTTGTAGATTTACACGTGTAGCGGAAATAGCAAACATGATATTGATTTCGATGATAACACTATATTGCACACGGCCATAATTTGTGGGAAGTGGCCCGATAAATGGCCCGATGAGATTGTTTTGATTGTGAATGAATAGAGTAAAAGAGTACAATGGCTCATTGAGAACGGAGCTAACAACAAAATGAAAAACAGTAATGGCATCACTGCATTAGACATATCAAAACAATGCCCAATTTGATGAGGTACTTTTCCCTAATGAACCAATTTCAATTTGCAGTTTGAACTTTTGTAATACACAGGATTCTTTGCCTTCAACCTTTTTGGTTTGATGAACTAATTGGCAGGTGACAAATATTTTGGAACATGAGGTTCAACAACAAGAAGCGCAAGGGGAATACAGCAGGGGCATCAAATAAGAAAGAGAGACTTTTATCTTCGTCATACTCTCACAATCATTATCAGGCCACTTACGGGCCGCTTCCCACAAATTGTGGCCTGTGCGCAATATAGTGTTCTCATCAAAATCAACAACAACTTGTGGCCTATGTTGGAAACAAATACTCAACGCCTGCCATGAGCCATGTCTAATGGCCATGTGGACACTGTTACTTCCACCATTTACTGTAGACAAAAATAGACCAACTTTCTGCATCAAAGTCTCAACAATCTGATGATTGTTTGTTGCAATGGAACAGTTTAATGCCTTGCCAAGTTCATTTACGGCAGCTGTCTCCACCATTTTCATCTTTGGCATCACTGAAAAAAAATGATTAGACATAATAACATGTCGTGTTTAAAGAATGTCACAAAAGTTAATTGCATGAATCTCGTTTATGGGGTATATGGGGTATGGCACGTGTATGGGGTATAGAGTCGACGAAAACTACTGCTTTTATATATGGTAAGGAAAATCAATAAAATATGTTAAAAAATAAAGAACTTACCACCATTTATGAACTTTTCACATGAGGGTGAAAACTCAATATCATGTTTGCTATTTCCGCATGATCGGTTAGCAATGCTTCTTCTAAAGCAGTGCGCCCTGCGTTGTTTGATATTCCTAAAATGTGAATATTCATGTGCTCTTCCGTCATTTAAGTCTTCTAGAAGCCTGAGCAAATCCTCGACGATGGAAAGCCTTCCACATCTAGCAGCTAAATGAAACATCGCATCATCACCCCTTAATGTTTGACTTGAAATCAGATCAATTTTTTTGTTCTGTTGATTGTAATTTCAAAATAAATTCCATGATCTCAGCATTGCCCATCTTCACCGCAGCATGAATTGACTGACTAATAATTTCATTATCACCCAAGTTATTATTCAATGTTGATGCAATGGCAGTATTGGCCAAGACAGCAGCTTTATAAAGTTTCTCTCAACATTCCTAGAAGAGTTTTTTAAGACTCGATTAGTGCTATTCTAATTCAGATAAAAAACATAGCATTATTCGAAGGTGCATGGAGATTCCATCATCACGAAGTTTTTCATTTTAAAAGAAGTTGATATACGTTATTCGATAATTTCATATTGCAATGGAACACTTGTTTTTCCATAAATCCTTTTATCTTCTTTTGACATGAAATTTACTTTTTATTTATTATCTCTTACCGGTAATGAAGACTTGAAATTCAAGACAACTACTAGATTAAAAATTAATAATAAATAAAAAATTGTAAAGTGTGAGATGAACTCTATGATACTTCAGTATAGATGATTTGCTATCTGAATTAGACCTATGTTCTGATACTGCAACATTGAATGTCTAGGCTTCATTTCTGGTGCTTGAAGAATTATATGAGGCTTGGACTGAGGAGATGTAAAGTTTTCTTAGGTTTCCAGTTTCTTTGTTAAAGCCATTGGTTGATACCTACTTGATGTGAACTCATGTAGCATGCACTCGAGTAGAGTGGATTCCAAGTAGCAACTATGGAAGAGAGTAATTGGAGATTTAAATTGGATTGGAATTATGTCTTATATTGAAGATTTTAAATTCATCCAGATGGACTCATCTTATCTGCTTGTGCAAACTGAAACCTGAGCAAATTGTTTCGTCATACTGTTGAGCTGAGCATTGTACGCCTGTTGCAGTAATTGTCTTATGTTTGTGAAAAGTTTCTGATCTGCTTCAGTCTTTTTGGTGCCTTGGTTGTCCATCATCATAACAAAGCATTTAGAAAATGTAATTCATCATTCTTTAATTGTTTCATAAAACCTGATTAAGCATTGCGGGATTCTTACTTTATTATTTGGACATCCATGATATATTTGCCTCATCAGTCTTTTTTGATCTTTTAATATAGGGAGCATATGTAGACATCCACCATGGTCTGTGGAGAATTCAGGGTACACTTGCTGTTCTAGAAGCATTGGAGGTGTTCGGTTGAAGGAGTGGGTATTAGCAGAGCCTGACACTAAGATTCTTCCACTGACTTCTGACATGGATTTCCTCATCTTAGCCTTGGATGAACTGTGGGATAAGGTGCGTGGAGATTCCATCATCGTGAAGTTTTTCCACTTAAGTTTTTTTTTTTTTTCGTGCGCCCGTGCCTGTGGGGTGGCGGTGGGGGTAGGTTTTTAATTAGTTGTTTTGCGAATGACCAAGCCAGTAAACTCATGATCTTGATCTCAGTACCAACTTCTATTAGGAGATGCCTAACCATTGTGCTAATTCCATTCCTGGAAGTACATTTATTTACGCAGTCCCTATGTCATGTAGTATCATTTCACCTTTGTTTATTTATTTATTTTACGATTCATAGTTGCTCCAGTCCTCTAGTTTTTTTTTTTTTTTTGCTGAAATGTCCTCTGGCTATTACCTGAAATATGAATACGAATAATCCAATGTTCTGTCTTTTTGTAGTTTATCTCTATAGCCTAGGCTTCTTGAGTTCTGGATAGCTATCCAATTTCATAAATATCTTCAGTCAGCTTAAAAACTTAACAAATTTGGCCATTTGGTCATATAAGGATGTTTAGGATTATAAAAAAAAAAAAAAAAAAAAAATGCTGGTTAAACTTTGGATGTCAGACCCATCTTTCAGATCCTAAATCTTAAGGCTGAATTTAGCTCTTCACCGGTGTGAAAGGTTTTTTTTTTTTTTCCTGATTTTGAATTCGACTGGTTGAAAAGAAAATTAAAGCCAGGAGAAAATTTGAGATGGGTGGTGTTAATAAATCCGAGATGGAGATAACCGGTACTTGTTTATCCTTTTTTTTTTTTTTTTCTGCGGATTCCTCTCGCTTACCAAACATGGGTTTGAAGGAATCATCTCCGATTTCTCTATGCTAGCCAAAAGTGGACTGCGATGAATCCTCTCCCTCAAAATCCTTTTTGAAGAAAGCCTAAATCCGTGGCACCAAGGATTCATCCGAAGAGAAGATTCTTCTCATGTTACCAAACGTGCCCTAAGGATTTCTTGGTGCCGTGGAAAAGGCTCCAATTTTTCTCCAGTTCCCTTTTTGTAGTTTTGTGTGGCCGTGGTGTTTTTTTTTTTTTCATGCAAAGAAAGGAAAAACTTGAACTAATTTTCCTTGATTTCATTGAAATCATTTGTTGTGTTGGGACGGAAGGCGGTGTCGTCAGTCAAATCCCCTTTTCCATGACCCCGTTGAAACAGAAATCCATGGAAAATGGAATTTTAACATTACACAAACATGCCCTGAATGGAGTAGTGAGGAAGTCATGATGATTTGGTATTGCTAAAATGTGAAATATGCCTGTAAATATGGTTCAGCAGAAAGTTCTACTCCCAAAGCCGGCCCAAAATGGACAAGGCTTTGATAATAATGATATAGTGAATTAGTAGCCCAACATCATAGATGATGTGGTCTAGTGTATGTCAAATGATGAATGCTTCCAATAAGGCTTGTGAAGTTTTTAAGATGTTGAAATTTAAAGCTAACTTTGTGATTCTAGAGCAAAAGCCAAGGTTGGAGAGGAAATTACAAGGTGCAAAGCTAAAAATTGCAAAACAAGGAAGTTTTTAGGCAGAAGTTTCAAGAAACATTTTTAATGTTGTTGCTGGGCAAGTAGTTGAAGTTGAATGAGATATTTCCATGTACCTAGAAGTTTCAATAAATTGCAAGTTTTATTTCTTTAAGGCCAGGAGAAATCTAGTAGAAACCCACTAAATGACTGGGCAATTGTTTAGGAAGGTCTCCTATAGCCTCTATATACATGTGCCCTCGGTTATGTAAGAGTTTAAGTATTGCAATGAAATTGTGCTGTGGGGGACATTCTAAACATTCTAATGTGTTTCTTGTTGTTGTAAGCTCTATTCCTGTGTATGTAGAGCAGTAGAGGTTCCGAATCAAGCTCAATATATATCTATTAATTGGAATTTGAGCTTAAGGATCGTGATGAAGAATGGGTTGGTGCAATTTTGAGTTCTTCAACTCCCTAAAGACATCTGTGAGAGTTTGTGCATCCAAATGAAAGCATTGTTGGGCTCTCAAGTGACAAGTCTCAAGATGTATGTTAGAGTGTGGGAAGAGGTTCTGTTTAGCCAGCCATACCATAACATGAAGATGTCTTCACTCTAAATCAAAGGGAGTTTTTGAGATCCAAGTAAGATAAGAATACCCACTTTCTTATCCAACAGGAAATGGAAGGAGCTACATCCAAGAACATTGTGGGTGCTTCTATTTTCCTGAAAGCATGAGAGATTCTTTGAAATTCCGACAGGGGAGTGGATAAAGTGAATATGTATATGGGAAATTTTGAAGCTTTGAATATGGGGATTGAATCAATTTAAGATTTACATTTTCAAGAGCTGGCGATAGTAAATCAATTTTGGAGAATTGGTGAAAATCTAGATAACACTTGATTGTGGGGATAATCTTGTGATTATTGGATTCAAAATTTGACTATATTGTGGTGGCTTTTGAAGAATGAAAGGATATGGACTCCATTTGGCCAACTTATGAGATCCTTACAAGCTCATGAACGAGAAGTATCACCAACAAGATTCATGATTCGTTAGAGCTGTCCCTTGAAACAATCCTCTCCTTCAAAATCTAAAAGAGACTCTAGCAGCAATAGAGGTGAAATAAGCCGATGTTATGGTCATGGTGGAGGAAAAGGAGGAAGTGACAAAATAATTTCTTTTTATTGATAATGGAGAAAGAGGCCAATCCCTATGAAAAATGAAAGGTTTGAATTTCAGTTAATGTCACAACTATAAAGGTATGGCCATTTTTCTTTGAAATATAGAGAGCCTACTAGACTACTACTAATAATGTTGTGGAGAAAAGTTAATCATGCAGAAAACCAAAATACAGAAATAGATCTGTGTTATTGGCATACAAAGGAAAGCCGAGCAAAATACGTGGTCTCTTGATACCAGTCAAGTAAACACGTGTGCAAAGGTGCGTGTTTGGTGAACTTGATGAATTGATAAGCAACCAAGTTATAATTAGAGAATTTTCAATGGGTATTAGTGGCCCCATGATATTAGTGGCAATTGGATCTTTTTTTTCTTTTCCTTTGCACCCTGTTTAGTCCTTTTTTTTTAAATCCCCGTTTCACTGACCTGATGAGTGCTCACCTAATTTTCACGCACATGGCAAGGCATACATACAGTACAGTTAAGATAGGTACACTTATCCATATAATGTAGGGGTGTGGAAAGGAGTGGCATATTAAATTAGCCATTCCACTAGTGTGTCCTTTCATCTGTGAGCTTAATGTCATTGGGTTCTTTCCTAGCTATTGAAATGTATCTGTCTTGATGGTTTTATCACATTGTGATGTCACTACTGTTTGATAGACCACAGTGAAACTGAATCACACTTAGAATGAGGTTTTATTTATAGTAGCTGCATATATAAAATTAGTTGTTTTCCTAAATCTCAGTGATTTAGGAAAACAACTAAATTAACCACCATCCAGATCCAAACTAAATTCTAAAGCCTGACAGTTTGAAAGGGACATCTGTTTCCAATAAGATTTGAAGATTCAAGTGGTGGCAGCCGGCAGGCAAATTTGTAGCATTGACTGCACCCAAAATGTGATCTAACACCAGGGGTAATGAGATGTGCTTCATAATGTTTTACGAGGTCTAGTCCAAATTGATTTGAGTTTTCTTGGATTGATTTATTTGATGACATCTTAGACATGTCATCCAACCCCAGTCAAGGACATTCAAATATTCCCTAGGCAACTATGCACTTAAATGCTGTCCATGTGAAATATCATGATCATTGGTCTGAGAGGCTCATTTCAGCCAGTCTGGCTAAAGTCTTCTGCTCCACCTTGGAGGACTGGTGGGGCTTTTACTATTACAGCACCTAATGCATGCTCATCAGTCCATTCCCTTCAAGTCTCCTCATTATCAAGTTCATGGTGATCAATTACAAAGCATCCTGGAAAGCAACCCATACTTTCATCCCATTGTAGGTATGGATGTACTTTTTCTCTCGGTCCCAGTCTAAAAGGAAAAGCTCAGTACTAAATCTTCCAGCTGCATATATTCCCACCCTTTTATCAAAGTTTGTGTTATTCTTCTTACCCTTTATAATCAGACAATTAAGACTCCACCTTCTGAAACTATTCTCTCTAAAAAGAAATGAAATGTGTCCAGTTGTCATTGTATTAAATAATGAAGTGGGTGAGCAAAATTGATGCCATGGGGCCACCTTTCTGGTCAATGTGTACTATGGTGAGGTTATTCTTCACAAATTGAAGCTCAGGTTGATAAGCATTTCTATGGCAGCTATGTTTCCTCTAAAAGTTTTGTCTCACATGGAAAAGGAGTGAAAGTAGAAAGAGGATCTGTAAAATAGTACAACCTGTGCCTTGCTCCTCGCTTTGTTGGACAGGTTTTTCCAAGTGAATCCCAGGATCTATTACTGGTTCCCCAAATTAGGATGAGGCCTTCATGATAGACAACTAGTAGTTTTATTTACGCTACCATGGATGTGGGACATATATTGCTCCGACGTTTGGAGGATGGTTTATGTTAGGCAATTAGTTGGTCACAAAAACTTGTAAGACCAAGTTTAGAGTCCACTTTTAGGAGTAGCACTTGGCTTACCTCACATTGTTGGAAAAATGTTATAGCTGATATGATATGTGGTCTTTTCCTTTTTCTTCCCAAGTTTAGTTTTCTCATCATCATCATCAAAGTCTTGTTCTATCTGCGTTAGTCTTAGTTACAAGAATTTTGTTTCTTCATTCCACTAGGCCCAAAATCCTCTGAGATGCAGTCTTGTCCTTTTCTTCCCAAATTTACTTTTCCAAGTCCTTCAATTTCTCAATTTCTAGACACTGTCATAGTTATCTAAGAGACAATTGACTAAATGGATTACACTGCAGTTCAGGATCAACATTGTTTGTGCATCTGAGATTTCTGAAAGTTGTTGCATTCTTTTGGCTAAATGATGCAAATACTGTCTCATAGACTCGCAATTCATGTTCTTCTCTGTCTGTCTTTCGTTTCATACTTCCATTTTACTTCCATTCTAAGGGGCATTAAAAATTGCATCGATCCAAGGGGTGAAGAGTGTAAAGTCAGTGATAAATTTACGAAAGTGACGTGATTTTTTCACATTTGATGATTAAATAGTTTCTTATCCTCTCCTATGAAAGTAGATCCAAGCACATGTGGGAAGATTTGATGGTTTTCCTGTTGCTCAATTTTCCTTTACACCTTTCACCCCTCTTCAACCCTTCTATTTTCCTGTGTGATTAAGAGTTTGGCGACTAGATCTCGCATGATTAGTGAGAAGCCTGGACATTATACAGTCAGAATCGATGTTCTCCTTTGGATTGAAGTGATCATCCTTTTCCTATGGTAAATTTGAGATCAAGGCAACCCACTCTGGCCAAATGTTCCAACAGCCCACAGCTGTAACCTGAATCACAAAAACACAATAATTCTCTCTTTGATCAATCATTAATTCTCCCTGCATAGGGAAATCTTAAATCTACATGATCAAATCTCCCCTAGTAGTTTATAAATTCACAATTTTATTTTTTAAATTCTAGCAACAGTAATATTGTAAAATATTCTGTAATTTCCAAAATATGTTCCAAGACCCTGAATCTTTTTATTTAAAATATCCTTTATAGCTAATTTGGTTGATCCAGTAGGAATGAAATGCAAACATTCTATCTATGTTGTGAGAAATTGAGAATTCTGAGTAGAATTAATTTCAGCCTTATATCATACCATCAAATTGATACTACTCTGGCTACTACTTGCTTATTGGCAAATCCATAATATCTACCATCAACATTCAAGTGTGTCAATGAGAACTCTCTCTCTCTCTCTCTCTCTCTCTTCTTGTTTTTCCACCCACATGGACCCTGCAACCAGTTTCACCCTTTTGAGTTAGATTAACATTATATATATGCAGTTGGGTGCCATGGTCTTATATGGATCTGAAGCCCAAATCAGTCCCTCACAAACTAGGCTTGACCCAAGCTCAGATGCGAACAAGACCGGCCTGAATTGGGTTTAACATATGTAGCAATGCGCGCGAACTCTGGCTTAGACCGGCCCAAGCTGCATCCTTATCCTTGCAATACTCAACATGGGAACCCCACCACCCTTATGAAAGTGGGACTCCAATCAACCGGCCAAGTTGAGTCTCTACCCCACAAGAAGGCAAGCATCAGATTCAGTAAAATATCAATTCAAAAGCAGAAGAAAAGAGCAAGTCAAAATATTCCAAAATCCAAAGAAAGCATTTTCCTTTTCCCTTTTTTTCTTTCCACTTCTTTCCACTGTATATTACACTTCACGCAATTGTACAAGCATTTGGATTCTCATCACTGAAAATGCTGGTTAGGTGATTCCCATCCGTGGCAAGATTGTAAATACCCTCGTGAGCTGGGGTCGGATAATACTGATATTCCCCACATAGATATTCAGCTTTATTATGATTACTACTACTGCTACTCTCCTCATACTCCCGACCCGTTACGGACGAATCGTTGTACCTGTATCGGGCGAAACCCGTCTCGTGTCGGGAATAATACGGATCCTTGGGGCCGAAATGATCGGGAGGGCTCTTGTCGTTGGGATCGACGTAATGGACTTGAACGACTTGCTTGGTCATGGTGTGGGTGGACGTGTCGGGTGTCGGATGGATCAGCTGAGGGGCTGGCGTATCGGGTGGTTTCTGTGGCGGGTCCAACGTCGTGATGATCTCGTCCGATGAATGAGTGATGTAGATGGGGTTGTTATTGCTTTGAGAGACAGATCTGGCCAATTTATCTTCTGATCCTGGATTGTGAGCCTTGCGTGATCTTTTGATTTTACCTTTACCTGCAGCAACCAGTGATAATAAATATCGGAAATCGTTACATGCTAGCTTGAAATCACGGTTTCGGAAAATGATATAAAGAGAGTCTCGCTTGTAACGATGGTGGCCATTGTATGTATTCATATGGAAAACTATACACACCATGAACATATCAGAAACAAAGTTTCAAAATGTGGTTTTGGAACCGTTACAGTTGGGGCAAGAACCGATATGTAAAATCCCATGTAACATATCCAAATTGGTTCATTTCAGTCACATTTTTTTTTATTTTTAAAGCTAATTGATTTATATTTTTTTCAATCAAATAATAAAAAATTTAGGATTCAAATATGAAGGAATTTTTTAGATAGTTTGCATGAGAGTAGAGCATAACATAATTTTTTTGCATGCATGTAATGTGAGAACCGAAACCGATACATTATAGGTGCAAACACAGTTGCAAATGTCATCATTTAAACCATTAGTCTCCAAAGTCCAAACACCTTCTCAAAAATGAGTGCTTAAGTCATCCTTGGTTTTGAAACTCACTTTCAACAATCATCTAAAAAATAATACAAATAAAGAAGAATGAAAACACATGCATGCATGCGTTTATAAGATTGTATGAGTTCGAGTCCTAAATATAACAAAAAAATAATAAAAAAAGATAACAAAACTTGAATTACGTAGACATTGGATTCGGATTTTTCACATCTTAATGGGATTAGACTACTTAATCTCATCTTTACAAAGATTTCAAACAATAAGATGGTATTGTTTAAAATAGCCTTTAGTCCCACAAGACAGTATTTCAATGAACACCTATTTTTGGGGCACAGTTGTTTTGTATGAATTAGGATGAACAATGAAAAAAAAAAAAAAAACATAGTAGAATTAGATAAAGAAATTATATGAAAGCATGTCATGTTTCAACTTCACCTTGAAAGGAAGAAGGAATTATTACCTCGAAGCCTCTTCAAAGCACTAGATATCATGTTGCCCATATGGCTACAACCCATCTCTCTCTCTCTCTCTCTCTGATACTCTTCCAAGTTACAATTGCCAGTGGAAGACTTATATGCGTTTTCTTCTCCTCTTCTCTATCAAAAGGATGCACACAATCTCATCTAAGAATATTATAACCTAGTGGAAGAATCACCGCCCTGAAAATTCTTTGAACGTGTAGGGAATAGGGTCCTACACGTGCCTATATGACGGTGGAGGTGTAACCACGTGTCATTCTGAGAGCTTCCTCCTCAAGATTGTTTATCTACACAACACACATATAGAGATGGCAGAAGTCAGCATCAAAGCAGTAACTGTTTAAGGGCACTTGGAATAAGAAATAGGAAGAATGTGAATGTGAATGTGAATGTGAATGTGAATGTGAAAATGGAACAAGAAAATGTGGATGTCCAAGTTCAAAGGGCTGTGGGATCCATTTGGATGAGTAAAAGTGGAGAAAGTGGGTTGCATCTAGGGAAAATTGTTTATAAATAAACTGTGCAATGTAGATATTTTACTTGAGGGTCATTTGCATTCTAGACATATATGGGATAGCAAAGTGTAGATATTTTACTTAAGGGTCATTTGCTTTCTAGACATATATGGGATAGCAAAGTGGGTCAAGTGTTAATGCTGTTTTTTCAAGTCGGTGACAAGAGAGAAGAGTTTAAATATAGCTTCCCTCTCACAGCCCCACCGTACAACAATCATGTGAAGGGCGACACTTTCTGGCCCTAGTTGTATATATTGGCCATAAACCTGTGATCATGGAAAAACTATAAATTGGAATGGTGCCAAAGGGGCTCTTAGTTTCACATGTAGGCCCATGGATTCCCTTGGCCTTCAAGTCTCTAGGCATGTTTGGAGAATGTCCAATGAGAGGAATCCTTCCTGGTTTTCTTCAATTCCAAAAAAAAAAAAAAAAAACTCACGTTTGGATAGAGAGAGCAAAAGTGAGAGAATTTTTCAAATCCTCCAAGCCTATAAAAAATCCTCTTTTCCACCGATTCGTCAGTCTCCATCTACCCCCATCGGATTTTAAAAATCCACAAAGGCAAAGAAGTGCATGAATTCGCCTTTTTGGTGTTTTCGAAACCCAGAATGCAATGAATCCTCCTATTAGGAATCCTCAGAGAGGATAGTATGGTTCTAGGGGAATGAAGGAATCCTTTGGATGGATGATTCTTCTCTGTTCACAAAACGTGTAAAGATTCTCGTTTTGCACACAAAAATCAAATTAGGAGATTTTACCAAAAAAAACCTATAAAAATGACAGTAATTAGCAATTAATGATAAAAATTTGATTTTTTTTTTCCAAAAAAGGATAAGCAAAGGTTAGATTTTTTTTTTTTTTTTTTTTTTTTTTTTTTTTGTTTTGTTTTGTTTTGTTTTGCCTTTTTTTTTTTTGCTATGAACTATCTATATATAGGTTGCGATATCGATATTGGATTTAATGTCTTATTCTCCTCCTAAAAGTAGTTTCCAGGTAGAATAATGGCAGCTATCTAACACCCGGCCTTTACCATCTTCTAAGCTTGTTATATCATAGACACCCTGCACATTGTTCACCTCAATGGATCACTTCCGACTCATCCTATCTTCACGCAACTTCGCTGCTGCCATTTATACGACTCACTGTAAAGTACCTACTTGTTTGCATTATAATATATAAAAATTGAATAAATAAATTTCATACCATGAGTGATTAAAAGAAGATCAAATGTTCTTTTTTTTTTTTTTAATGAGCATCAAATAACCTTTCCATAGAATAAAAAAGAAGACAGTATGTTCCATTCCGGCAATAATCTCGAGTTTTACATTGTAACGGATAATATCTCCAGAAAAGACCTGGTTTCCACTATAAACCTATTTAGAGAAAATTAAGCGTGATCAAAGTCGGCACCACTCTATTCCTTTTCATTTCTTTCGGAATAAAAACTGTGGAATATAAGCTAATACACTCATAGTTGAATGGTGTTGTTGACACTAGGGATGTCCTGGCACAGCCCGCCCCAGCTAGCGGGCCGGGCTGGCATGGCCCGCCAGGGAGAAACCTTGGCAAGGCACGGCCAGCCATGGGCGGGGCTGGAGCGAGCCGTGCGGGGCCGGGCTAGGCGGGCCTATTCTTTTTTTTTTTTTTTTTCAGTATTAAAAAAAATAAAATAAAACACAAACACGGCCTGCTGATCACTTGCATTTAGTGGAACTATCTATGGGCCAACTTATTCCATCTGATGTAGACTCTCACGGTCCGATTTGTGTGAAGAACTGAATAAAAAATCTGGCCTTGTAGGACTCAGATGAGGCATGTCCAAACTAAGCCCATTTAGTTATCAGGCCTAATTTCAAAAAGCATACAGACCATGGACCTACAATTAGGCCCAGCACTAGCTTATATTGTAAAACATGTATTCATCACTTTGTGCTTTAACCATCGGACCAGGAATTGCAATCCAATTCTGGCCAATGTAGGCCCATTTCAAACTAGGGCCCTATCACCAATCTACATGGACATATAGAGAAGGGGCCCATGGGGCATGTATGTGGACTCCATTGGCCGCACCAAAAGGTAGGGGTTACAGATAAGTCATCTGAGAAAGCTCTGCTCCATTTGTAATTTGGATCAATCAAATAGGTTATTAGCCGCTATCCATTTCATTGCCTTTGATAATATTGACAATTACTATGACATATTGTCTTTTTTTAATTTTCTGCCTCCAAGCCTCATTGTAGAGAATCTCGATTGAAGGGGCTCAGTGGTTCATAAATTATTTTGCTATTTAAAAAAAAGGATTTATCTTTTGGTAAAATGTATTTTTCTATTGTTTTGAAGTTAGGTTTTATGATGCTGAATTCTACACTAACAACTTGATTGGGCTTATGATATGAGCAGATTAACCAAGCAAAAGATGAGTTCGATTACATAGGTCAAATCATTTTTTATTTTAATTTCTAAGGACAAAGACATTACTTGAAAGATGTTATATCTACATAATTCGCAATCCATACAGTTAGAGCAATATAGATGTGGCATATGTGATTTTTTTTTCTTTTTTGAAACGGATTTGATGTGGTTTTAATCACATAATCATCATCATTAAGCTGACATCTCATCTAAGGTTAGTTAATTTTTTTTTTCTTTGAATAAAACTTAAAGTTTAATTTGATAAGTCTTAAAAGCAAACTACTACTTTCTTTTGCTTAGACCTTTTAAAATGAAAAATGAAATATGATACAAAATACCCCTTATATGACCGTTTTATAGCTGGGAGGAGGGGTAAAATAGACTTTTTTTTTATCAAAAAAAGGGGGCATTTGGTTGGCGGGCCTATCCTGACGAGCTGGAGGCACCAGCCCACGTGCCAGGCAGGCCTGGTGGGCCCAGGCCAAATGGGCCCAGCCTCCTCGGCATGGGCCGTGCCGTTGACCGAGCTGGGCTGGGCCACGGGCCATTAACTAGCAGGCTGGAGCGGGCCGTGACATTTGACATCCCTAGTTGACACCTTAATGTCACGAGACAACCTTCAAGTTTAAGTACCACTCCTCACTCACTCGGCCAATCTAGGTCTTGAAAAGTGGAAAATGAAGAACTAATTTTGCAATAGGCTTGAATTAAGATATTATTCCAAAAACTGTCTCGTTCTGCGGAAATCTCAATTGATAGGATACTATTCCTGAAAAATGTCACGTTCTACGGAAATCTTAATTCATGAAAAACCTTTTGTGATTGTTTCATATTCCTTGGAATCCACAGCAAAACTGAAAAGGGCGTTTGAAAGATGAAAGATTTGACAGTACTGGTGGAAATCAGTTGGCAGACCTGCATACATGGTTTTGGTCAGATTCAGTTGGCAGACCAGTACCCTATTGCATGTGTTGACACTTAAATTGGCTCTACCTTTAGTTGGGTCTTAATAAGTTTTCAAGACTAGGGTTTGGCTCAGTCTTGAATTCTGATCAGCTTTCACAGCCCAATCTAACCTCATGTACACAAAACCATTGATTATACATCCTTGCTTCCCTAGGTTTTAAAGAACGAAAAACCACAAACTATTCTTTTCATCAATTACAAGTTGAAAAATGGACGATTCCAATTCTAGAAGATCCATGGGAGAGCTCGGATCCGGCCAACTGATTGAGAGACGCTTAATTTCCTATCTTCTTTTTTTATTCTGTTTTCTAATACACTTCCTAGCTCATGTATAAATGGGATATACTCAATTCAATTCCTATGTATTTTAACAGACAAACAGTCCAGTACTTGATCCTTGTGTCGCCATAAATTTACACTCTTCACAAAAATAGGGAAGAGAAAGATCATATATAGATGAGATGGAGAGGATTTAAGAAGCCTCCTGAGAGTCTTCCTATCAAAATCATGACCAGCAGACAGGGGAATTCATCAATCATCATCACACTTAAAGTCTTACTCACATATATAAATACAAGACAGGACCATATCACCCATTCAAATAGGAATTGCATTGGAGACTGTTGGATAAACGACCGTTGCAGGGTGGGCCATGATCCGTCGACCCTTCATGTGGCGAAAGCAGTAGACCACAGCTCCAATGGGCCACTCCACCACCCCCGCAGCAACAAACGCCAGGAACCCCAGGGTGGGCCCCACCACCTTGCAACGGCAGGGATTGCTCGTCGTGCCACATTCCACACATAAGGGTACCCCAACACCCACAGCCATTGCCAAATGCAACAGAACCCAGAAAAAAAAACAAAAACAATCCAAGTAACAAAGACCAGAAGAGAGAAGGGGAGAAGAGAGAAGAAAGCTTGGACAAAACTAACTATAGAAATGGAAGGTAAGAAAGCTGAAATGAATCTAGGAGAGATTCAAAGAGAAGAAACAAAGTAACTGTAGTAAGGAAACTGAGAAAACCCACAAGTTGAAACATGTCAATTTATGTGGTCTTTGTGTGGCAGTAGCAGGTTTGGTGTATTGAATTATAAATGTATGCATGCAATTGCATGTGATGATGGGAATTGTGATCGATCTTGGCTGTTCGGAGTGGTGTGATGACATGTGGAAGCAAAAACATTACGTGAATTACACGTGTGTTTTTTGAACGGTAATCGTGGCAGGGTGGAAGAAGAAGCTCCAGCCTCCAAGTAACTAGAAGATAAGGTGTTTAATTTAGATTTTTATTTTCAAGTAGGATTTTGACAGTATTGCTGTCTTAAGATTTCACATTTGAATATCACACTATGCGATATATGCATCATAGAATATTGCACAATTTTTCTTTCATTTGGAACTTTTTGTAAAGCACATGTCATATCTCACCCAAAACACTAAGCTCGCAGAGAAGAGACTATAGCCATGTAAGTTCCGAAGCAGCACACGCAAGAAATTGGTATTCACTTTCAGTGTTATATTGGGCAACAGTTTGTTGCTTACAAGACTGCCACGAGATAAGATTGGGGCCCAAGTAGATTAAATATCCTTTCTGAGATTTTCTATCATCTGGACAGCCAATCCAATCAGCATCAGAGAATGCTGTCAAGTGAAGATAAGGTGATCTTTTAAAATAAATGCCATAATTAATTATCTGCTTAAGATACCGGAGAATTCGCTTAACGAGTGCCCAATGATCATCAGTGGGATGTTGTATAAACTGACATGCTTTATTAATTGCAAAAGATATATCTGGCCGAGTGAGAGTGACATATTGAAGGGCCCCCACAGTGCTTCGATATAGAGTGTGGTCAATCATCGGCTGACCAGAGAATCGAGACAGCTTGGTATTAGATGCAATTGGTGTGGAAACTGGTTTGGCCCCGGTCATTTTTGTCCAATGAAGAAGCTCTAACACATAATTTTGCTGAGAATCTTTGAATTACAATCAATTTGAATAGAGAAAAGAACGGCTCCATGATTGAAGGGATGCCAACCCAATTCCACATGTGCTTGAAGACACCTTTCCATGTTTACTGGAATGATCAACTCAATGAGATCTGATTTGATTTGGGTGAAATATCACATGTGCTTTACACTTTTTAGCCCCTTTCGTTATATGAATTGTTCTTTAGGAATTTTTCAAACTTCAACTGTTGACGGGCAAATGTCAAATTTTAGACAGCCATACTGTTAAAACACCTTTTATTATTTGTTTTCCCGGCAATAGCTTATTAGGACACCGTTGCATGGCAACAATGGAAACAAAAGTCTGCTGCTATTTTAGGATTTTTCCTCAATTATTCATGCAAACTACAGTTAGTAGATTTTCTAAAATTTTGTATTGCTTTTATGCTTTTTATTGCAGAAAAGCATTTTGTCTTCTCTTTTCGTTTTCTTAGAAAAGAATTAAGGGAAAAAGGTTAAATAGACTTGCCCTAGATATGCAAATGGTGTTGGAGATTTTGGCAAGTTTAAAAAAAGGTTTAAGTTCTATTTTGATAGTTTAAAGTGTTATTAGATTAAATAGCTAGCTCAAAACAATAAATGAGCGGTTTCTAAGGCCTTTTTTTTTATTAGAATTTTGAGAATTCACGTGTGGAAAATTTGTAAATTCCCCAAAAGTTGCTGCCTAGGTGAAACTCCTGAATCATTCTCTCCATTGCAACATTGAAAAATGCAAATGAGCTGAGAATTCTGAGGAATCCAAAGGTTATTTTAAACTTTTTAGGTGGCTAAAATTCATAATTCTAACAAAAGAACATTGCATTAAAAGACTTCAAGAGACAACTATAGTTTTATTATCTTTAAATTTCCAACTTCACAAATTTTAGTAAAAAATTCTATTAAAGAAACCGACCCTAAAGTAAACTCCAGTGCTTAAACCAAAAAAATGTCATGTCAAACAAAAGTAAAACTCTCATAACTTAAAATGCTTGTTTGTTGCCAGTAATTGAATACACATGAATGGTGAGACTTTTTTTTTTCCGCAAATACTTAAAAATAAATAAATGTGAATTTTAGAATATGACAATCAAAGTTTTTCCCCTATAATGAAAAATGAATACCCAGCCACCATACGGGCACTGTAATGTGTACAAAGAGCTTCCTACCTACATGTGTGGAGGATTCAAATTTTGCAAAAACCTCTTAATGCCCTTTCCTCAGACTGAATTTTTTTGTGCGGATATGGCTATAAACCATTGAGCTAGTTCCATCTTTGTAGTTCAAACCCCTCATTCACTTTTTCATCTTTTTTGTCATGGAGGAAAATCTTACTCCAAATAAAGGTATATATTCTCTTACTGGGGATTGGTGATGTGCAGAACACTATTGATTTTCTTTTATTTAATTGAACCATATGCTTTAGACGTGATTAATTTATATTTTACAGAAGCAAGCATATGCTGTTGGAGTGTAAAGGAGGAGATTTTTTTTTTATCATCTTTAATATGATAAATGGGCCTAAAAGGAATAGACTTCATCCAGTATTCAAGCTCTGTCTCTCAGCACATTTTCCAAGTAGAATAAGGATCCTCTGAGCTAGACAACTAAAACCACTGTCCCATGACCCCTCAAGTCTAGTCCCTCCAGCTTTCATGTTTAAAATTCAAACTTCATTTAAAATTAATGTGTTGAAGTTGACTCCCTTGTGTATTCTCATCTCTGCAATTCATCACCAATCTCATTTTTCCTGAGAGCTAATGAAAACGTGGAGGTAGACTATGAAACTGTTGCCATGGTTAGAAAGTCAGGTTTCTCATTGTAAAAGATTGGCCAACAAGATTGCCGACTACTTAATTATCGAAGCTTGAAAACAATCTTTTCACTTTCATCTCATTTCTGCACCCACAACTCTGCCGTCATTTCTGCAGTTTGTAAGAACTTGACTATCCCAGACCCCTAAGCTGGGCACCCAAAAAAAAAGAAAAAGAACTTGACTATAATTGGTTTTGATTCTGATGTGCATAAAATACAGGGTTGACTAATTAAGAAGTTGTTCTTTGCACTCAATCCCATCCTTCTAATCCATTTATCAGGAACCCACAAATTTAACAACTTTATATTAAAGAAAAAAAAATTGACCTTCGACCCAACAGTCCAATTCATTTGGATAGGTAAGAATAAAAGGGCATTGAGCCCTGGGTAATGTAGTGAGAGCGGGAATCCTATAGGCAAACACATCCCTATATTCTTAGATGGTTTGGATTTTTTATGTTAACCTCATCAATGGATCTATGGGTTGGCACAGTTCTTTGAGTCCGACTTTGAGGATCCTAACTCTCAATTGGAGTCATGTTGGTTAGTTGCTCAATATAGGGAGTTCTTATAATATAATATTTCTCATATATATATATATATATATATATATGTATGTATGGAGAGCTCAATTGGTGGGGGTATTCTATTTCTGACCTAACTGTTTGGAGAGCCCAGTTCCATGAGGTTTCTCTTGCCATGTATGTGGAGGTTTCTCTTGCCATGTGAGCTAGCATGATCTCCTCATAGAGCTGGTTCTCTCATAGGTCCCAATTCCTTAGGCCGGGTACCATAAAAAAATACACTTGTTAGATGTAGTCAATTGATCATATCGACATATAAAAGAGTTTTTTACCACAAAAATAAAAATAAAAATAAATAATAAACCATATAAAAGAGGTATTTTTTGACAGAACAAAATAGAAGAGAATTGGAAGGCTTACTTAAGGTTTGCACATGTCTAATCAAGTAGCTTGGAACTTGAAAATAAAAGGAGTCACCAAGAGAACTCTTTCGGAATTCACCCCAAATTGCATGTGGCTATTTAAAGAGTTTTTTTTTTTTTTACTTTCCATCATTTTTTACTTTTATCTTTGTTGCTTGAGAATAACTCAAACACAAGCACTTTACCCTCCTACCGAATCCAAATCAGCCCAAATTGAATGTGGCTAAAGAGTTTTTGTTTTTATAATTATTTTTTTGCTTGAGAATAACTCAAACTAACGCACTTTACATGTAGGCATTGCTGTTCTTAACCAGCTATGTTTTTAATTAGTCGGGCTACAGACGGAAGTAAAGAATTCATAATCTTAACTAGCTAGGCATGGATTAGGCACATTGGGGTATCATTTAGATTGGGTTGACAAGTGAATTCACTCACATGCAATTTGGATTGGGTTTGATTGTAATTATTTATTTATATTTGGTTGGTAGAGGATTGGGCTTGGGTTGAATACATGAATGTCATTAGTCAATGTTCCGTGTACCCTACTCCACTACTCACGGACTCTCGGACGAAATACATTGGAGGGCACCAACTCTAACAGCAGAACTAGGTGGGAAGCTATCTTGGAAATTGATTTTTTTGGGTGTAGACATTTGGGTCCATGTTAGGCTAATCTTTGAAAGATGAAAGGCACCCTGTGCAAACCATGTGCGACTGACTTCACATTTATGTGTGGAAGTCCCATGAACTAATAATTTGCGCCATATAAGGCTTAAGCATTTGAGCTAAGCTTTGCCTGCCACAGTTTCACATTAGTCAATCTACATTGCCATAAATCGTAAGTCTCATCTCGATTGGAAAAATATTCACATGTGCACTACATATCAGGATTGTGAATGACTTAAATTCAAAGGTAGATCCCGCCATAGGGACAGTCCAAATGCATGGTGCACAATGTTCATGTGTCAAGGCAAATATATATATATATATATATATATATAGATAAAATCCCGTAAGCCTATACTTGTGGGGCCCACCCTTGGTCACTCTTGGTCCATTTGGATGGACCAAACACACGACACCCCTAAATTGCGCATGTCCACCAAGTTTTCGTCAAATCCGAATTTACTGGACCGTTAGATTAATTATATACCGATCCAAATGGGTTATTGATCATTAAATTTTTGGAGCCCAGATAGAGATGATAGATATGCGTATGTGAGGCCCCCTATCCTTAGCTCGATTCGAGGAAAAGGGTGTCCGCTCAGTGGTATTGGGCCAAATGCACATGGGAATGGGGATGAGGGGATTTATAGGTCGTATCAGGGCGCTCCCCTTTACAAAAAATCGGCCTTATCCTTGATTTCTATCATCTTCATGTGGGCCACAAAACTTTAATGGTGTAATATCCATTCGGATGAGTGTCACTCGATCCAACGGTCTAATTTAATTGGATGGGACCAGATTTTGGTTGACATGTGCAATTCAAGGGGCCGCTTGTGTGGTCCATTTGGATGGACCAAATAGTGGGCCCCACCTTAGCCAGCGAGCAACCCTCTCCCATCCGCTCGAGCTAAGGAGAGGGTTGGCCTATATATGTTTTCCCAACATAGGAGTTTATTTATTTATTTATTTTGTGTGTGGGGATAAGGTACAACTTAAACACTTTGTTACCTTGTCATTCGAAATTGGTAGCACATTTATGTTGGCATAAATTTAGGCATCACCGAGCCCAAATAATATAATAGAAAATGCAATTCAAACTCTTAAACCTGACAAACAAAAGATAATATTTTCTAGGACTAGAGGGATGACCTTGTGGATAAGGCGCCCGCTCCTATAGCTCCCGGGAGCCCTTTATTTCCTATGTCCTGACCACCGGGCTACCAAGCAAAAAAAATAAAAAAAGGTAATATTTTCTTAATAATAATCATTCATAGGAACGAAAACCTCAAACGAGGATGTCACAATCAAGCCACCAACACTATCAACATGATAAATAGAACCATCGGCTATAGAAATTGCATCTTTTTCACTGGACTGGTAGGTGGGCCTAACTGGTCAAGTCGTTCCTTGCTTGTGGAATGGGTTGCTTGTCCTTGATCATTTCTTACTTTATGTAAATCAAGCTGGTTAAAACGGAACCGTCGCTCATCGAAATTAGCACATATGAATTTTTTCTCATTTCTCTTTCCTCTGCCCTTCTCGGGATATAAAATCCAAAAAAGCCCACATAAGTAGAAAGAAAAACGCCATAAAATATGGGAATGAACTTACATGCACGAAAAGAATAGCATACGTAAGAATCAATTATTGAACAATCTAGCGACATGTGAGGTCTCTAACCAACTTATCCTTATTGTAGAATTTTCATGTGTTGAAGTTGCATATAAATGTTTAGCCCTCTTAATTTCTTTTTGAAATTTGGTAGTGTAGGGAATCTCTGGATCTCAACCAATCTCCCTTCTTATAGTAAGTTTCCATATTAACACATATATGAAGGCCATTTTATCAACTAATGTCATTGATGGTTGGGACCATTAGCTTGGTCTATAAAAGGTGGACCCTGCGGCCCAAAATAAAAGAATTATATCGAATTAGCATGTTTACTCAAGTCAAGTCAAGGATTTGTTATTATTTCTCTCTTTTGTGTGGTTCCAACCTGCAAATCGGTTGAGTCAAGTCATCCAATGTTGACATCAAGTCAAGTTTACATTTCCACTCTACCTTTCCACAAAAGATATTATTATGTTCTCATGGGATTGTGTTCTATCATTTATCACCATAGTTTGGCAAACGTGCACAAGATCCTAACCCTTCATGTACTGGACCATTCGACCCTTGTTTTTGGCCCACTGCCAGATGGGCCTATCAAATTAACAGGTTGGATCCATACACATCGATCCATTGTCAGCTTATTGATGTGTGTATATGTCAAGTCAACTATATGGAGAATGATTCAATTGGTGTGGCCCACTGTAAATGACCCAATTTCAATCAGTTGATCACTACCATTCCATTCCAGTATTGGACATAACTAAATCTGGCCCACATATCATCTTGGCATTCAACCATCCAATTACATCCTGGCAATGAATTAATCACATGGAGATCTTCAAATTAACATGCATATTGCGTCATGCCCCATGTGCAGGTCCAAGACCATATGCATCCATTTTATCTTATTCTACGTAGCTTACTTTATTTAAACTACATACATGTAACAATGAGTGGGAATGATTATTCTCTGCATTATTGTTTGGTATTCTTGTTGAGGATGCTGTGATCAACGGTTGGAAAGTCGGCAGTGGACCCCACACATTTACACCATCCACATGGTGATCGCTTTCTATACAATGGAAATAAATCCAAGGGGAAGTGAACCATCAACTCAAGTCACCTTCCCCTTACAACCAATATTAATTACCTAACTCTTCTTGACACCCCTTCCATGCACCAAACGTGGATAAAACACCCCATACAACACCCCATTTCCTTCTACCTCTCTCCCTCTCTTTCTGTGTGTCTTTCTCTGTCTCTTCCAATTTTAGATCTACTTCCTCTACAAGAAGATAAAGAGGACCTAAAAGCCTGTTGAGGAGATAGAATTCAGCTGAGTCCACCGGAAAAAATGTCGCTAACCGATCTCCGGAGACGTCGAAACTTCCTGTTTGTAGTAGTGTTTGTCATCACCAATGTGATCCCAATCTCCGGCGATCAACCGGCGGCCCCGAGTCCAATTGCGGCAGAAATCAAGTGTGGGTCGTGTTCCTGTGGGAATCCTTGTGGCCAGCAGCCACCTCCTCCACCACCGCCGTCACCACCGCCACCCCGGCCTCCTAAAATCCCTGGAATGCAGTACTGTCCTCCACCGCCGCCTCAGCCGTGCTTTGACTTCAATTGTCAGCCGGGCTACATTTATACGGTCGACCCAAATTATTTTCCGTCGGGTGGTGCTAATCGCAATTTGGAGAAATTGATGAAGGTTTTGGTTAGTTTTAGCTTGTTATGGTTATGGGAATAATTTTGGATGTTGTAGATCAGGTCATGCACTCTACATGTTTTTTTTTTCTCTTTGTTCTCTAATTTTCCTTGCTCTTAGGTGTTTCAAGTTTCAACTGAATTGTAAACCGAAATAACAGTGCCGGTGTTGGTTTTAGTTAATTGGATTTAGGGGCCTTAATGAACTTTGATTTTCTTCCTATTCATTTTCCTTATCTTCAAATGGTTTGTTGTTTCCCATTAGATGTTATTAATGCTATATTTTCCTTTGGTGATCAAGCTATTATTAAGCTTAGGAAAATCACCCATATGGAAATTTTTTTTTCTTGTACGCTCAATATGAGAGCACGAGCATTTAGACCATCACCAAAAGCAGAACACTTAAATTTCACCAAAGGCGTGGGGTGGGGGGATTTGGGTGGAGTCATCTTAAGAAATATTTAGGATGTAAATGCTCTTTTTGTTTTTCCCCTTTCCTGAAGATTATAACTCTTTGGAGATTAAATGTTGAGAAGGGAATGTTACATCAGATTAGATTTATTTGGATCAAGAAAATCAAAGTGGGTTCATGACACATGGACACAATACATGCCCTCAAAAGCAGTGATAGAACACTTTCAGATTGCCGTTGCACATAGGAAACCAATAATTGATTAAAAAAAGAAGGCCCCTATAGTTGAATGGTCAAAATTATTCGCCCATTGAGAGATTTATTAATATGGATAGATATCATATAAGAAAAGGTGAACATACTTCTTGAAATATTTATCTTCTATCTTTGGTGTGCCCTTGACGTCAACCAGGCTTGAAGCATCAATTTGCAGGGAATCATGACAAAGTGGTTTGTTAGAAAGAGATCATGTTACCTGAGGCTGGGACTCACCAGATAGGTGAGTCTTCCATTCACAGTTTGCTCCCACATCAGCCATCAGTGATTTGCACAAGTTTATACAAATGGTGAGTGAGAGAGGAAAATTAAGGAAGAGATAAAAGGATCAATCCTTGGTCATCTGGGTGAGAGGCAAGGTTCCCGATTGCTTGGGCAACCCCTCATTATCAACTTAGAGAAGGAGTGGAACACCACAATAGAGTTGATCACTCTCATTGAAAATCTAAGCAGCAAAATAAAAACATCCTCTCATTGTAAAAAAAAAAAAAAAAAAAAAACATCCTCTTAGTGTCAAAGGGTATTGCTAAATCTTACCCCATAGAAGTTGGTCCCACTCAAGTATTGAGGGTCAATATTAATAAAATATGCATAAGATTTGTTATCACATATTTTGTTGAGAGTTGACCGTAACTCTTATTGGGGGTAAAGTTTGCGGATAATGTGAGATTATTTATTTTAAATGGCTCAAGTTTTTAATAGGTGAGGCTCACTATAGAATTCAGTTACTTTTGCTCATGGTTTCTCTAAGTAATCAAAACAAAACAAAAAACTGGTGATAGGGCCAAGTCAAATTGGAAGACTCGCCTGTTTGGTAAATCCTTCCTCAGGTGATTCGAACTGTTGTTTTGGAAAGATACTTAATTGGCACCTGAGGTCCATCACTTGTCCACACATATTAATTGGACCATTTTTCTGGTGGGGCCATCAGATACCATCCAAGAAATGTATTGTTTTTTTTTTTTGCCCAAATGTGGGACAAGATTGTTAGGGACCCATTCCTGGCCGGGCCCCACTAAGAGGGTCTCTGGATCATTTGCTTGAAACATGGCCTCCAAACAATCTATGAAGTGCAGATGGAACCTCAAAGTCAGACCCACTTGTACTTGTTGCATGTCATGTGCATAAGAGAAATGACAAACACAGAGAGAATAAAGTGTTCAGTGGGATGCTATTCTGACTCGAGGAGCATAATAATATTTTCCAATCTGGTGCCAGCTAAAACTACATGACATAAATGTTCTTGGTGAGTCCTTCACAATCATGCAATAATGAGAGGGGAGGCTCAACTAGTGAAGAAGTGGTAAGGGTGGTTTCCTTGTGTCTCTGCCTTTGGTAAACTTATCGGGGGATTAGTGAAGAAGTGATTTCAAGGGGTAATTCAGTTGTCCTAGGATCACGGTTTGCATTCGAAAATTATAGGCTGGAAACTGCACTACTACATTGGGGCTAAAGGAGGTTTACCCGACTTCCCTTTGGACCCAGAGGGAGGGTTGGGAACCCTCCGATAGAAGGGGAGGACAATCAAAACATCTGATTGAACCTCGGTGTAATCTTAGAAGGTGAAAAAAAAGCCTTGTCTTGTGGGCTATTTTGAGGGGTCAGGCCGGGCCGAGCCGAGTATTCCCACAGGAGGGCCCAATTGCCAGCCTTAAAATCCCCTCCTTATTTAAAGAAGCAAAAAACTCTACTTGGACAAACTTTTTGGACAGAATTTTGGACAAACCCTATGGTATGCCTTAAATATTCTCTATGATATTCAAAGCATACCATAGAGTTTGTCCAAAATTTTGTCCAAAAAATTTGTCCAAGTAGCATTACTCTTAAAGAAGATCCGTTTCAACCGCTTTGAAGGTCTCCATCAAGATGATTAGGATGATATTTGATAGATGTGACATCTAATGTGAGGGCCCTCCTGTCATACAGCTCTGATCACCGTTCGATTAAACTTGCAGTAAATAGAGAGGAGACAGCTTTCTGTTAGGCCTTCTTTCATGAATTTACCTTGAAAACCATGGACATGTAAAAATAATAAGGATCTTATTAAGCTGGGCACCAAAGAAAGTACATTGTGATCACACCAATAAATCTATTAGTGGGCCCCACCATTGCATCCACGTAGCTCAAAATTAACATGAGCTTATGAATTGGTGCCGGACCTAATCTCACTCTAATAAATTATATGTTTTACATGTGATCAATCGAGCATAACTTTCATGAGTGAAATCTCGCGCCCAAAGCCAATTATAAAAAGCACTGATGGGTTTGTGGTTATGTAACACATAAATTTACATGTTTTTTGTTTTTTTCTAACACAAACTGGCAGTTGCTCTTAAATGATAAGATGGGAATTTGGGAACAAGCCCAACCAACTGTAATGAAGTTGCAGTACTAACACATTGTGGGGTCCACTAATGCGGTTGGCACGTACGGTGGATGATTGGGTAGTAAGGGCATTTCATCTCACCAAATGTGATTTGAAATTTAATTTAGCACAGTTATTTTAAGTTGATGAAGGCAGTGCAAAATGAATGATTTGATGGAATTGATAAATAAAATATTTTTCGCTGGCCCGCATCAGATGATCACGATCATCCATCCACCGTCGATGCATTTTCTATTCAACCATCCACCGTCGATGAAAACGGGAAAAATTGGGGCCCCTTTGGCTGGGTCAAGAAGTATCAAAGCCCAATCCATATAAATTCAGGTCGCTAAATTAGGCTTGATCTGGTCCGAGCCCACGATTGGCCCACTAGTGTTAAATAGATAATGGTGAATTATTTACTTAAATGTGAAAATCTGATATTTGTCAATTATGTTGCATCATCTCTTACAATTTTATGTATAAAATACAAACAACCCATTAATGGGCTAATTAAGTTCTTTGCTGATTTTAGTTTTACATCACCTTGTATGATACATACTTAGATAGTTAGATGTTATAAGCCGAGAAATTCTCTCCTACAAGCAACTGCATGTTTAGTCCAATTAGGGATATAAATGGGTATCCGATTCTACGATTATCTGTAGGTTTCGACCCGTTAAAAACTAGGTCTGGGTCCTTATTTAGGCCCTGATAAGTAAATGGGTCCGGGTCTGATTCTACCTTGGTTCGGACCCGTGCGAGACCCGATATATTATATCAATTTTCGAAAATCTCTCATAAAAACCATATTTTTTAAAATATCATTCTCTACCTAAACTCAGACTTGGATCTAGACCCATCCCATATATGGTTTTGGTTCCAGTTCCGAAGCCAAGAAACCGATTCCAAAACTGTTCTAGATTCGGATCCGGTTCTACCTTCTCCTTAACGGTTCAGGTTCTGGGTCCACTATGGACTCGGACCAAAACCGACCCGTTTACAACCCTAAGTCCAGTTCTATTGGCTTCCGCTTGGGCCTGCCTCTGAAAAATCTTAAGTTTAAGGTTATCAACTATAGGTTATGATTATTTGATTGGCCTGGTCTTTTTTTTTTTCCTGTCCCTTATATAAAACAAGAACCTTTTATCCCGGTAATCCTACTAATAGACATGTATCTAAGTGGACCTCATGAGCGAGATCTTATATGAACTGTGCAACCAAGTGATTAGCCACATATAGTTGCGTTGTTTAGAAAAGCTAAGTAAAGTGACGGTGATTAATTGTTCTATGAAATATAGTATTAAATATGCTTACCTGTTATAATTAATTCATTAAAGAGACATGAAATATATATAATATATGTGTTAAATAAGGGGCAGAAGGGTTAGGTTGATGGGCTTTGACATTCAATGATGGGCCAAGATCTTATATTAAGTGGGTTTATTTTTTTAATCATGGCCCTGCCCATGTGACAGCCTGTAAAGGATGAAACCAGGTCTGAAGTGGGTCTAAGTTAAAGGCCTGGTGGGTCAGCCCGGCCATTGCCAGTTTGCCATCCCTAATAACAAGGCAGATTAATTTATGCACGGAATTATTGGATCGAAGCATGAGTACACATTCACACAAATTTTCTTCTGCTCCCAATGCCATGAACTTTCATGCACATGGGCTCAGTTTTCAATGGGCCATAGGTTATTGTTCGTTAGACCAGGCCCATTTATTAATAGCGTGAGTGCCGCTTATACTTTTGATCATTTTTATATTTTCATGAGGAGCACACTGATCAATCCGATCTGGTCTTTTGAATTGGTGCGGTCTTAATTTGACATTGATCCAAACATTAGTGACAGATGAAATTTTTACTTTTCTACATCAAAATTTGTACATATCTATAACTATTAAACTTTGATGACCTAAAACTAAGTGAATTTGGGCGAAGACAGTTAGTCCAGCTCAACATACACACATTGATCACTAAACCCGTTTAACTATTGCACCAAAAATAATTTCTGACCCTTGATACAGATAACAATTCAGGTTGGGCTTGGGTCGAGCCCTTATCAACCTGAGTGAAGTTTGGGTCAGATCCATGTGGGACCAAAGTCCCCAATCAAATAAATGTTGTGTGTACCTTAAATGGACATGTCTATGTACATGATTCTGACGCGGCACCTTTGAACCTAATCAGACCCTGGTCCAATTTTAAGACTCAACCCAAACCCAACATGAAGTTAATATATATATCATCAACATAAACTGAATACATTGTACATAATATATCATTATGCTAAGTTTGTCATACATTTGGGTATTCAGGTCTAGACCCAATTACTAATAGGTCTCAACCCGATTATCAATTGGGTCCCAATAATGGGTCCGGTCCGAGAGTAATTGAGGTCCATTGACATCCCTAGATCCAACCCACCAATTCCCTTCAATCTACGTTACCCCTCCTTTTTTCACGTCGAGGGCCTTTCTTTTTCTTTTCTTCTTTAAAATTTTTTTCTACCATCGGAGGAGGGTTTCCAACCCTTTAAACTGGACTAATCCCCCCCGACCCACACGGAAGCCGGATAAACTCCCCTTGAGATTAGGTGGAGGCCTCATGGACAATGACACTTACAACTTCTTATCACAAAAATAATTCTCAAATTCCACTTTCCAAGAACTTACCACCATTTCATCACTCCCTTCAAAAACGGGAAATTCATTTCCTGACACCCAACCAACTCTTACCACACTGCATTTTAGACGTTACTTTCAACATTACTCTGGAATTCAATTATATCCACCCATCATATTCATATGTTTATAACAAAAGGTACAAAGTCTATAACATGTATTTGTATTATGTAACTAACACTTGCTCTTCCTCATCCTCTCATGGCTCTTTCATCTTCCTTCTTGTCTTTCTTCTTCTTCTTTCTCAATCCATTTCACATGAGAACATCCCCCAAACTCAGTGAGATGATTTTAACTGTTTTTTTTGTGACCCTGTTTGTAAATTTCGCGCCGAATTCCGGTCAAGGTGTGTACAATTCGCCGCCCCTGCCGGGGGAATGTGCCTACCTATGTCTGCCTCCGCCGACGTCTGTCGAGAATAGCCCTCCGCCGCCATCGCCGCCAGCCGGAGCTGGATCCAATAACCCGGTGCCGAGCAATCCTGGATTTGTATACTATTACCCGCCATCTTCAGGGAGTTTTCCTTACATTTCACCCCCTCCATATTTTAATTATCCAGCACCACCCCCTCCTGATCCAATTCTACCTTATTTTCCATTTTATTACAAAAGACCCCCTCCAGCGCCGGGGACGTCGGCCGCAGAGACGACCGTCCATAAGTGGGCCCCGTTCTCGATCTCTGCCTTGATTTTGTTGGGCTTTTTATTAGTGTAGTTCCTTTCTTTTTTCATATATATATATATATATATATATATATATATATATATATATATGTAAGGAGTTGTTGTAGAAAATCTTTATTTTGTTATAAAGTTTCAAGTGAAGGAATCTTTATGCAGACATCCATTGTTTTTTTTTTTTTTTTTTTTTTGTTCTTCTTGTGGTTTGTTTGGGATTAGTGAAAAACATGATGTAGAAAGAAAATTGCAATGGTTTGAGTTGAAGAAAAGCAAAGTAGAAGAGGATAGTTGGAAAGGACTAGTGTGGAACAAATAAGGTTTTTTTTTTTTTTTTTTAAAATAATTATCTCTGATACTTGAATAATTAAATTAATTATATCATTATGGAAGCTATTATTAGAGCCATTTATATTATAGATTTAATTATAAAAATGAAACTGATGAAAGTAACATGTAGCTGCATGTTTTTAAATGATTGTTGCCCTTCTTTCTCTCAATGCTAGAAGAAATTTAATGCATTGAAATTATGAGTCCATCTTGCAATGAGTGAGGGGCTCAAAGAATTCTTAAGGCCAAAGCTGTAATAATATTGGTGGGCCACTGTTCAAAATCACTGTCACCTTTGTTTCATCCCTAGGCCAGATTTCATGTTGATCAGAGTTCTCTCTCTCAAATGTTAATCATAAGATTGATCACATCATATGCTTAAATTATTTCAAACCATGTAATTTATTAATCATTAATCTGACAGTGGCCACAACTCTGATTACAGTGTAATTTTCTGTTTGATAAAAGTAGAGTTACTTGTGAGGATTGAGGAAAATCGGAAACTACTCTTGCTAGATTCAACCACTGGTCTTGGTACAGAATTCTATCACTACCACATCCAAATCCCACAAATAATGGGCCACAATTTGAAGATGAATTGAAGATGTAGGTTTAATCAGAACCATTAATTTTATTTTGGTTTTCTAATAACCATCCAACTACCTCATATGTCTGTGCGGTCATCTAATAATTGATGATCAGCTACATGCCCACCAAAAAGCTGAGGAATATCAAGTGGTAGGTGCAAAGTAGAAATGAAAGTCTCCATTTTTGTGATGAATTGTATATTAAAAATAGGCAACTAACTGCAAGGCCACCTAAAAGTTAAAAGTGAAATGTGAAAGATAGACAAGGTCAAGCTACAGTTTTGTTCCTTCTTATTAAAATGTGTAACAGGTGAATAGATTTGGATTGTATCCATATCCCATTTCATTCCCAATCAAATGATCATAGCCTTTAATCTCATGACTCAAGATTCAATGGCTATATATGAAGTAGATTTATTGTGAAAAAAGTCTAGTGAGTAATGTTCAGATAATAGTCAAATTATAACAATGACAACTCAAGGACAAGGGAGTTAAGTGTGTACGTGAAGGGACATGACTGATCACCAGTGGGTCCTGTATGAAAACAAAGAAGCCTAGTAAATTAAATGGGATTTTGAAGAGTTTGCAACTGTAAGCCATTAGTTCCACAATCAATTCCTCAGTTCTTGCCTTCCATTCATGTGGTGAGGGCCAATAGACATGGACGCCAAACTACCACATCACTGAATCACTTCAATGCCCTGTCTAACACAGTTGATGGTAGCTGGTAAGAAAGTAACCATGAGCACGCCATGGGTAAAACTCCGAATGCACGACACTACCCACTAGCATTGTGTATTGGGTACCTTTACGTCATTGCTGGACGTCATTATCACTCCAACAATTTAAGTGTCGGTGAGCAATTTAAGCATCATTTTGATGCAAAGAAAATGACAAGTGGTAATCTTGCTTAGGTGGATAGATGAGAAGAAAAGTAAGGTTTGCAGGCAATTACCACCTCTCTTTAATAGTGATTCTTTACTATGTTTGGACTTGAATGAGAAGATTATTTAAGAAAATATCATTTTAAATATCTTACAATTAAAATGTTTTTTATCAAGAAAATTAATTAATTTCGTGATTAAGTTTTAAGATAAAGAAAAGGGTGTTTTATCCACCATGACAGAAAAATCTTTTCTCCTGCTTTTTGCAAAAGTTAGGTAAGCAAAAAATGATCCAAACAGAGGAAAATGAATTCCAGCAGGAAAAAAAAAAAACCTCCTCCCCACCTTTCTCTAATCCAAATGGACCCCAAGAAGTTTATTCATTTCTCTTCTATTTTATCTTTCCTAGATTTCATATTTTATCTCTTTATTATTTCCTTTAATCAGTAAAATCTTTAGTTAGCAACAGAGCATCTTTTACCAACAGGAAATTTTTTTCCTTTTTAAACTCTTTATTAGAAATATACAAAGTAGATATTTAACTTAATTTACATTGTTCTTTGATAGCTGGTTCTAGTTTCTTTTACTTTCCATTTTATATTTTCATGAATCATGAGACTACGTTTTTCTAAATTCTAATTCTCACTTCAGTCGTAGTGCACTTAACTTTTAAAGTATAATTAACTTATATTGTTTTGTTTCATAGGTTCTTTATCTTCTATTGTCCTTTCCTTTTAATTATTAAATATTCTACATCCTTTGTCTCCTTCCTCCTTGCATATGTGAGCTTTTATTACCTCACATGTATGAATTATGTGTTTATGTCTCCTCACATGTGTAAGTTTCCATTACCTTGCATGTGTGAGTTGTGTTTGTTATTGTCATTCCTCTCACGTGCGAGCTTCCATCACCTCGCATGTGAGCGGTGTTCTCATGATTCAAAGGTCCATGCCCCTTAGTTGAATTACCAAGAAAAAAAAACTACTTTAATTTACCCCATTTCTCAAAAATCTATTAAAATGTTGATAATGAGTTTCAGACTTTCCAATTTTTTTTATAATTTCTGTGGGTTCTATTTTCATTTTCAATGTTTTTTCTTTTTTATACTTTTTAGTCCTTTCCGTTCTAAAATGTTTCTTATTCTCATTCTCAATTAATTTATAGGACTTTTTATTTTCAACCTCTTCCTTTTCCTCTCTAGTCTCAAATTTTACACATTAAACCCAAGCCTTTAATATTTTCTGCTTTTTTCTAATTTTCCTCATTCCTTCTTATATCTTTTCATCCGTAGCAATAGATTAAAGCTAAGAAGATGCTGATTCTTGATATCATCACTGCAAAAGTAAAAAGTATATATGTAAAGTAGGATTTTGTGACTTTGTAGTGGCCAAGAAGCAGCATATAGCAAAATGTCCTAGTATTTCACAACTAAAATTTATCATAGTAAAGATCCCTAAAAAAATAAATGAAGACTATGGGCAGGGGATGCCAAATTTACATCCCTCAAACTCAACTGAGCCACTATTATTTCCTCTCTTCTCTCTTCCATTGCCAATACATTCACAAACCCATAGATTGAGCCAACATCAGGAGGCAACATGAACTGTCAAATGACCCATCTCTGAACCTCTTCCAACAATGCCTCCTTTCATTGCCTTCTTGCCCACATCCCCTCCTCCTCTCCTCGTCTTGACTCTTTCTCCTTTCTTCACCATATGGCTGTGTCCTTGCTGTTGATGTACAGTAGTATTGATGGTACCTGTTTCTCTCTCTTTCTTCCTGGCTTCAGTCTTCTTACCAGCTTGTGAAGCTTGGCTTCTTATTTCCATCTCATCTATTTTATTGGACCCGTCGTTTGGTGTCTGAGAGCTGGCATCGGTTGCGATATTACACTTGGTGACATCCTGGACTGGCAGTTCGCAAGAGGAGTGACCTGAATGATCCTGCTGATTCGCTGTCTTTGACGATAATGAGGGGTTGCGTTGTGCAGCAGATCTATTCCCTGCACTTGAAGACTTGCTATTCATTTTTGGAGATTTGGCATGATTAATGACAACCTGCAAAGACAGTGTAGATTGGTACGAGGAGTCAACATTTTGGATTCTGTTATGTTGGTGATTGCTAGAATATGGAAATGCAGTGACGTGTGTGAGAGAAGGAGCAGCCATGAGCCGGTAGAGTAAGCCAGATGAAGTATGCAATCAACTTATCATTTGCAACCGATCATGGTTTGTAATTACACACCATAAGGAAAGCCGTTTGATCAATCACTAATTCTGATAGTGTGGGTTAAAAACAATCTCCTTCCAGAAATGTATACATTTCAGGAGGGCCAAGATGTTCTCTTAGCTGTAACCCAAGTTCGTGCTTCTACCTATGATGTTTCTAACATACACACAGATACAGAGATTGGGGATATGACTCGACACTTCGAAAATTTAGGATAAAATAAGGCTATCAGTATCCTATTTATAACATGAAATTTCATATTTTGGATAAAGATTTACATACAAAGTACCAAGCTCTTTAAAATATTTCAACATTAATGAGATATTTGTTTACATTTCTTTACTAACATATATGGTTGAAAATGCTACACCTTCAATTAACCATCACGCAAAAATACCAACAATCTCTTTAGACCAAGGTATTAAAATTTGGATTCAATGGGTAAGTCACACTGTGATGCCCAGACACGGCATGGACACATCAGGAATATGCAGTGGGCATGACAAGGACATGGATTTTACACATAAAAAGTGAAGTATCGGATATGATACGACATGATACGTTGCCCATTTTGAAGTATCCGTGCATCACAACCCGTCCAAGTTAAACCCCGTCATACCCTAGAGCTCAGCTCAAAAGCCTTAAAAAAAATTGAAAAATAAAAAAGAGAGATCTAAAAAACTTAAAAAAATGTCCTGTGAATATAGACTTCTAATACTCATCAAGGTTTAGTTATTATGAATAAATTTAAGGGTAGATAAATGTTCTTAATTTTTCTTCACTATACCAAATGAACAGTGCACCAGATCTTCAAATGATTAGATATTACACAAAATATGGTTTTCATCTTCTCAAATTAGTGCAGGTCCCAAAAGCCTTCTAAAGCTTCACCCACCCACCCCCACAAAAAATAATAAATAAATAATAATAATAATAATAGGGGGAACAAAGTACCTTTTTCCCATCAGTGCTTTGCAACACAGTACCATGATAAAAAGAAGGCATAGGCGTTGCTTTAAAGTTAAGGCTTCGGCGGAGCTGCTTTATCTCAGCTTCTGCTTCTTCCTGCGTATGTATTTATTAAATCAATCAAACTCACTGTGAAGATTTATAACTTGTCTGGGTCATATGACTCCAAGAAAAGTTTGGATGGCCAGATGTATGCAGCTCATTTTATTTATAGGTAACTCTAGCACCAACCACACATTATCTATGCAAGTATGGCTCCCATTTATGGGGCCTTCAGTGCTTACCTTGTGCAATGTCACCATTAAACCATTGTGGGATCACATTAGAAAGATCTTTCATTTCACTTTCCATTGACACCAAAATGGTCTACGTTGTTGAAGGCTTGAAGTTAAGGCTTGAAGTTAAGAGTCACCATTCAAGGTTATCATATTCACTAGCATGTACTGCCTCATATTAAGGATTTAGGTAGATTCCCACAGGTGAACTTGGGTATGAGCATCAAAGAGAGGCAGCGTTTATTATCATAGATGAATAGAGTGAGAAAGATCTACAGAGAAAGCTTCAAAAGGTGATCAAATTGTAAGCATATATTTTGTCAGTACTAGAATCTTAAAGGTCATGATTGGGTAAGCATTCTGACAAAAAAATTAAGTTTTTTGAGTAAATCTTTGTGTAACATAAGACCCCATCAAAATGATTTGAGAGCCAGATTCTGATCCTAGGACCTGTCGGCTCAACCTGTTTCATTCCTCTTACCCCCTATGACTAAAGCAAGCATCAGGTACTATCTTGTATGTTGATAACGTCAAGCAGAAGGATAGAGAGAGAATTCTCATTCAAAAAGAATACAAAGTAGTAGGATCATACTATTTCTCAAAGTTATTGATTTTGTTTAATATTTGGAGATAAGGAATTACTGTTGTTCAAGATACTTAGTTTGGCTAAGTGATGTAGGTTATAAGGTATAAAGAGGCATGAAAAGAAACTGATAATAATACTTTAACGACAGAGAGGAAAAGAAATCATCATTTAAGAAATGATATGCCTATGACCTAAGATACATAGATGCTATCATGTGCTCACTGTAACAGAAGCATATTGTGTTGTATTAATGGTAGATACTGGATTGAGACTCATGAGATAATTTGGGCATTGTTGTACTGCAACAAATTCACTGTCGTCTTAACTCCTAGGAACTGGTCATGATGTTAAAATACAAGATGGGATAACTAACATTATCCATGTCCCATATTCCACGAAATATGGTTATATCCTTGCTCGCTCATAATTGTTTCCAAATCCGTATCCTTACCTAGGAATTATAAACTGAGCATAAATTACAAGATTACCCTACAAACCTGTGTTCTTGCTTGGATTTGGTCCATCTCAGCCTCTTTAGCATGCAGTTTTTCCTCCAATTTCATATAAAACTGAATCAGATAAGCCACACAAAAATTACTAAGCAGTTCAAGTTTAACACTTTAAGCAATTCAAATGAAAAGTAACATATGATTGCTTGCCTCTTTCCTCTTTTCAGCCCTCTCATCACTTCTGAAATTGAAGATGGCACCACTCAGCCTTGTGTCTGGCTTTCTTGAACTCGTAACACGTTTAGGTCTGCATGATTAGCTTCTTGTTCAGAAAATGTAAAACTAGAACAGGCTAACTTTGTTATTGTGAAGAAGGAATGCTTTGTTCCGATAGTCCCTAAGACTAATTTTACCATAGAGAGCACTTTTTATATGTTCCCGCTAAACATTGTACCTTATGCAATCTTTTAGATAGAATTTTATTTGTTCATGGGCTATGAAAAGAGGATGGTTCAGCAAAGCCAGCCTTTTCACATTACATACTGCAAAGAGGTGGGTTGTGAGGCCAAGATTTCTTGAAAGTATCTGTTGGAAGTTAGAACATACCAAATAGTTCTATCTATGTTATAGTCTTAGGGATCGTGGGAACAAGTGTGCCTTCTTCACAGTTAGATGCTTATAAACCTGGTAGTAGATTCACATCCTTCAGATTGACCATTTTGATTGGTAGGTCGGAGGCTGGGACTGGCTTTCTTTAACTTTAGATCTTTACCACTGTAATATATACATTATTGTATCCATTTCCAGTGAGTTAAATCAAGAGGTGTACAACAAGGAAACTTGGACATAAAAATAGCAGTTCGACTTTTAAACAGAGAAAGGATAAATACCTTGCATTTTCTTGACGTGATTTCTCTACATTTTCATAATCCTGCATAAGGATATCAATCACTAATCAAGAGAACTTTTTGTACCATAGTGACAAGGGCAACAAAAGTATTTATGGAAGACATGCTTGTTGCACAGATTGACACATCCTTTAATTGATTGGTACATTATAATGAAAAAAAAAAAAGCAATGTGATTTTGTTAAAAAATCTAAGGTTTAATTTTCTTTCAAATGTTTTATATGTACAAGTAGACATGCCCTTGCACATTTACACATCGATGATGCATCTACATTTTATCTTTATATATTAATTTTAAATACCATATTCACGTAAAGAAAAATATTTACAATAATTTATCTTTTGATACCAAAAACAATTTAGAAGAACATTGTGGTATTTCATGTTCGTTAAGATTACTTCATGCGCATGTCTATGTCTGAGCTACATAGTTCGGATAACTGAGCTTTTACCTGTGGTTTCAGATTTTTCCGAAGAGAGCATGTAGTCGGTGGAACCTTCAATGGTGGGCGTCTATCCATTTTAGTTCCCACTGAACTCTCTTTCTCTGTCTTCCTTGAAACTTTGTCAAAAGCCTTAACAGAAGAAAGAGAAGCACTATCATTTGAAATCTTCCTGGAATTCTGAGCATTAGGAAGTATTGTTTGCCCTTTGGTCTTGATAATTTTTTGTTCTGTTGTGGATTTTACCTGAGAATAAGCATAAACTTAATGCTAAGATACTCTGACAATTAGATATGCCAAAATGGAAAACAGTTTTGGTGTGATTTAAATCAATAAACAACTTCAAAGGGAGAAGTGTCCTATAAAAATTTTATACAGAACCATTTGTGTAGATGGAAATTAACATGGAAAAGAAAACATAGGAGATAATGAACTTTTAGTTCTATGCAAGGCACTGAACATATTAGACGACCCAAATGAAAATTGAAAGATTTGAATTGGAGACATAATGAAGTTGAGAAATCTCACATTCAAAGAAGCTTTTTGTAGTTTCTTCATATCAGGGGAGTGCTCTACCTCATCAATAGGACTCTCCAACAATAGCTCTGTTTTGTCATGTAAGCCATCTTTTTCGGCTTCATTTGCAGGCTTAAGTTGAACTTCTGGTTTTGAATTTCCCATTTGATCTGAATGCTTTTCTTCCTCTTCTAGTTTTGAGCTTTCCATTTCATTCACAGGCTTCTGCTCTATTTCTAGTTTTGTATCAATACCAGCAAATGATAGGGTACCACGTCTAGATTGAGTTTGAAGTACTTCACCAGGCCCTACCTCTTGAGTATCATCCAACACTGTGATTACATTAGCAACTACTGGTTCGGTCTGGAACTCACAAGGCAAACTTTCTTCTTCCTCTCTTTCAAACTCAATCACCTCATATTCATGTTCATCAGAACCAGTAGGTGATTCATCATAGTGCACATAACAGATTTCCTCATTACCATGGTCCTCAAATTCTCCCATGTAAGTCATGTCATCAAGGATAACATTCTCAGTAGTTTGGTTTTCATTCCCATTCTGGCACTCAGATGAAGCTGCATGCAAAAGAGCCTTTCTCTTGAAATGGGCTTCAAAATAAGCTTTCTTTTCAGTTACTGAACCTGGCCTCGAATATTTCTTTACTTCCTCTAGATATCTGTTGTGAGAGAAGGCTGATCTCCTTTCCCAATCTAATGATTCTTCTTCAAACCTACCAAATGATACGGAACCAGTGGGCAAACAGTCTGCCTGCCAATGACAATAATACTGAGAATCAGGTAACCAGCCAAGAGCCATCTATAACTCACCGAAAGATGATGGATGATATATAAAATTGTTTTGAATGGCAACTTTCACTAATGATGATATATAAAATTAAAAGAATTTAAAAAAAGAAAAGAAAAGAAAATTAGATTGATTATTGTTAAGTCACTGTATACTCATACTCCATAACCCTATACACTGTAGACTCATACATTGCAATGGAATGTCTCTTTTTACTTGGAAAAATGACATTACACGCCTCTTCAATTAATCACTGTGTCCAGTGTGTGTGAGTTTGTGGTTGTATTTGTAATGCGAGTGTGGAAGCATGGATGAGAACTGAGTCTGTGCATGTACCTTTGTTTAGTCATTTCATCTGCAAGGCATAGGAACTATTGTTCCTATTATAGCACACATTTTTAATATTATACGTATGGAAGCATCGCACCATACATGGTTGTGCCAGGGTGATGATATACGTTAACAAAAAGACAGAAAAGGAAAAAACAAAAAAAAAAAACGGCTGTCCAAATTGCTTCAGAGAAAAACAGAGATAAAAACCATAATACTAAAGACTGAGGAGCCTGGGAAACAATCCATGGGGACTGGAGAACACCAACTAGCATTGCATCTCACTTTCTCATTTTCATAATCAGGCCATCAAATGACAAGTACGTGCCAACTACTTCTCATTCCCAATGGGGCTAACTCAACAATTACCTACAAGTCTCCACCAATCATGGACACATGACTGAACCCACCTCTCTCTCTCTCTCTCTCTCTCTCTAGCAATTTCATTAATGAAAGCCATTCAATATAACAGGAATATACTGTAACACTGAACCACATCCCGAATGGATGTGATCCAATACAGAATGAGGGAAATCAGTCCATCCTCTCATTCGAATTGAAATCAATCACAGCAAACAAACATAACCAAAAACAGAAGAATTTATATTCCAAAAGATCAACCTAGTTAGCTTCGTTAATCAGAACCTCCAAATTGAATCGCCGAGTCTAAACCTAGAAACAGTTGTGAATCAATTATAATACATGCACAACAAATCCTATATAAGTTATAAAATTCAGATATCCAACTACACATTTATCAATTCAGATATCCATCGCTAAGAGCTTGGAACCAAACCTGAAAACTGATTGGATCTTCGATTTCTCGTGCCATAATACAGCAACCTAGAAGAAATCACCACATCCCCCAATCGTCTGCAAACATAAAAATCCACACATATCAGTGCATTTGAATCAACAGGAAAACTCTTCAATTCAAATCTTCAGGAAACATAAACCGAAAAACGACAGTTTAAGCACTTCCAAGTGACACAATTCACTGAAAAATCCTCATTCAAAATGTAAATCACTAATCATGAAATTGGTTTTGCATAAACCGAAAAACGAGTAACCACTGACTTAATCTTATGATGCTCACCATCATCATCAAAACCCTGGCGATGTAACCACAATAATTCAAACAAGAAAAATTGCTTTTTTTTTATATATAAAAAAGCAGAAGCTTTTGAAAGGAGAAACAGAAATTCAAGATCTCTGTAGTCAAACACGGATCATTCACTAGATAATTCATCAAAGACTCTTCATTTCTTGATAACGATAAGGAATTCATGAATCCCACAACATATTAGGCCAAAAAAGGATATGATAACTACTAGTGATCTCAAAATCACTAAAATTTCACCGAAAGATTCTACCTTTAAACGATCTGAACCGATCCGATCCCGTCGACGCTTGAAAAAAGCCCTAAAACCTCTGAAAGTCCCCGAATCCAGTAATTCCTGAAGAGAAACGAGAGAATCCCTGAAAAATCCGCCTACAGTTCCCCAAATCCGTCGCGAGAGAGCGCATTCGAAAGTACTTCACTCGATCCGTACGAATCGGAGGATTTCGAGAGCTTCTGATCATTAGAAAGATCGAATGGAGCAGCCAGAAATCGAAGTGGGAAGCAGTAGGAAAGTGAAAAAGTGGGTCGTTTTTATAGATTAGATTCGGTTTGATGATGAGCAAATGAGGGGAGATGCTGAAAGAAAAAAAAGAAAAGCCTTCCTCCTTTTCTTCGCTTTCTCTCCGTTCTGTTCCTTATCTTTTGTCTTTATACGGAGACAAGATAACGGCGTTCTCGGCTTGGAGACTGGCGTGTCGTAACAGTGATGGAAAGTTTGCTTGGCAGTTTACAAATAACTACCTGAAATGTTTTGACAATTACAGATACTATTGCTTGTCCTTCCATTTATGCAAATCATCACCTTTTTCGTAGTTAGGCCGGTTATTTTGACCAAAGTCAAAGATTGGGTTTGGATAAATTGTTGAAATCTGGCTTGCATGAAACAATAGTCCACTTGGTGTGTTCGTTCAAAGGAGAGGATTTTGTGGTAGAGGCGAAAATTATTTTGATTTTTCATGCAATCCACTCTATCAGTTTTAATCTTAAGGAGTTGGTAGAGTGATATGGTATGGACCCCCGGTTCCTCCTTCTTCAGAAATTGAAGGTTGAGTCCACTAGTACTACCACCTTGGGGCCACATAGGTGTTTACCCGGCTTCCCTCTGCGCCCGAAGGGATTAGTCCAACCCAAAGAGTCGGGAACCCTCCGATAGTGCAAAAAAAAAAAAAAAAACATTTGTCATTAGGTGTAGCACATTCTCTTCACAAAAAGGGAAAGATAGAGGATTTTAGTTTCTTATGAGAATGGTAAGAACGTAGAATTCTTCTCTTATATAAAAATAGAAATTTATAGAGCGCGTAATTCTCTTATGCATATAAAAGCTCTTAGAACCTGTCGATTTGCATTAATTGGATGCGTAAGAATTGGGCTCGAACAAAGGATTGTCAAAGAGGTGAACATGAAGGTTATAAGATGGAGATAGACGATAATTTAACGTTATTAGAATTAATAAGGTGATTGTTGAGTATTCATTTCTTAGTACTCATGATTCGCTTTCTAGTAAAAGAAAGAATTTTTTATGGTTATTTTTTTAAGATTTGCCTTTACTCTTTAATTTAAAACACTTTTAAATATTCAAGTGTTAGAATTAATTATGAATTAATGAATCCATGGACCCACCTTTGGCAAATTAATCATATGCCCCCACAACCACAAGTTGTTGAAATCTAGTTTATCTTGTTTTAATGAGATAAAAGTGATATTAATATTGACAGGGAAAAGGCATTCATTGAAAGTTAATACCGTGTCACTAATGCAAACAAACTTGTTGGATCAAAGAATATTTTTTTTCTCCCTTCCTTTTGAAGTGTACATAATTTTGTCAAAACCAGGTTAAAAAATCAACCTCGGACTAATGGTTAAAATGGTAACTTGTAAAACTAAACTGAAAAGTGGTCATTTGTAACTGTCAAAAAAGGTATATGTAGTTAGTTCATTCAAATCAACGGTTGAGAAACGAGATGATGATGAGTGTGGGCCTGGGTCCACATTAGAACAGTCCATTGTTGGATAAGATAAAGATAAAGAATCTAAAATGAGCTTTCTTGGAAAGACGGCCGTAGATCGTTTGCTTGTCCCCACGTGTCGGTGATCGCACGTGTCTCATTTGCCCTCAAAAGTTCCTTTGACTTTTCTATGCGATGCATGCATGCATGGTACAAAATATAAATTATACACCCAAGCTTGGTGTATTAGCCATTTCTACTCCAAGTTGGTGGTGAATGTGCATCTATTTGTTTGGCCAATTTGGCATCATTGTTCATCATTCTCAAAATAAAATATTTTGAAAATGAACGAAGAAAAATTTATTTGGTAAATATTTTGTAAAGGATAAAATATAAAAAGATAGAGAAAGAATGAAGACAGGAAGAGAGATTTTATAGAATTGCAGAAAGAGAGAGAAAATGAAAATGCCTCCTTGAAAAGGTTTTCTTCATTTATTTTCAGAATGATCCGAAACATGCTCACATCCTTCAAATTGTGGATGACGGTTCAAATGGCTGGTTTGGATATACATAAGAGTCCCTTCATTCCATTAAAGATATGGAATTTTCAAAACCCGGCCTCCGTGTAATTTTCATGCTTCCTAGTGGATCATAGGGGTGCTCCATGCAATTGCAAAAGTCTCACATCCCAAACTAAATTCCTTTATCTACCTCTGTTTTAATTTTGGAGCATTGTGGATTACTAGATAATATTAAATTGGTTCTGGTTGATGGGTTCATGTAATCATTATTTCTTCATACCTTCAAAATCTGTGAATTGAGATTGGACATAATTGTGGATCACTGTAGACCTGTGGACCCCATCCATCATGAAGGGAAAATGGAGCCAAAAAATGTTCCAAGACAAACAAAGCTGGTCATCCGACCAACATGGGCCTTCCTTTTTACAAATCAGAGATGGAGCCGGAATTGGGAATGGGCTGCATTTGTGTGTTACAACTGCTGCACATTATTAAATTTCATTGATTGAAAAACAATGGAGGGAAAGGCATCGCCAAACAAACAAATGAATATCTTGAAATTGCACCTCTCGCATGGGCTAAAGGGACCAACATACTGTTTATATACTAATCTAGCTCGCGGGGTCCATTGGGCCTGTTCTTTTAGAATTTCATAGAATTCATGTATGGAAATTTTGAAAATTCTCCGAGAGGTGTCCCCTAGGTGGAATTCTTAAATCTTCATTTAAGGTGGTGAATCTGCAAAAGCCAAGGAGATTCCGAATTCCAAAGGTTATTTATTTGGGACTTTTCAGGAAGTTGGAATTCAAAACTCTAGCAACATATGGTGCACTCGAAAATTCTTGGGGACGGCCACCACATTATTGTTGCTGAATTCCAGACATTATGCTCTTGTTGGGAATGGTTGTAGTTTTGCTAATGAAATGGGGCTTTATTAGATGCCGGCGGCTCACTCAAGGGTGGATGTTCCTAACACAAGTCATTTTGAAGTTGCCAAGAGCTCATATAGACTAGGAGTTTGTGTGGGACTAACGTGGGACTACTCTCCTTTGTAGTGTTTGTAAGTTTCATGGTTTTGTTTGTTTATGTTTATTGCTTTTTTTTTTTTTTTTTGCTTTTCTTGGCTTTCTAATGAAACTGTTTTTTTTTTTTTTTTACCAAAAAATAAATAGCAGAAGTAATTTATTTGAATTTTTTTTATTTTTTTATAAATTGTCCAACTCACGAGGAGCTCACCTAAATGTATGGCAATCAAGAGAGGTAAGAATATGATAAATTTGGATGTGGGTTAAGGGTATATACAATAACAAGTCAAATAAATGATCATGAACCTCAATTTTAAGTCCTCAAAGTTGATTATTATAGAAATAAACTACAATAATGGCTAATGTAATGTCAAATTAGGATCAATGCCAATACAAAGTGGGCATTGGTGGCTGGTTTAAAAAAATCACATTAATAATAGATGGGCCTGCTATATTAAAAAAAAAGTTTGGTAATAAATAAATGGAAGTTATCCCAACAAAAAAAAGAGAGTAGTTATGGTGGGAAGCATGGAGGTACACTCACTACCAAACATAAAGATGCTTGCCTAGTGTCTACCCAACAATTGAGCTACATATACATCCTGCATTAGTGCATACACCATTTGTATTTTATAATTCTACTCTAATATTTTCTAAAGGTAAGGACAGACAGGAAACCTCTCTCTCTCTCTCTCTCTCTCTACCCAACATCAGTTTTGCCGTATCATATTATCTTACTCCGTAAGATCATTAAATAAAATGATTTGTAGCAGTAAACTTATGCTTAAAGTACTTCCAAATGTTACCTCTACTCTACACCAAAAACCAATGGCAATATTTTACCTCATAAAATGATGAATAATGGTAAAAATGAGAGAGAGAGAGAGAGAGAGAGAGAGAGAGAGAGAGAGTATTTAATATCTGATCAGAATACACAACAAAGTCATGTGACCATGGCCATAAGTCCTTATCCACATGTTCTTGACTGGGTTTTAGATATTGGGACATCTTACTACTGTGAGAAACTTCTGATTACTGCATCAGTGAGTTTCCCCTATGTAAATCTGACTCCATCAATTCAGAATGATATTGGGTTGATGAAGCTATATATTTTGGTTAGCGTGCGTGTGTGATGTAATGTAGAGATGAAAAAAAGGCATCTAAATACGCACAAACTAGAAAGACTAATTGAGAAAATCGGATATGGATTTAATTTGGGGAGTTTCATATCTGAGGACCTGAATATCCAGTGCCATGATCACATATTGTATACATGTATATCAAGGGCTTGCTTGCCTACTCTGCATTGAATTACTAGGATTTAAGAGATGAAGAATGTAGCATATAAGGTAGAAATGAAGATGGCCAGATGGGTCAATCACTTCATTAGAATTTGATTTACTAGGGTGATTGGTAGAGGAAATCATTTCATATCAAAGGGATCTAATTTGGGGTCCTTGTTCTTCACCTTTAATTATTTACTTATAGCCTCATTGATAGACAAGTGTTAATTTGGGGATCTTAATTTAAATTAAAAGTCCGAATTTGAATCTGGACAAGAATAGGGGGTCACCCCAAGTCAAGATTAAGTGTCAAACTGCAATCCTACATTACTGGGTCGGGTTCGACTGGGTTGCAAGGTTAGGTCTTGAATTGCTATTAATTTCTAAGTCATTAATCACATCACTCCCATCTAGATGATACTTTAGGCCTGCTACGTCTCATGGGAAGATTTGATTTAGTTGTTCATTGATTTGGGTTCTTGCAGTTACTGAAGAAAATTAATTACAACTTTTGATGAAACGTAACATAGAGGACCCACCCATGTGGATAGCACATTAGCATCCAAGATTCAGTCACCAAGTATTAGATCGTCCTCTTCATGTGGCCGAATCAAGAGCTGAGCCGTGAGCAGATTGCTCAGATTGCTTTTATCCAGTGTGTGAAGTATGGGACCATAAATATTTTTTGCTAGATTAGGCCAAGATGAATATGACCTTCATTGGATTCGGACATGCTTGGCTTTAGACTCTTAAAAGAGTCCCATGTGCTACTTCCAGTGGTTATGTTGTATCCAAGTAGAATCATGTGAAGGAGAAATTACAAAGGACCCTAACTTGTGGGCACACCTGCCTCCCCCTCGCAAAATGATCAACCCAACTCCATCACGCTCACTTTCTCCGACAGGTCCAACTTTGACGCTTATATGAATTTCCTGTGCCTTGGAGATAATTATGAAGAATTTGACATACCACGAGCTTTGAAAAAAGTATCTCTCATGATTAGATGGTTTCTATTTTTGATCTTAGGAGAGACCTTTCCCAACACAGGCCCTTCTCATGATTTTTACATGCTTCTAAATGGGCGCCGCAGAATGTGACATTCTAAGCTAGGGAAATTCCTTGCCGTCCCCACAATATGAATGTCCATGAGAAATTTTAGGTAGTTAGGCCTGCATTGCCTAAGGAGTGTTTACGCCAGACCGTCATGCGTCCAGTTATATTATAGTAGCCAAAGAAATGGTTCATATTATGGCCCAAAGTTGCCCAGAAAAGCCAATCACTGTGGTGATTGCAACTTTAAATTGCAAAGCTCATGACATCTTAAATTGCAACCTTCTGTGTCATTCTGTCTGTAGGAATGGCAATGGAGCGGATGGGTCTGTGGTTCACTCGAAACAGCACATGTTGAGAAATGGTTTACAACCACAAGGTGGACACCCCAACTTGACCACACTGGGCTGAGGAAGCAATGCTCATATTGCAAGAATAACCAAGTTTTTCTCTCTGTTGTTGTTAGTAGCTACTAGAAGTACTCTGTCTTTAGTAGAGGTCTGTAGTTTAAGCACTCTGTTGTTTCCTCCAACCAAAAAAAAAAAGGTACAGTATACTGTAGTTTCAGTTTATGTATATCAGATTAGGTATGTCTAATGTCTAAGAACTGCTTTCTGCTTTTCTTACTGTAAGTACTGCTACTGCACTTTTCCTTATACAATCGTATTATGTTTAGCTGAAAAAAAAGATTACAAGGCCCAGAACTGTTATAAAAAATGCAGCTGGGCTTGGCTACAAGAAAATACACACCTTGAAAGTTCATTTGACTGTCCAGAATACAGATTGGGTCCACTTATATGGCTTTAGTTCATAATTTGATGCTTGAGAACATTCATCTAGTGGTTCAGCATGGAGGTTATGATTCATGGAGTAAAAGTCCTGCACAAGTGATCTTAAGCATTCAATCAGAGAGAATAATTAACTTGGTTATTGAGGACAGTAGCCATTTGAAGTGATGGTAGGGTCCAGTACATGATCGAATCTACAAAGCAAGAGGAACTCATAAGGGGCCAACTAGATCATTCCACCAGTGGGACTTAGAGCCATGGTCCACCAACACTGGAACCCTGCAGGTCTAATGGAAAAAGATACAAAGGGTTTCCAGCAGCTAGAGTTGCATAAGATCCTGACTTATTTTGGATCTGAATGAAGCCATTTTATTTAAACATATAAAAATACTTGACAAAGGAAAGATAAAAAAATCAACGTTTCTAAATCTTGGAATATGGGATCAACCATTCTCTTTGAGAGGTCATTAAAAGATGTGGTAAGCCATAGAAATATATAAAGCAAGGAGTCCCTGCCAGATTGAGAATAGAGAGATTTTTATTTTTATTTTTTAAAACCCACGGTAACTCCCACCCAGCCCAGCTCAAGAGCTTTTGGCCCTGAGCCTGAGGGACACTCGAATCTAGAGATAAAATTTTATGAAAGACATAAAAATAGAAGATGAGTTTGGCATGCATGAGCGAGAATACTACTAGGATTGGTGGCCTCAAGATAGATCTGAATGGTAAACAAAATTCATATAACAACTCCAACGTAGTTGGGACAATGCTTCGACGATGATGATGATGAAAAAAAATAGATGAGTTTTGATTTCCACTATATTCTAGAAGCTTTTCACCATTTGAAGAGAATGCCTAGTAAGATAAGGCCCAAAATTCTCATATGATAAGAGATGTCATTTCTCTTACTTTCCTTTGCAAAACCTTTGCACCTTGTTATAATGTCAAAAGGCCTTTACACTATCTTAGGGAAAAAAGGGCTTTACAATAGATCTAGACCAACTTTGAACTGAGTAATCCTTGATAGTAAGAGCTAAGAACTCATCGTGGATATCCAGAGAAGCATCCATCTTCTCATTAAAATGATCTGATCCAACGGTTACATAAACATGTGTCCAATTCTCAAGTACTTGATTAACAAATTGGGATCACTGTTTCTAAAGGGAAAAAAGAAGAAGGAAAAAAAAAGAACATTTAGTGAGTATAATAGAGAGGGAAGTATGGCATCTATGTTCTGCACTTCTCCTTTCATCCCAATTCTGTAAGCGATGAATGAAAAACTTATAGGTTTTCAGTCATCAAGCAGTTGGTAGCCATCTAGTCGTTCGCAAAACTTTCAACTATAGGAGTTCTGCACAAGGACAGTGAGATTTTCAATCTTGGCTCGGCTGTCATAAAAAATAGAACCACCCTGAATTAAAGGCGCTCCGCCACCATTGTTATTCAAGACTCACAATCATAGTCAGTGCACCTTCAACTTCTCTGTTCATTCATTTATAGGGCTAGAGTTCTTAAAAAATGTCTAAACTCTTTTTTTTTTTTTTTTTTTTTATGTTAGTATACGTGTCTTTTATATAATACAAGACTATGGTTATAATGGAACTATGGCAGCTATATGGTTGATGTAACTAAGGATGGGATGATGAGAAGATGAGATCAGAGAAAGTGAGATTAAACAAGGATAGAAGATGGAAAAGGTTTATCATTTGTTGCCCTTATCCTTGCCACAATCTACCATTCCCCTTCGAATGGGTTCATTCCAATTTTTTATTTGTCTATGCCACTGATTGTAAATACAAAGACACTGAAATTCATGATAGAAATTTAAAGAACCAAATGAAGGTCTAACACTTGAGAAAATTGGACTCCAAAGAGAGCTAAAGAGTGTTGCACCAGCAGAGAAGGAAGCTTAATTAAATCCTATTTTTGGACAAGCTCTTGAGAAATGATCCAGACCTTGCAATCTCCCTGAGCGGTTTCTCAGTAAACCTGATCAGATTATAAACAAATCCTCCAGCAATGGCACCAACTATAGGCCCCACAATGTATATCCACAACCCTTTATACTGGTTCATGACAATGGCAGGACCAATGCTCCTTGCAGGGTTCATCGATGCTCCAGATATCGGCCTACATATAACATCTAGTGTCAGAACATATTAATAAATTTAGCTCTTTCTAAAATAGTATTAAGAAAGAGAAACAATCTAATCTTCAATTGTAATCAATTTTTCATGTAATATATTGTGACATGAATCAGCTGTGGAGTTGATGGACCTAGAAATTCTAGACAAATATACATTTGATTAAATATTGTTGCTTTTCATGTTTACTAATACCCGATGATTTGAAAAGAATGCCTTTAGATAGGACTACGCATTTATCCTTTTGTCAAAGGGGTAAAAAAAGATGGATTACCTGCTCGTTTGATAGGAAATGATTACCCACCCATCTCTAATAATCTTATATGGTAGGAATGTGATGGTCCTATCTAAATATCCACCTTAAACCCTTCACTCCTCACCTCTATAATACTCTTTTGATAAAGCCACCGAGACTATTCTGGATTATAGCTCAGCTGGCTATAGACACCAATGCCTCCTTAGGAGATGAGAGTACATTCAAGTTTAGGGTTCCATGGGCGAATAAAAAAAAAAAAACTTTGCTGTTAATTCCTAAGAATTCAATAAGATGCTGGCAAATGAGCCATAACTGATTGTTAGCATGAGGACAGAAAGTATCCATTATAATTGCTACAGCAGTAGCACAACACCAAACTTTATTAGATCCCCTATATTTAAAAACATATATAGAAGCACCTTGACTCACCCAAGCTGAGATTGATTCAACTCAGTTAGATTTTGAGTGACAGATGTCAATATTCACTCATTGATATTATTATTATTTTTGCTACAAGGCATACAAACACCACTCATGCCCCTAACCAGCTAAGCTACAGCTAGGGGAACGCTCGATTTTTTGTTTTGTTATGTGTGTTATGTTTATTTTTTTCAATTGTCCTGGTGTGGTCCAGTTTAAATTCTCAGACATGGCTTGATCGAGTATTTAAGTAAACTAGCTGATTTTTCCAGTTGAATTGATACTAAAGTTTTTATAGAATGAATAAAAATAGAATTTGATGCACTCAGCTCTGTCTTTGTTTCCTGAATCTGTTTCCCATCCTGGTAATTATGATTGAACATGTATTGATCCTATCCAAACTTCAATAATTCTAACAAACCTGTTTTCTTGATCAAACTTAGTATTTGCTTTATAATATTACCAATGATAATCCTGAGAACTTCAATGTTTTATTAGATCTTGCTGACAATTCTTATGTTTCAGCAGATGTCCCACAAACAATGAGTTAAGTCTCTACACAACTTACAACAAAAAAAAAAGTCCCTTCACAACTCAATAAAACTACATTGGAATCCAATCACTAAATTGCTCCTCATAGGAATAAATAGAGAAATACTCTGCCTAGGAGATGTCCATAACTATCAATTGATTAATTGTTATAGTTACTTCTCTTCCAAAAAGATGAAAGAAAGGAAGTAAACTCCTAAACCAATCAAGTTCTTGATATCAAAATCAGTAACTATATTGTGGACATGATGGGCTTGATTAAATCACATGATAAGACAAACCCTCCCCTGCACATTCATGCTCACACTTATTTTCCGAATTTATAGTAAAATTAGAGTTAGAAATTACCCTGCAATTAAGACATTCAGTAGTATTGTTGCTCCGACTGCAATTCCAGCCAGTTCTCCAATCTACAAATAAAAGAGAAAAGTTTTAAATAAGAAAGGTGGCATTGATATAAAGGGAGGAAACCAGTTCAAATTCTTCTTACATCAATGATATATGATTATTTACCATCCAACCCAAAATTCTATGACTTCGTAAATGGCTCAGAAATTTGAATTCAACAGATAGCTACACAATGACAAAACATTCCGTGTTTCTAGTTTACTCAGCAATAAGTAGAAGAGCAGCTGAATTTTCAGTTTCGTTTAGTGCAGTAATGTTAAAGAGTTTTGTTTAAAGTGTCACTTTTATGTGTTGAAACCCTATAAGAGAAAGGGCTTTTGGTGATTCAAGTTTCATCTTTTTTGCAATTTAGAGGAGAAAAGTGGAAAAGACTTGGGCCTTTCTACTAAATTGGGTGACAGGGTTTTCTCTGGATTATAATAGTATCTTTGGATAAGATTGGATATCTCTAAAATTGATCTTTTCTTTAAGCAATATATTTTCTCCTATACAACTTGTTTTAGTAAATATAGTGTAGCAGAAAATCTTCTCCACTCTTTTTTTTCCACTTCAAATTCTCTCCTTCGTCAATTTTCACCTCATTTAACTCTGAAATTTGATTGAATGAAGAGAAAGGTAGAGAAAACTGTCCATACATCAAATTTTGTACCGTGAATGAAGCAAAAGTGGAGAAAACTTTCCAGAGTATCAATCTGAATTGCAGACAGTTTTCTCCTCCTTTTTTCTCTACATCTCCTTGGATCCATTTGGATGAGGGAGAAGTTTGGAGGGACAGTTATGTCAACTTAAGGTCTGTTTGGATGAGGAGAAAATGTGGAGAAAACTATCAAGAAGGAAATTTTGTATGTGGACAATAGTTCTTCCCTTACTTACACCACCTATTTTTTTCTTATCCAAATGACCCCTTACAGATTCATTCCTTCCTTTCACAATATATAAACACTCACTAGTTAAAAAAAAAAAAAAACCAACTTAGCATTTAAAACAGATTACCGCTCTACTATCTGTTGCTACACCAGAAATGACAAACATCAGGAGAAAGGTGATGATAATTTCAAGGACTAGAGATTGAAGGTTCGAATCCACAGGCATTGTTCCGAAGAAATGTGGAGTGCTTGAATCGAGTAACAAGCGCAGAGTGCCGCTGCTGAGAACCGACCCCAGCAGTTGCGCAGCTAAATAAAGAGGCACCTGCACAGGGTATAGTGACAACCGATATCATAATCTTAATGATGGACATAACCAATCATTTTAATCAACCTCTTCCATGAAAAAAAAGATGAATTACTATGTAGTATACCTCACCTTTGCTTGATCAAACTCAATCATATCACACAGATCCCTCCCCCATAGATGAACTCACTCAATCGCACTCCAATCAGAGTTCTATACACCACTGGATTGAATGTCCAGAAGACAAAAGTATATATTTGACACACGAATAGTCCAATGTGTGAAACTCTTGGGAAACCTACATGTAGGTAGGCATCTCATATGAATGAGTTTGAGTCATAGAAGGGGGTGCACCACATATGTTAAATTAGATTCTAGTCATATAGCTATCTGGTTTACAACTAGTTCAATTTGCATTCAAGTATGCAATTTTCAGTTTGGTACTAATTATCGTACTTCTCCAATTTGCAAGGTTCTCATTCACTAACTTAAACCATGCATGTAAATTGGTGTGGGAGACAGAGAACTCACCTGCTGCAATGGGAACCGTCTAAAAATGGCGAATGTGATCGTGACTGCTGGATTAAAATGTGCACCAGAGATATGGCCCACTGAGTAGACCATGACCATGACAATCAAACCCCATGTGATACAGACTCCTGGAAATGTTACAGAACCATATATCTTGTTTACAGCTACAGATCCGCATCCAGCAAAGACAACAAAATAAGTTCCAATCACTTCTGCGATTATCTACAAATAAGAAACGTACTACATCAGTCAATAAATATAGATTTTCCAAAAAACTAATACAAAATATCACTGTAATTATGGTTTCAGAACATGGTTTGGGACGACGTATGAGCTGATACAAAAGTTTCCCTTTAGAAAAGATTCAAAAAAATAGTTAGGAAACAAAGACTTGCAAAACTTCATTCCCTAATTGTTTTCAGGATTAAGAGTGCTTCAGAACTGAAGGTTAAACAAAACAACATGATAAATATATACAATCTAGTCCATTAGAGAGGCTTTGGACCTACATACTCACAAGTCTAACTCAAGTGTTCTGTGCCTCCTGTGGTAGCTAAGTTTTGTAAACAATGGTCTACTTGAAATATATAAACTCATGAATACAACAAATATGGTATGGCAAGGCAAGAAATAGACAAAACCCAAACTTGCCTGAGCTCGATTTGGGTCAAAATCTATAGTTCATTACCTGCCCCAAACTTATAGTTTTTATTAAAAAATAAAAAAGAAAAAAGAAAAAAATCACTTCCAAACCATCTTCTCTTAGGGAGTGTTGGGGTGATCACCTGTTTAACTTAACTGGTTAACCATTGTTAATAAAGGATCTCGTAATGTTACTTGAACTCCATTCTCACCACCTTAATATACTACCAAAAAGCCTCTACCGGAAAAAAAAATGAAAAAGCAATTAAAATAAAAATTATTTTTTTAATGTTTGCAAATATAATTCAAAAGAATCTCTCTTTAAAAAAGTGATAAGACAATTAAAAAGGGCGTAAATCTATATCAACTAATACATAAGAGCCCCTTTATTTACATTGTACTGAATTCTTAGGAATTCATGGTAAAAATAAGTTTCATTGAATGTATATTACAGAGGTGAGGGGTGACACTGACACAAATGGGAACCTAGCTTTCCTAGAATCTTATCGAATTTCTTGGGTTCTTGATTGTCATTTAAGGATTTACGCATTTATTTTGTGTCTATGCCCTTTTTTTCTTGTTTTCAATTATTGCCCCTTTGATAAGAGGACATTTCGTAGGAATTAATTGCCACCAAACAAACAACTCTAAGAGCACGTTTGTATAATGCCCCTGGAAACTATTTCAATAGAGTTGCTTGCTTTTTCCATTTCCGTGGAAAACACTAGAATGCATGCAGAATAGGAATACAGATCACATGGGTAACAATCATAGCATTCCAAATCTGCATTCTAGAAAAGCCATCTGGGGCATCATGGTAAGATATTTACTTTATATCCATTCTTATTAAAAAAAAATACAGCCTAATGCATATTAGGAATGTCACTATCTGCATTCTCTATTAGAATTTAGAAATGCCATCTAGGGCATATGAAAAGATTTTTACTTTTTATCCAATTTTTCATTAAAAAGTATAACACAATGCAGAAAAAAATCAACAATTTTTTTTAAACCAATGGGCTTAAAAGGTCACAACCAAGCAAAGTTATGCTATTTACATCACTTTATTTATCCGGTTTTTCCTGCTACAGTAAATTCCATGTTTGATGCTGCCACTATACCGTAATAAAAAATAGAAAAGTGAACTAAGTTTTTCAAGATTATGTAGAAAACATCATAGGGTTGGTCCGGGCACTGCACAAACGTGCCAGAGAGAGGAATTAATCCTCTGAAGTGCCCGGGAGAGGAATCTTCTCTTCAGAGGATTCCTTGGTGACATGACATTGAAATAAGGCTTTCCTCATGAGGGAATGGACACAGAAAACTCACTTTCTGAGTTAAGTTGACAGCGGTAGAGGAACACCACGTCGGGTCTTCTTGGGAACGTTGAGAGCCAACTGTTGCATTTCCTTCCTCTGCTTTTGACAGTTCCTCTACAATGGATACTTCATCTGTTTTGGCCATTGCCAAACTCACTCACTCACTCAGACTCTTTCTATTGATGGATGGATAATGGATGTTTGTATCTATATACATATATCTACATTCAACGAAGGCAAAACGTGTTTGATGACTCGATCATTTGTGGGGATATTGCTTTCTATATCTAACATGGATATGGGACTTATCATTTATCGCAGTTGACTACACATAAGGAAACATGAGCTGTATTACTGTTACAGTTTCTTCAACCAAAGAAGGTTTGAAAAAGTAAAATTATAACTAAATTGAGATCGAATCCTCTGGCACGTCCACAATAGGATTTGCAGTAAATAATGTCTAGAACTCCACTTTGGGGTCCACATAATGATAATTCGAGCCATTCATCTTGAATATCAATCCCCTCCTATTGAACTGAAATTTCGACTGAGATGAAATTTAAGATAAATGTTCGGATTATCATCATGTGGACCCGACGGTGGAGTTCTTAGCATTCGTTATAGGGAAACCAAATCATGGACGTGACAGAGGATCCGGTCTGGGCTCAACTGAAATTCCCAACTGCACCCCCTCCCAGAAGGGGTAAAGAACAGATGGCAGGATGTGGGGCTTCAGTCACTGTAGAGCTAAAAAGAGAGATTTTTTTTTTTTTGAACCTATATGATAAGCAAAGTCTAATGGTGGCCCATGCAGTTCATATAAAGGAGGATTTTGATGAGATTTGGTTTTCTGTTTTCTTCCCAAAAAAAGATCTTATATGCATTGATTGTAATTCATAAAAAACTCTGGTATATGGAATAGGAAAGATAAGAAAAAGGAAAGAGAAGGCTCTTTTAGTAGATGATGATTGTGAACACTATATGGTGCACAATTTGGCCATCTTGGTCTGAGAATATACACATGACATGGATTGTAGGTCCAAGAATTCAATTTGATGTAGAGAGAATAATCAGAATACTGTATGGGATGGATTTTAGGAAGGGGTCAATTCTCTTTGGGAGATCACAAAAATTCAAAATTGATAGAGACAGATTTACTCTCTATTAGTAAGGAAAGAAAATAAATTTAACAGGGACTGGAATGTGGATTATGGGGAGGAGTTATTTGCTATTATTAAGGGAAAATAAGTTTGATAGGACATGGGTTTTGGTGAAGAGCTGTTATTGCCAAAATTATTGGGTTTTAATTTAGAGGAGCATGAGGACTGGCATGACTTGAGGATATACAGATATTATGTCAACGAGAGAGGTTTTAAATGAGAGGTTGGCACTTCAAATGAGAGAGATTTAGGATAGATTGATTAGATCTATAGCTCAAATTAAGTGGCGGGACACTTTAAAGTTGGCATTCTCTACCGCCTTCCTCCTTATTGCTTTAATATATATATATATATAATATAATATCCACGCATCGAGTCTTTGACATGCTATGCAAATTAAAGTGAAAGAATATGTTAGTTCATTCTAAAATGCCAACAGATAAGGAAGCTGTAAATTACATAAATATCCAGCTAGCAACCGTAGCAAATTATGTTCCATCTTCTCTTAGTTCATTTTTTATTAAATGGGAGATTAATTTGACGACGCCCATTTACGCATATTCATCTTTGTTTCTTCCATGTTAGCTATTTTTACAGAAAAAAAAAAAAAAAACATTTTCCTTATCAATTCCTCTCTCTCACAGCCGGAGGTGCTCATTATTACAAACTCAAAATTGCTTTTTCAAGAGGTAACCAATAAAAAAAATTATGTTGAAATGAACAGGCCCAATATAACGAAATTGCTTGTTCAAGAGGTAACCAATAAATAAATTTATGTTGAAATGAACAGACCCAATATAATGACTGTGAGAGAGAGAGAGAGAGAGAGAGAGAGAGACCAATAAGGGTGAGGGACACAGAAGTTGTTGGGCGATTGAAATTTGTTGTGTTAGTTTTACCAGATTTATGGTTGTCATGATAGGATCTGAGGGTCAACAATTCCATAAAACTAAAACCAGTGGAGAGTTACTGGTATCATAAATTTCATAATAGAATATTCAAGGGAAGGCTAGTCCATGCCTAAGCAATGGGAGTCTTAGAAATGCTGCTATAAGATATAGCCTAGTATACAAAGAACCACAGGTAGGGACTTTTTTTTTTTCTCTTCCATGATAGTATTAGATGGAAGTCGATGGGAGACTTTACCTTTTCTATCGTAAGAAATGGGAGACTTTTCAAAACCACTTAGCCCACGAGTTTGGATTCTCTATCGCTTTCATTGGATGGTGACCTGTTGTGGATCAATCTCGGTAACACAAATCTCATGCACATGTTATTGTTCTAATTTCAAAATGTAATGTACGTGGCTGACATGACAGATCGTGATTGGTCCACTTACAGTCACCGTGCAACAAAGGGAATAGAGGATCTGAAATATTTAACTAACATGAATAATACTCAAAGGTTAGTCACACAAGAAAGCCCTTTCATGCCTCGGGCCTGACTGTCTCATATAACTGAATTCAAAGAAGTCGGAAACTTGTATTTCTAGAAGTGATTGACATTGGGATAAAAATAGAGGTGAATCTATAAAAATGACTACCGTCACGTTTGATAATAAGTGGGGAATCCGTAAGAAATCCACAAATATTTGGATTTCTCACCACCCATAGAGCAATGATTCCTCAATGAAGATTTGTATTGTATGGTTGAGGATTTGATGTGAACATTAGTGCATATTGATGCTTTAAGCTGAGGACAGTTAATATTGATCCGTTAATACATAAAAATGAGAATTTCTTAATTCTATAGGGATAGGTGGTACCTAAAAATCTACAAAAATAAAGATTTCCACTAGCTCAAATTCTTGGGCATTTTCAATTGCCAAACGTGAGCTTTTCGGATCTAAATGAAAAACAGGGGAGAAAATTTGTAAATTTGATTGCCAAACTCACAAAAAATGAATAAAGAGATATGAAATGAATACCCTTTCCATCACCTTATGATAAAATTCTAGAAAAGTGAAGGTCTCATCTACATGTCCACCCTATATCCCTCACCCTCACTTCACGCTGGGACTTGTGAGAAACCCAAACTACGGCGAAAGAGTGCCTACTCAGATGGGAGGAACGCCTTCTCCCATTTGAAGGGAATGGGGGGACCAATATATCCTTGAGTAATTAGGGGAGAAACAGGGTAATTAATTGGGCAGCCCCTAACTAGTTCTCAAATTTGTGTTCAGCAGTTCAGGGTAGGAATCCCACCACTACGGTTTTAGTTGGAATTACATTATGAGATAAATTGCTTGTCTTCCCTCCCATCGTCCACATTAATGTCATGCTGAATTTTCAATCCCCGTGCCGTCTAAAGACCAAAGGTCCCTATGCTTGAAAGGTGGGCATAGAAAATTTTGCACAAGTTCCATGGAGGATTTCCATAATTAAATTAAAAATCACCCCTACCAGATAATCTCAATATTCCCAAGTGAGAATCACTAATGGCTGCTAGCATTTGTCTTCTTGAGACACCTCCTTTTAGATCTGCCATCACATGAATCAGATTTCAAGTGTCAATTCTTAAGACATGGGTCAAACATCTTGACAAATTCAAAAGAAGATGATTAAAGACTGATTCAGCGTTGTCCTCACCCCATACAAGACCCTTGGTTACTACATAATTACAAACAAGCCCTTATGAATATAAGCTATGCTCATATCCTATTAGAGTGTTCGTGGCTGGGTTAGGCTGCCTGAACTGTGCTCAAGCCCGTTTGCTTATGGTTCCTAATAGACACCCTGGAACCAGCCAATTGGTTTGGAAGTTGGGCCATGACCCAACCCATTTGCAAAATTTATCCAATCCTTTGGTAATAGGTCTGGCTGAGCCCAGCCTTTTATATTTAAATATATATATATATATATAAAAGCTTAGTCTTGCACATTTGACTATTGAATCTGAAAGTTAGGCCCATCTAGACGTCCCGCGGATCTGAAAACACAGCCCAAATATGCTCTGATCTGGTTAAGCTTATGCTGGTCCTGCACTAGGGATGTAAATGGGTGCTCGATTCTTTGATTACCCAGAGGTTCCGACCAGTTAAAAACCGGCTCTGGGTCCTTATTTAGGCCCCGATAAGTAAATGGGTTCGGGTCCGGTTCTACCTTGGTTAGGACCCGTGGACCCAAGACTCGATGTATTACCTCAATTTTTGAAAATCTCTCCTAAAAACCATATTTTTTTAAGAAGAATATTCATGTGCATCCATCCCTCACCATAGGGTGAGGGACACTTCCATAATTGGAAATTCTCAGGTGCAAAAGATGAAAAGTCATATATAGTCATATGCATAAAATGAATATTCATGTGTAAAAAGGGAAAGTTCCCTCACCATATGGTGAGAGATAGATACACATGAATGTCCCCTTTTTTTTAATATCATTCTCTACTTAAACCCGGATCAGGATTCAGACCTGTCCCATATATGGTTCCAGTTCTGAAGCTAAGAGACTGGTTCCGAAACGGTTCCGGGTCTGAATCTGATTTGACCTTCTCCTGAATGGTTCCGGTTCTGGGTCCACCATGGACCCGGACAAGAACTGACTCGTTTACAACCCTACCCTGCACATGACCATCCCTGCAAGATGGATTGGAATTGTGGTCACTTTTTTCAGGAATGCGATGAGGTTGGCGGGTTCGAGTCGGATCCTCTGGCTACAACTGGAATTTGGGTCATCTTTCATGTGGATCATTTGCTAATGGAGATCAGTGCAATTCTATTTGAGTCTTAATTGTTCTAACAGTGTCAACCAAAAAAATTGTGTGTCCAAGACTTTGAATACATCACAGCTCAGTTCAGCTCAAACTTTGAAATACAGAAAGCCCAAAGTCCTTACCCCACGCTGGTTTATCAAAGGCCCTGCAGAAAACTAAGACCACAAAAACCTATTGAAAACAGTAAAAAAAAAAAAAAAAAGAGTAAGGCTGCTGATCTTTCTCTCTGTTTGTGACGTGTAAGAAGGAGGAATTTCCCTACTGTGATTTACACTGTCAGCCTCCTTTTGTTTTTATTATGAAGAAAGTCTTCAATCCCATTAATAGTTGTCAGCACCAGAATCACCAGATGGATAAAGTGTATACACTGGATTTGACTCCATTCCTCAAAGGTGGTTGACATGATGCTGGGCATAATTTTGATTGGAGGACGACTAAAGTGATAATAATTTCAGTGGACTAGATTTCAATTGTAAACCATTTTATGGATCTATAACATTGGGCTTAATCTTGTATCGGTGGGATAATCCAACCTTAAGAAAAAAAAAGGTGTCAAAACAACAGCAGGCCACTCATAAAATGACCATTCTTTGCATGGGCATGGGCGGCACTACATGGATCCCAATTGGGGATCCCACTGAGATCAGAAAAAATATTTAAAAAAAAAACCTATTTAATGAGAACTTTTTGACCTCACTCAATATCTAAGTTAATTGGCCATTTGTCTTAAAAAAAAAAAAAAAAAAAAAAAAACCTAATGGGCCAAATTTTTATTTTTTTAAAGAAAATTTTCTTTTTTAGACATTTTGTCTCTAAGTCTTCATTCACCCTAACTTAACCTCTAAATACGGTATTCTTCCCGTATTAGAAGGAAAAAACCATAATATTATCAAAAAGTACATGAAAGATGTTGATAAAAGTAAAAACAAATTTATTCGATTTGTGAAAGACAGTCTTTTGTTGACCCCCACTTACTCGAATTTGCCACTTATTCTTTGTATGGCCCCACCCGAAAGGTCTCCAAGGTCTAACCTAAAAATAGCACTAAATGGACAATCCTGACCATTACAGTTAATTAGTAGTTAGATACATTGTCTATTAAAAATCTCAGAATTGTATTTGTATACCTTGAATTATCAAAGAGTTGTTGTGATACTGATGTCTACTATGAGTCAAACATTGAAGCCCTGATTTCTGAAAGTGGGCCCACAATAGTAAACATTCGAGTAAATTAAGCCCAACAACCTCGCCCCCATTTTCTAAAGATAGGGACATCATATGTTCCATTCAAGTCTTCCGTGTTCAAGTTGTTCACATTCAAGTAAATGTCGATCATTAAAGTGGTAGATAGGCTGCTGAGGGCAATCATCTTATGATTAGTATCAGCAGGTTTTCTATACTGTGGTTTACCTTTTTTTCTTTCTTTTTTTCTTTTTTTATTTTTTATTTTTTTTTAACGGATGGTGTCCTAGCCTTTTAAGCCAGACTAATCCCTAGGGGCCCAGGGGAAGTCGGGTAAATCCTATATGACCCTAGTGTGGTAGCGCAGTTTCAAACCCTCGACCTTCATGAGCAAACTGTAGTCCTAGACCAACAAACCTACCCCTCGGGGTTTGATTTACCTTATTTTCTAGGCTATGTAACTCTACTACCTCCCTTCTATCCTTCTCATGAATGGTGACAAGCTAAAATTTTACAGTCATCCAATTGTTACTTTGTCGAATTTTGAAAAAGAGAGATGTTCATATGAGAGCATCTCTCACCTTACTATGAGAGATAAAGGTGGGGACCCTTGCATTTGAGTTAGGTGAGGTGAGAGATGCTCTCATAAGAGCACCTCCCTTTAAAAAAATCTTTCTCAAAGCAATATAATTATGGGTCATAGATCAAGTAGCTTGGACGATCTAATGAGTTTTATTATTTGAACAACCCTAACTCACAATGAGAATGTTCCGTCGTTGTTCTCCCTCCAATTTGGCATGGCCCTAGGTGGGATTCACAGGCTAGTTTGGATGGACTCATGAGCGAAATCCACAATCCAAACCATGTTTCTGAAAGAAAAACCCATTTTAGTAGGTTTCACTTTGATGTGTAACAATCGAGGAAAGCACAACGATGAAACGGTTTAGACCTAGACAAAGGGATACAAATGATTTGAGTTCTTTGGAAGCCATTTGTGCAAAGCCCATTTCCATGGACAACCAAGATTTTGATTGGAAACAGTTCAGTCTGAAAATCAACATTAGAGGGGATGAGGAAATTCAATCTATCCAGGTTGGATTTGTGAGACCGTAGAAGAGGAAACGCACGCTTAAATTTTAATGACTATAATCCATTGAAGTTTATTGCGATAAAGTCCAATGGCAATTAACATCCGAAATAGTGCAAAAAATACTCAAGGTCGCATGTGTATGAACAGATTGAATTGGTAACTTGAATCTTCAGGTATGAAAAGTCAATTTCTACCAAAAAAAAAAAAGAAAAAAAGTTACAACAAGTCAAAATGGGGTGCCGGGGAAAACTAAGTGATTGGGCGGATTTATATACATATGATATTTGTCAGAGTGGTGCCGGCAAGAGGAATCGCTTGAGCAAAGCCCAACAACCTCTTCTCTTTTTTTTTCCCCTCTTTTCTAATGATAAGGACATGATATGAGCTAATAAGCTATGCAAGTAATAAGAAGAAGAAAATTGAAAAAATAAAAAGAGCTATACAAGTCTTATGTGTTCAAGTTGTCCACATTCATTGTGGATCATGAAAGTTGAAGGTAGGCGGCTGCTGCAAGTCAAGTATCTTTTTGTGTCCCATTCCTTTCGTATGGTTTTATGCAGGGATGTCAAACGTTTTATGTAGGGATGTCAAACGAGCCGTGTCATGCCGTGTCAGCCCGTCTGACTAAGGGGTTGGCCCAGCATGGCCCGCGGGCACGACACGACAAAGCCCGTGCTGCGTCGTGATGTGCCTTTGTGCCTACTGTACTATAAGCTTTGTGTGGTTCTTCCCTTTTGAGAGAAAAAAATAAAGGAGGTCTTACACCTTTTTAGGCTGAAAAAGCAAAGGCCTTACATTAAATAAATAAATAAATAAATAAATAAAAAAGATACACACAAAGAAGAGTATGACATACAAATTTAAGTAGTTCTGTCAAATTCAACCTACTCCATTGAGAAGAAAACCGTTTGGATGCTTTTTACTTGAAGATTCTTTAATAAGATTACCTTCAAAACCTTTAAACTTTTTTGGATAATAAAAAAATAAAAAAAAAGACTATATTTTTTATATTTACACTTAAAATATCAAATATCCAGTGCCGTTAACCGGGCCGGGCCGGGCCGGTGACTGCAGTGCTGGGCCGTGTTGTGTCACCAAAGTTTGCTATTGTGGTTTTTTTCCTCTTTGACCACGAGATTGGGGCACTCGTGTAGCTTTACCGCTGCTTGTAGAGGTGAAATGTGGGGGATTTGCAACTTTTCCTCCACTTAAAGAGAAGGAAAAGTTGCATTTGTTGATACCGGTCTTTTATCGTATGCTAAAGGAGGATTTGCAACTTTTCATCTGCTTAGAGAGGAGGAAATCTTGCATTTTTTAGATAGGCCGCTAGTACATTCGGCGGTGAACTTCCAAACCAACTTTTTTCCTTTATCTTTATGTATGATTAACATTTAAATACAATAATAACAAGTACACAATAAATAGCTTTAAGCGTGAAGTGAAGCTAATGATTAATTTGTTTTCATTTAAAAAGAAAGTATTTTTTTGTAAGGGCGCTCATGGGTCGGGCTCGGCCGGGCTTTGGAAAGAGCATGGGGCTTATGTTATAATAGATTGGTTGTGCTCAAATATTTTTTATTTGGATTCAATGGTTGAAAGTCAGAATCCCTGCCCGACCCAAATAAACATTAACTATAAGTGAGGGAGGAGTAATGGGGGGACTCAAACCCATGACCTCTCACAGAAGGTGAGATGACCGGACAAGTTGAGTTGACCTACGACATAGTAAGAAACTCATTTTTTTGTTTAATAAGTCTAACATGGGTCGAGCTTGGGCTTCATCATTTCCTTGCGGGCAAGGCTAGTGCCATCAACTTTAGGCCAGCCGACTCAAGCTTGTGCCAGGCTTAGTCATCTAGTTTAGAAGTCGAGCCGTTTCGAACATTCCTTAGCCAGTTTTTTTTTTTTTTTTTTGTTGAAAGGAAGAGGTGATTTTTGAAATTTAGTATTTCTCAGTTTGATCCCTCCCTTTTTATTGCCTCTTGAATTAATACCTCACTTTACTTCATTGGTAAAGTAAATTTACCAAAGATGAAGTAGTTAGTGAATGAGAAGTAAACAAATAGGATGGTGTCAACTCGTGATTAAATCCTACGGACAACAACCAATATCATTAGGTTTTTCAGATCAGATCCTTATAGATGAAAACTGAGCTTCATTATGGAATAGGTAGGGGTAGGAGCGGAATGGGAACTCTCAAACCAAGTTAAAGATGGACTCGATTAACATGAAAGAATTGATCCATGACGGGTATGCTTACCTCAATTTAGGCTGATTATGGGTTAACCTCATTGATCTAGTCCTAACTGAACAACTTTCCATCTTTAGGAGAGGCATATCTCAGTAGGTGAAAAGATTTCTCAGGGTTTGATGTAGTTGAGCCTAACTTGTTTCTCATGTTTTTGGTCTTCACAAAGTGTACGTGAATTTTCAAGTTAAGATCCTTTATAAAGAAAAAAGAAAAATAATCAGACAGCTTTACCTATTATCTTTGCGGTTAACATATATTTGAATGTCCATTCAGTTATGATTATTTAAGCTACCTATTTCTTTCTTATTGCAATGATTATTTTACACCATCCATTGGATAGAGTTTTTGGTAGTCTAAAAGTGATAATGAAATCCAGTATATATTTAAGTGTCTCATGGCTATACAGATCCTATATTTTTCATGAAATTTCCTAACTAAACTTATCTTTTGTTCTATGAAATATTTGACTCTTGGATGCGTTTATACAGGATGAAAAACTGTTACCATTAGAAGCTAGAGATTCTGATAAAAAATGGGCCCCACATAATCAAGATCTCTTCATATAGTCGGGGGTCTACTTGTGATAAAAAAAAAAAGGGCCTCATATAATAAACCTATCCCCTTTATCACTGGCCAACAACTGCTAACCTTTTTAAAAACTGACCCGTCGATCCAACGGCACAAACCATTCAGATGGGTGTAAAAAAAGGGACCGGCATAAATCTGGGGTGTCCTCTACGTGTGGTCCATTCAGATGGGTCATTAGCTGGGCCCCACTATGATATAGGCATGGCGTGAAAAAAAAATACATTGGGACCCACTATGATATTTTAGGGGAAAACACTCCTCCTAATTGGGCTTACTGGAATGCATGATGATTATGAAGGTCAATTAGGTGGAAAGATTCATATGAAGCCTACCTATATGCAAAATCCTAAGTCCATAAGATCATCTTAATCTTTTAATCCATGACCCTAAAATCTAATGGTTTTTAGAGGCATCATTATATCATGATTTTAATCTAACGGTAAGGAAAAAGTTGAATGAGTGTGAAATTTGGACTTGTAAGTATTAGTGGAGGGTGTGTGAAAATACTAGATTGACTCAACCTAGGCCCCAATGACTAAAACAAGAGGGGAAGAACCAAACAAAACAATCCCCCCACCCTCTACCCACTCACAGCTCAGCTGGTCGAGGAAATGGTTGTGTATTTTTTGAGGCGAAGTCCCCCCAGAGCAGAAAATCCAATAGTCAATTAACTAATTAAGTTCAACCCCCACCTCTAAAAACTCAGAAAGGAACATTAGAAAAGGTCGGTGCTTCCCAAAATTTATATAGACGTGGATAATTTTGCCTCTCTTGTTCGAGGAAGGCAGTTTAGCCTGTGGGCCAGCCATTAGATCACATTACTCACTGTAGGCCCCCACCAAAGATCATGTAAAGCCCCTAAATTCCTCACACACACGTGCAATGCATGCGTGCACTCCTTGTATTAATTATTAGCGTAGTCTGTCCTTGACTAATCTCAATATGAAATGGAAGTCCAGTCAAACCGGCTTTGCTGACCCAAAATGTTCTCCTTTGTCCTCCCAAAACCAGTAGCTTTCGGTCATCTGAAGGCATTGAATTGAATCCCCTCCAACCATACAAATTAAAAAAAAAAACTCCCCTCCCTCACCCTTTAAAACTCAAACACCACCACAGAGGGAGAGAAACTAAAACCAGACACACCCACCAAACCCAAACAACCAAACCATGGAGGTACTCTCACCACCCCATCTCTACAGAAGCATGAAGCTCTACTTGCGAAGGAGAAAGTACCAAAAGCTAGATGGTTCTGGGAAGAGGAACGTCAGGGTGGCTAGGCTCGGAGGAAATGTTAAACGGTCTTGGAAGATTCGGGTGATGCCGAGGCTGAGGTTGAAGCTGAGGGTCTTCTTGCCTTCGCCAGTTAAGATTCTGGCTCGGTTGCGGGACGCTTATGTGGATGCCATGCTGAGGTTTGGGGGAAAGGCTGGGTCTCTCCGCAACAGTTCGGAACCGTCGTTTGGAGTGCAGAAGGTTCCCAAGTCTAAGAGTACTCGAGTGACCCAATCCTCTATGGAAGATTTCGAGAGCCGGTTGATGTTGGAGATTTACAAGTCGATTGTTGCTTCTAGAGAACTTGCTGCGTTACGTTAGTGATTACTTGCTATGAAGGAGAAGAAAGTCTCTCCATTTCTCCTCCTTTTCTTTTCTCTCTTTTTTTTTTTTCCTCATGAAAAGATGAAGTGTAATGTTGGGTTTTATGTTTTTCTTCTTTTTTTTTGTACTTTGTTCTGTCTAGGTTTTTTATTTGATTTTTTTTTTTTATAACTATTCATTAAGAGTTGTTTTTATGAGCTTCACTGGAAGAAGTATGTTGATGTGGAAAAGCTCCAAGCTAAGTTGTCCATGGGTAATATAAATCTGTATATAGTGTCTTTTGTTGAGTAAATTGTTGTAACTTGTACTTCTGGAGCTTGTATTGAGTTTTTCTGAAGCAGATTTATTTATCTATTTTTAACTTTCTGGGTTTACCAGAACTACTTTGGTTTTTCTTTTTTTTGGGCTATTAAGCAGGAATGAATGATACTTCAAACTTGAAGACCCACTTTAAGATCAACTGTTTTTTAAGATTCTGTTTTTAGACTCTAGACTCTTCTACCTGATATTACCTTTGATTCTCACTACCAAAACTTCTTGCAAGTGGGTTTACATCCGGATGCAATTTAATGTACAAAATACAAAAAAATTTAGCAGATGAAAGATGATCTTTTCCTTGCTGCCTTACCAGTTACCACTCTCCGGATTCCCAACTGCTGTGAGAGGGAAAGGTGGTGCGACAAGGTTATTCTATTAATGGATACACTGGTTTCTCATTTTGTCAAGTCTCAGCATTAAAACAGTGAACATTATTTTTAGTTTCAGCATTAAGACGATTTGTTGATAAGCGTTTGGTGAACCATATGTATCAATTTGGTCTTTTTTTTTTTTGGGTTGTGGCTCACCAATGGGTGATAACTGATAAATGAGGAATACGAGTTGTAATTAAAGAAAGAGGTTTGTTGAGACCATGACTAATAGGTCCAAATGTACACATGTAACTGGTGAGGGGAATAATCAAATAATGCATGAGGTTGGGTCATGTTAAGGATGTCAATGGTATCCAAAATATATATATATATATATATATATATAAGTGACGAGAATTTAGTGATTGTATAATGATCATGCTTCAATCCATCCTTCCGTCACAAAGAGTAACACAAAAGGCTGCATTTGGTTCAAAAAAAGAAATCAGTAAAATGAGGGAGAAACAAGGGGAAGACACGAAATGTACTTGAACCAAAGTTGGACATTCATATATATACCATTAACTTTTTTTCATTACTTGAAAACAAGTTCCATTTTTATGAAATAAATTAAATATCCATGCACGGCCCAATGCTGCATTTTATATGACAATTTACAAATATAAAGATGAAGATCAACCAAATGGTATGATCATTAAAAGAAAAACAGTACTCAAAGACACATGATCATCACTATTCACTAATTAAGGACTTCGAAGAAAAGCTCATTTGAGATTTTCCTTTGCAATTCATTACTGGTAAGTATCATGATATCTACTGCAACTTTGTCAAGCTTTATAGACTTTATGTTCCCATTTTCCTGTTCTGTTTACTGTAGTTTTAATTGAGAGTTGTTCGGTTTTTGGGATTTTTAGATAAATATAAAAAAAATTTCAAGTTGACAAATACGACAGGGGGCTCAAATACTTCGTAACAATAGCAGAGGACCTATATTTTATGATATCATGGAACAACCCGACATTCTATTATTTCATGGAACAATCTGAAAGACCTACCATATATTTATATGAATATATGTTTCTAAATTTACAAAAAAATAAAAATAAATAAATCCCTGTATTATAATGTTGACATGACAGCGCCACTGTGGCAGTAACCTATTTGTAAATATTGAAAACTTCTGCCTTACAACATGCTTAACGTCCAAGCCTACCTAATATTGGTTTAGTGGTTTCCTTTGTTTTGATTCCTTTGATCATTTGTAATTTCTTTCTATCATTTATTTCAACTAAACAAATTGTTTGATCTTAGGTCGAAGGGTATGATATCCCTTCTTAATTCCGTTTGATTCAAAGTTCACGGGAGTAAGTATGGATGCTACTTATCTTGAATTTCTTTAGCTGACCATTGCTACAAAAAACCGAAGGCGTTAGTAGAGGCAGTGGAAATACTTTTCAATATTTTCCATCGGATGGAGCCCACTCCTCAATACTCCCCCTCAGGTGGAACCCGACCGGCCCACTTTTAGCAGCACGCTTTTTTTTTTTTTTTTTCGCGCCAAGTCGTTTCTCCTGGGATTCGAACTCACGACCGGTTGGCTCTGATACCATGTAATAAACCATATACCAACCCAAAAGTTTAAGCTGATAGGTGGAAGGCCCATACAAGTATATTACATGGCATCAGAGCGGGTTCCGATTCCGTTGTTCTTGTGTAGCCCGCATGACCGTCATTCTTGTGTAGCCCACGTGACAGGCCCCGCCCATGAAATCCGTTGGGCCTGCACGTGAGGGGGAGTATTGGGAAGTCCTACATCCCACATCACCTAAGTAATAGGCTTGACATGTCTTAATATACCTGTATGAACCTTCCACCTATCAGCTTAAACTTTTAGGTTGGTATATGGTTTATTACAATTTATGGTTAAGTTAGATTTAATCTTAATCTCGAAGTCAAGTAGTGTCAAAAGGTCAGAATGACGCAATGTTGCCATGAGAGATTTCTTGGAGCTTTGGGTGCATAGCACTCATGAGCCAACCACACAATGAAGTCTATTTTGGATTATGTATTTCTTTACTACTTTGAGAGTGATAAAGGACCATCTCAGGTAAGGATGACATCATACGGTTTAAAACTTGAACAAAAAGAACATCCAGCCTATCATGGCCATCATTGTAGGGCACTTCCACACCGACTCACAGGCGGATTCAGAATTCGCTTGCATGTTTTGGATGAGGACTCAAGTCCGGTGGAGGCTGTTGGCCAAGTGGGTCCAAATCAATTTGGTTCGGAGTCATGGGTATTTTGGTAATTGTATCAGGACTTTTTTATTGACTAAGATAGTTTCTTGGGAGATAAGAAAGAGAGCATTATATATATATATATATATATATATATATGTGTGTGTGTGTGTAACCCAAAAGATGTACTGTAACAACACAACTAATCAAACAAAGAGTGAATCCAAAAGAGAGTCGAGTTTCTTTCCCGTGGACATAGGCAAGATTGCCGAACCACGTAATTCTCTTGTGTATGATTGCTTGTTCTTGTGTAGTTGATTGATTGCTCGATCGCATTGATTCACGTTTCCGCATACATGCGCACAACAGAGGCAATTGCCACCAAAACTATATATATAGGCAATGTTGCTTCCATTCCTATTTGTATGGGCTTTTTTTCTGTGTGTGCAGGCTCATTTCCCATTTGAATGGACTGTATTCCTATGTATGTGGGCTCTCACTTGAGTCCCAGCGCTCTTGGCTAGGTTAAAAAAAAAAAAAAAAAAAAAAAAAGACCTTACATGTGATCAGGCTGCTTCAACTTCAACTGGTGGGACCCACTTCGAGGAATTCCCACTACATGTGACCTACTGTTTGTTGTCGACCATTCATCATGTTTCTAATCGACCTCCGTTCACATTTTATCATCAAATGCAAGTTATCATCCGCTGGACAATACTTGGCTACCTCATTACAAGTGTTGGGCCTTTTTTATTCATTGGGTAAAGTGTTGGGTTAGATTACCTTGTGGCAATAAGAAATTCCACCACTAGATTTTCATGTGAAATTTATGAGATAACGGCTTTTTTTCGTATGGTGTATACCACAAATGTGGGTGCTCAATTTTCAATCTCCACATACCATCCAATCCCTCACTTTGAAAGGTGGGAAGTGAGAATATCACATGAGTGGCATGGGGGAATTGGATAATTTAAATTGAAAAAAAAAAAAAAAAAAACACCCTATACTATAATGGCAGTTGGCATTTGTCTTGTTTTAAGGCACCTGCTTGCAGATCTGCCATCACTCCACCGTCCTAAGCTATAAATTAATTTCAAGAGTACTTCAAAACATGAGTCAAATATGTTGACAAATCCAAAAGAAGGTTATTAATGACTAGTTCAAAGTCGTCCTCACCCCACTTGAAGACCCAGTTCTTATTATTATTAGCCATGGGCTAGGACCCAAAAGACACCACATAAGTGGGAAGAGGAGTCCCACACTATGAAAAGGATAGGCCAGGGAACTGTGGCATATTTAGGAATTGATCTCTATGCAGCTGGGTCACATGCGGGTTGCCAGCCAATTAGGTGACCCTTGTTGTCAAATAACCCTACTTACAACATAGTTACATATAAACCCTTCAAAGAATTTAAATAATAATATTTACTGGAAAACTCACGCCATATAAGAACGTTTTTGGAAGGGTCAGGCTGGCTTGTGGCTGCTTATGGGTCCTAATGGGTTCAACCCATGGGTTTAAATTGAGGCCATGACCGGGCCCATTTGCAAAATCTATTCAGTCCTTTGGTGCTACTATGTGAGCTTAGTCTTGCACATTTGACTAGTAAATCTAAAATTTAGGCCCATCAACATTCCATGGATTTGAAAAACTGCCCAAGTATGCATGCCCAGGTATGGGTCAAGCTTAGACAGGCTAAGCACACGCCAACCCCCACAAGAAGGCTTGCAATTGTCTTCACTTCTTCATAAAAAATGCGATGAGGCTGGCAGGTTCCAGTCATTTCCCCAGTGGCTATAACTGGATTTGAGGTCTGCTTTCATGGATCACTACTAGTGGAGATTATTTCAATTCTACGGAGTCCAAGTGTTCTCACGAGGGTACCAAAAGGAGTTTTCTCGTGGGTAATTAATCTGATAGTGAGAATAATTTTGATTGCAGTGATTTTTTATAAGATGATAATAATTTCGGAGGGCTGGATTTTGAATGTAAACCACTCGACGAGTTTATATAAAACATTGGGCTTAAATAATCTCTGTGGGGTGGGACAGTCCAACTCTTTTCGTTTTGAAAAATAGGTCTTAAAACAACAGTGGGCCACACACATGAAATGAGCTATTCTTTGTTGGGCACTCGGGCCCAACTGTGGAAGGGTCCCCAAGATCCAACCTAAAAATTGCACTCAATGAACATCCGTAACAGTTAGTAGTTAGAAGCATGGTCCATTAAAATTCTAAAGATGTAGACATCATATAAGCTATACAAGTCTTCCGAGTTAAAGTTGTTCACATTCAGTTTCTTGTCTGATGACGACACACCCAAGTTAATGTTGATCATGAAAGTAGAAGGTAGGTTGATGCAGGGCAATTATTTTGAGTCCAGATCCTTTGAGCTCTTAAACTCAGTATCAGAAGGCAAGTGTGGTTCAACTTACTTTTTACTCAATTACCTCCCTGTCATCTCTCTTATAGTTGTTGTATTATTTTTGTTGGTGAGGAATAGAAAACATTCCAAGAGAAGAAACCAACAAACAGCACAAAAAGAGAGAGAGAGCCAAAAGAAACATCCAAACCAACAAAAAAAGAAAAAAAAAGGTAAAAGGCAAAAGGCAAAAACAGAAGACTTAATCATCATTAGACTAGAAAAATTTAAATCCTAATAGACCCCTCTTAACGAGGAAGTGGGACCCCTGTTGGGATCTATTGGGATGTGAATAACTTTAAATGAATCAAAGGATCCACCACAAGCTAGGATGTGCCTATCCAAATAGCCCTTAATAGCCTTGACCATCTCCAAAGCAGTCTTATGAATTGTTAGAAGCTCAAATCTGTCTATCATCCAACTGGTACTTGTGTTAAAACGGGGGAAAAGAAGGCCTTCTAAAAGCCTTAAAGTCAAGGGTCATAATTCAAGCAGTTAGGATGATTTAACAACGTTGATAATTTGCACACCCCTCATTCTTATTGAGAGTGTTCTATCCCTATCCTCATATATATAATTGGCATGGTCCAGTGTGGGTCTCATGGCTAGTTTGAATGGTCTTATGAGCAAAGTCCAAAGTTCACCTTTTATTTCTGAAAGAAATATGCATTTTAGTAGGTTACACTAGGTGCATGACAATCAAGTGAGGTACACAGATGAAAAGGTTGAACCTAGATTAAAGGAATATAGGATATCAGTCCCGTCAGGTAATCCTAACATCAGTTTTAAGTTCTTAATGTTTAATAGATATACACCGTTAAAGTTATTGTGATGAACTCCATTGGAAGATGTCCCCATTTGTAGGTTTGAATGTTCAATAATCCGCTGGTAGCTCAGTGGTGATACTCCTCCCTTTCATGGAAACAACTAGGGGTCTATTGAGCATTTTGATTTTAAACACAATGAGTCTTATGATTGAAAACATAATTAATCATATATATATATATATATATATATATATGTATGTGAGCGCGCACACCCCTATCAAATCGATAATCATTCCATGGAAAGAACTGCAACTACGGAGAAATTTATAGTTCATATATTTAATGGCTGATCGTCATTGTAGATTTTAACCTCTTTTAACTTCAGGAATTCTCAAACTCAAAGCCCCAGAGGACCCCGACTCATATTGGTTTTGAATGGTGTTTTTTTTTTTTTTTTTTTTTTTTTGTGTGTAGGGGGTGGTGTATATGGAAAGATTTTTTATAGACAAAATATAGCAAGAAAAAAAAAAACCCAATCAGATTATTGTAGTGCTTAATTTTGACCATAAATTTATTTGAAATTTAATCCAACAATGGATAAAGGTTTAATGGGAGTGGAATTGAGCCTGGTGCCGTAACATTTCTTGTGCTTGGGGAGCATTCCATGTGAATTAATTAACTAATAGCCTAATAGTCCTTCTTCCTTTGACTAATATCAATAATCTGAAAACAAGTCGAGTCAAACCGGCATTGCTATTGCTGACCCCACGAAGGTTCTTCTTTGTCCTACATTCTCAACCAGAAACCATTCACAGCTTTCGGTCGCTCATTGAAGCCATTGAATTGAATCCCTCAATCTCATTCTCTCCCCCACACCCTTTTAAACACAAACACCATCACTTCCTCTCTCCCCAAAACTCATTTCTCATCAACCCAACAAAGAGAAACCAAAGCCAGACCCAACGAACCAAGCCATGGAGGTACTCTCACCAACCCATCTCTACCGAAGCATGAAGCTCTACTGGCGAAGGCGAAAATACCAACGGCTAGAGGGTTCTGAGAAGAAGAACGTGAGGGTCGCTAGGCTCGGAGGAAATGTTAAACGGTCCAGGAAGGTTCGGGTGCTTCCGAGGCTGAGGGTCTTCTTGCCTTCGCCTGTCAGGATTCTGGCTCGGATGAGGGACGCTTATGTGGATGCCATGCTGAGGTTCGATGGAAAGGCTGCGGCTCTCCACAGCGGTTCAGAACCGTCGTTTGGAGTGCAGAAGGTTCCCAAGGCTAGGAGTACTCGGGTGAGTAAGTCCTCGAGCAAGGATTTTGACAGCCGGTTGATATTGGAGATTTACAAGTCGATTGTTGCTTCTAGAGAGCTTGCTGCGTTACGTTAGAGATTACTTTCAGTGAAGGAGAAACTCTCTCTCTCTCTCTCTCTCTCTCTCTCTCTCTCTCTCTCTCCAAGTTTTTCTTCTTTCTTTAAACTCGTGAATAGATGAAGTGTAATGTTGGGTTTTCTATTCAGTGTTGATTTTATGAGCTTCACTGGAAGAAGTATATGTTGATAGGAAAAGGCTGTTGGGTAAGACTGCTGAAAATGGTTTTGTATCCAGTAGGTTTGATTTTGCTTTCTGCATGTTGCTAAAAGTGCTTTCCTCTTGGAAAATAACGTATGAAATCCTAAATTGAGCACAGGATTTTAATCATATCATAAATAAATTACAATCTAATAATTATCTAGCATAATAAACATTATGTTTTCTTTAGATATGTCCCATAGGAGGGTGTTTGTGTAATAAACCATATACCAAAGCTGATAAGTGGAAGACTCGTACACGTATATTAAGACATTTCAAGCCTATTACTTAGTGGATGTGGAATGTGGGACTTAAGAAAATTCCTGCCTATAGAATTATAGATTCTCTAAATGCTATTCCCAAATCCTCTCATACACATCCACATAACTCATAAGGATGTTGAAATTTTGGAAGGTGAAAGTATGTAATATTTCAAAAACAATATTAGAATTTTGCAAACAAATAAGGTTCTAAATTTTTATTTTTATTTTCACATAGGTTTCTAATTCATGCACACACTTATCTTATGTCCCCAACCAACTTAACAACAACTCAAAGAAACAATGTTCTTGGAAAAAATATAAACATCAATGCCATCCGAAGCCGTGCGTCTACAGACCACAATGCGAGAAGGTTCAATTCCCTTCAGTCGTGCACATGGACAGATGACTAAACTGTTTGATATTAATAGTTGAGAAGACTACTATTAGCAGCAATTGATCAAACCACCCAAGGGCCTGTTCATTTAGATAATTTCTGATTTAGATTTTGTATATTAAAATCTTCCTAAAGCAGTGTCAATTACTAGCATTTGAAGTTTTCTTTCTAATTAGTGGAGTTCCAAAAACTCAAATTGTCACTCCTTTGAATTCTCCAACTTCAACCTTTCTAAATACTTGGTTTGTACTTGAGGTTCCAGGAACCTCATAAGGAGATAAAATTCATAATTTACCCAAACACAGGAATTCTTAAAATTCCTAGAAACAAACATGCCAAGTCTTGCTGGATTGGCACGGGTCAAAATTCCACTTTTATTATAGTGGTTAGATGGTAGATTTTATGATTTTAAGAACTGGTCCAGTCTGGGTGGACTCAGAACTTTCTAAGTCAGACACCCATATGATATCGGACATTGTGTGACACATGAACTGATGCTTATCAACTTACTGCAAAAAATCGAACTGAATGAATATCAAATTAGGCCTGCTGGACCAGTTCTTCATCCAATGCGTCTAGCTGGGATAGGTTCAAACTCGAAATTTAAGCATGTTTAACAGACTGGCTGGGCTTGGTCGAAGCCTATTGGTCCAACCCCACCTAGCTTGTTTATGGCTTAAATATTGTATACTATACGTTGGATCACTTTTTAAATATTATCTCATTCTTAGGTAAATTAATGTGATACTTTTTTATGTTCTTCTTTAAGTAAATAACTCTTAAACTCTCAAAAGGGTGACTTCTAACGAGTGATACTATCAATATGAAGACCCAGAGATCACTTGCTAGGCATGTGTGTAATATCGAGGTGCTAACACCATTCAACCATGAATGTGTTGGTGACTTAGTAACATCTATTGGCGGCACTCCACCTAGCTGGCCTGATTTTGTGGGTATTTTGTTTTGAATGCTTTTTTTCCGGATTCCTGGCCATCCCTCTGTTTTCATTTTGTGGGTGTCTGTTATTTTCTTATGCTTCATATAGCTCATAGTCTTATCAGAGTGCCAAATTAAGCTGGGCTCCATTTTATTTTTTATTTTATTTTATTTATTTTTTTTGTGTTGGAGGGTTCCCAACCGTTTAGGTTGGACTTATCCCTCCGGGCCTAGAGGAAAGCCGGATAAACTCCCATGTAACCCCAATATAATAGTGCAGTTTCGAACCTACAAACTCCGTGGCAAACCGTGGTCCTAAGCCAGCTAAGCTACCCCTTGAGGTTAGCTGAGCTCCATTCATTCTATATAGCTGGGGTTCCTCTCTTTTGAGGTTAAAAAAAAAATACTGAAACCAATGATCCTAAACAGAATTTGTTTTCCACATTCAATAGAAGTAAGTGTAATTGATCATTTTCTAATTCAAAACTATTGGATCGAGATATGCACTTCACACAAGACCCATGGGTTCGGTCCATATTAGTTTTGAGGCCTACTTATAAACAGGAGGCAACAAAAGTCCCCAGCCAACTAATTTGACACCCCTCGGGTTAAACTGACCCAAACTTTCTCCGACCAGAAAATGGTGGGACGTATATGGAAGATTAGCAAGTGAGCCCTGATTCAAAGGTGGTGGGATTCACAGATTCTTTGAACCAATCATTAGATATCCATCGGAGGCAGACTTTTGATATCCAAATGCTTAAAATTATTGTCTTACATTTTATTTTATTTTATATCCCAGCTACAGACGCGAGACCCCATGAGACCCGCACATGTAAGGTGATGCAAACTCACACATGTGAGGTAATAGCAACTCACACATACGAGGAGCGGGGATGCTTGGGGAATTTCTTGAAATGTCAATCATCTTTTCATATGCCCCCCTCAAAAAAAAACTTCTTACTGGCCCCATAGGAAGATTGAATTCTGACTCATGAAAGAATCTGGACTCTTAAAATCTTTGCTTACATTATTTGCCATGTACCCCAAGAACATCACCAACAACTCAAGAAATAAAATGTGCTCCAACGACCTACTTCTGTTCATTAGGTTAGAATATATAATAATACTACAACAGCAGAAAAATAAAAGGTAGTCAGTAACATCTACCAAAACAGAAATTGCATGGAACTCATGGAATTGATGGAAGAGCTAATAGAAGTTAGTTATAGTTGTGACAGGGAAGCAAACAATAGAAATACTTGATAACCCTCAAAACAGCAAAGTAACAAGTCTTAATCAATGTTTCATTTCATTAGAGTAAGTAAGACGAAGGGCACCACCACCACCACACCCATACTACAAAAGCTTCCAAGCAAAGCAAACACAATCATTGCACTTTCCTCTTAACCGCAACCTTTACATAAAACTCCTAGACCACTATTTACAGAAAAGGAGACTCTAATTGGAGACCTTTTTTAACTCTTTATAGATGTTTTTGACCCAAGAGAAAAACAAAACGAAAAGACACCCCTTGCATCCATCCTATGATTATCAGCCCCACTTAATCAGGGAATTTCTCTCCATGGAGCCATTATGTCAAAAAAAAAAAAAAAAAGAGTCAATTACAAACTTTCACATATTCAAGGATCAATTCCTTTCAATGGAATGGAATTCCAAGGAATTTGGGGTAAAGTGGGTGATCACTGGGAGGTCTAGGGTTCGACCCTGGCCTCCCCACTCTCCTCACATTAGAGAGTTTTCCTCTCCCCACATGTACAAGTTCTCTCTCCAAATTTGGGGGTTCTTCTCCTCATATGTGCAAGTTTTTAGGGGACCCAGCCCCCCTTAATTGGGATACCAAAAAAAAAAAAAATTTTTGAGGGCAAGTAAAGAGGTGAGAGTCCTAACCCCATTTTTGCCCTCGTTGATAATTCTAATCCTTTTGTTACACTTCAATAGGTTTCTCCAGGGCTCCATTCCTCGGCATGGATTTGAACTTGTAGTCAGTCATGGTAAGATGGGTTTCAAAAGAGTGATTATAAAGGTGAGAGGTGAATGATATAAAGTAGAGTACTACTCTCATATTTGGTTTAGTAGGGTCATTGTTGGGCATTCATTTTCCAACTGAAAGGAGGTTATTTGATGGTCATTTGTAAATTTTTACCTTCATTATCCTAATTAGCTACTTTAATACCTCTAAACTTCTTTTTCTTTTTTTTTAATAATTCTTTCTAGACACATACTCAGGTGGGGTTGGGTAGACGGGGATTAAGAGTGGATAAGTTGAAGACTCTAACCAAAATAAAATAAAAATAAAAAACATGAAGGCCCTGTTTGTTTGCATTAAAATACATAGCAATTGAATACTTATGATAGTTAAACATGATTATCAAAGGTGATTTTCCAAAAGCATCAAATAGCATCTTCTTTTGATTTTATTCCCCTCAAAGAAAATATTATTCGATGTTAACTTTTGAGAATTCACCTTTAATATTCATTTTTAACCATCTTATATATTTAATTCATATTTATTTTAATGCAAACAAGCAAACCTAAAGAGCTAAATAATAACAAATTATGATCAACAAAAGCCCACCTATTAGAAAATCATAACCGTTAAACCATAGACATCAAAACGAAATAAAAGGATACACATGGTGCGAAAAGGCCAAACTCCAAATAAACGGCTAATATACATCAATGTAGGCTACTTTTGGATACAATCTATCAATATATGGTGGGCCATCTGTTCAATAATTATTTCAATGCATGAAGTATTAGTGTAGAATAAAGAGCGAAGTGGCAAGGTAGGACTCCAACGGATAGCTCAATTAGCCTAGGACTGCGGTTTGCACCCGGAGGTTGTAGGTTCGAAACTGCACTACCACATTGGGGCTACAAATGAGTTTACCCGGCTTCCCTCTCGGCCTGAAGGGATTAATCCAGCCCAAAGAGTTGGAAACCCACTTGATTAAAAAAAAAAAAAAACAGACGAAAAAGTGGCAAGGCAGGATATCAAGATGAGGACATTTGGTCAAGATGGGCAATTGTTGCTGCTAGCAATTGAGCTGCGGCTCACCGTTGGCATGTGGGTGGGTCCAGCCCATTGGTGGGATACCCCTCGATTTCTTTGCTCGAAAATCCTTTCCTAAGATGGATTCTTCCTGGAAGTCCGATTTCAACACCAATCGAATGAGTTGCACAGTCACTCTAGTCCTAACTCAGTTGTGCTACATACATCATCAAGTCGAGAGAGGGTAGAAGATGGAAATTAATCAAGGAGTGAAACCAAGGGAGACTACATTTTAGCAGATTTTGACCATCTGTTGTATTGTTCTTCGATCATATATTAAGAAATCTCAATAAGGTGAATGCCCGTGGTAAAATAAGTAGATCGAGTTCTATGTGAATTTACATTGAACAGAGATCGATTTGGCAGTGACCTAAGTCATGACCGAAGTAAAATCTCAATTTGTGATTTTGAGCGACTTGAAATTTCTGGCACACATTAAATTAAGTACTTGTTTGCACAACAAGAAAATTCCTATTCTCCATGTATACCCAATTTTACGATCAATCTAAATTCTCTCGTTAGTACAAATCAGTTTCTATTTCAATTTACCACTGTTTTGACTACTGTTCGCCGTTGGATTAAATCTTAATAGCGGACACTTGCAAAATAATCAAAATACTAAGACCCTAAACCAGATGGGGGCGTGCAATGTGGACCATACTTTACAGAAAGCAAAACCTTGATTTCTTGTTTAGAATCCCCAATTCGGCAATCATAGATCTGCCTATTTCAGGGAAATGGTCCTATCAGTAAGCATTCTTTTTTGCAAAAAAGAGGTCACATATAAGTACGGTATCCGCTGGCAGAATCAGATATTCGTGTATATTCGTGTGATACCAATACCAGCATTTTCGACGTGACTCTCTTCTAATTTTCATTGCACTGATCCTAACATGGTGGGTACACCTCGGGAGCACTTGATAAGCAAATGTTCCTCCCTCCCTCGTACTCTTCTCCCATGAAACCGCGTGGTGGCCCACCTTAAAGGGTCTATATTTTTTTCAGAATTTCAAAAATTCATGTTAGGGAGAATTTCAAATTCTCTAAAAATTGTCCCCTTAGGTGGAATTCCAAATTCCCTTTTTTTTTTTTAATGGAAGATTTGAAATTCCAACAAATGTATAGAGAGTGGAAATCCAAGAATTTTAAAAGGTCCTTTGGAGTGTTGAAATTTGAAATTCTCTAATGAAAGAAACACAGAATTTCAAATGTCAATGGATAAAATGTCACGTCATGTTAAAAAAAAACCATAACCTTCCAAATTCTAATCATAAATTCCGGTAACAAAATAGACCCTAAAAATTATCATCTTACAACTCAATAGATTAAAAGAGCGAACACATATTTTTACATGTAATTAATCTTATAGGGGACTCAAATTCCAAATAGAGGACCACATAATTTAGGAATAAAATGCGATGAGAGCGTGATTTTGAGCGGTTTGATGAATTTATATTGACTTGGATTAACGGCTAGGATTCGCTAAAATATACCCATGCAATTGATGTATGACTTTGCCCGAACGCACACGAAATAATAATAACCGAGGCCAAACCAGACCTCCCTTTACGCTCCTCTCCACCAAAAATCTCTCCCAACAACCATCCAAATTACTGAAATGCCCTCCGCAAGCCGTAATTCCTAAGAAACCAATAAGGGCACTTCTGACAATTACGGCTCATTTCAGTCATCACCCAAGCTAGGACCGGAGACCATTCGAATGTTTATTAAATCACCATCGTGGCCCACCAGTCAGAATAACAAACTCATGATCAATCAGCCATGCCCAAAGATCATGAATGGTTTAGATTTAATTGGTGGACCCCAAGTTGATGGATTTACAGCAATTGCCCTCATAGACTCATAGGCAGTAAGGCGGTATTCACGTCCAGTGCATTCTGTTAGGATACGTGGGCCCACATGCCATGTCAGATTTCAGTCTTGTCCGAAGCCGTTCTTGGACGTTCCATTCCGTTAGAACTTTAACGGATTCAGATACGGTCTCCTCTCTTCAGACCATAAGCTTCCCCGCGTATATAAACCCTCCTACACTACTCTCACTCATTTCATTCCTCTCTCTCTCTCTCTCTCTCTCTGACGAGAAGAGAAAGATCGGTTAGCGTCGCTTCCTGATCTGGTACGAGTCAAAAAAATCAGGAAAATCTTTCGTTTCTTGCTTTCTGTGACGGTTTCTTACTCATTTTGACGAATCAAAGTTCTTTTCAGTGATTTCATTTCAACTTTTCTGTATCTGATTCCAGAATCTTGTATTTGCAGATCGATTTCTGCATTCTACTCTGGCAGGTGAAATCATTTTCTTCCCTTTTCTATTAGGTTTTGATGATCTGTTCTTTACGTTTCTGTGGATGTTTTCTACATTTTGCAAAGAAAATCTTCATATATAGGTCGATTTTGTGATGATTGTTTCTATGATATGAACCGGTTTGAGGTCTGGATCTTGCTTCGATCTTCGATTAGCTTTCATCTGAATCTGAAAAAGGCGGTTCATATGACCTGCATTTTCTTCGATTTCTTGAACAAGAAGAAATGGAGTTGTTTTCGATCAATTATCGTTTTTCTGTTCTTGAATTTGCAGGTGCAATCACGGACAAATGCAGATGGAGAAAGGATCTTGCAATGGCGGCATCAGAGCGGCGATTTCACAGACTCATCAGCTGCTTCCAACCTCTCCTCGAAGCCAATTGAACGGCTACGATCTCAGCGGCCTCTACGCCTCCATTTTCCCGATCACAGATTCTCATCCAAACTCCAACTCCATCTCTCTAACTCCGTCTCCTTCCTCTTGCGACGAAGAAAACCCTAATTCCACCGAAAACCGCCTCTACCTCGCTCGTGTCATGCTGCAGTACCAGCAACTTGCGGAGAAATACGGTCTCTGCCTCACTCATCTGCGACAAACCATACAAGAATCTGAAGTCCTGCGCCAGGAGAACGCGGAGCTCCGGATCGCGAACGATGATCTGACTAGGCGACTGAGTCTGCTGTCGCTGCCGGGTAAGCAGAATCCGCTTCAGAGCCGAGTCGGATCGTCGTCTGGATTTCCACTGCAGTCGGTTATGGACAGTTTCCAGCGTTTGTGCGTGGGAGAAACGGGTCAGAGCGGGCGAGTCTCGGTCGAGACACCGGAGGCGAGTCCGACGAGTGTACTCGGGTTTGAAGAGAATCGATTCCAGAGGGTGGCTCCGGATCGGGTTTCGCTGCCGAAGAGCATCTCGGTTCGCTCAAGCGGGTTTCTGAAAGTGAATCAGCCAGCAGGTGAGAATGGCGCGAGCTCGAGCCGCACCAGTCGCGCACGTGAGAGGAGTCCCGTGGCGATTTCATCAGTGAGTTCGATTGCACCTCTGCTTTAATTCCTTTTTTTCCCTTTTTTTTTTTGGTAGAAACTCTGCTTTGATTCTCAATGTAAATAGAAAGAAATCTTGGCAGTTTTTAGTGTTTCTTCAGCTGAAATTCTCTGCTTTCGTTTTCTATCTTTTCCAGTAGGTTATGGCCCTGGGAATCGGTAAAAAGTGTTTTCTTATCGTTTTCGGATATCCGCAAGGAACTATGTAAAAAGATACCGAAACGTGCGATTTAATCTTTCGCCGAACCGGTACGAATGATAATGAATTGCCTCCCGTGGAGAATCATTCTGTATGGCCCGCACTGTCGATCGGCCAGTGGGCCCCACCTTAAACTGCCCAAGATCATCCTCTCTCCCTTTTGTTTTGGCGCTGATCATATGTTAATCTTGTAAAAGTGTGGCCCACCGAGATTTTTCATGGTATGAACCTGATTAGAGTGAGGCTTTGGAATCCAAACGGAATTGGAGGGAAATTTGACGCACCAAAAATGCAAAATGGGGACTGCGATGTAGGTTTCGAACGGTGGGCCCCACTGATAGATTTATAAGCGTTGCTCAGAGAGTTGCACGTGGTGGTGCCTTAAAAAAGTGTATTCAGATATCATTTGAAATGTTTGGCCCTATCATTTTCTCCATTTCCGTCTCCATTTTTAGGAAATATAATTTCACACTGGAAGGGGGTTCACGTGAAAAGACTTAATTGTCCTTCTCCGGAAACAAGTATTAGGTGCATGATCTGAGGTTATTTTCGTCAGAATATAGAAAGCTTTAGATTACTTGAAGGGCAAGCAAGAATTAGCAAAACTGCACTTGGATTGAGTTGTTAAAACTACAATTTTGGCTTGATTTATTGTATTTGCATTGCCATCCGTTAACACAAATTTGGGTTCCATTATATATATATATATATATATATTTATAATTTGTGTGTGTGTGTGGTTGTGGTTGGATGATTTGTGTAGCAGCAGCAACGTGTCTATGTCCCTGGCGGGAGACAGGGCGAGGGGTCGTTGGAGCTGGAGGTCTACAACCAGGGGATGTTCAAGACCGAGCTATGCAACAAGTGGCAGGAGACCGGCACTTGCCCATATGGGGACCACTGCCAGTTCGCTCACGGCATCGGAGAGCTGCGCCCCGTCATTCGCCACCCGCGCTACAAGACCGAGGTCTGCCGGATGGTCCTTGCTGGCGACACATGTCCTTACGGCCACAGGTGCCACTTCCGCCACGCTCTCACTGAGGAGGAGAGGACTGTGGTGGACCCCGCGTAGTCCCAGACTATGCAATCTATGATGACACGACGATGATAATGATGATGATGATTAACGGACGGATTGGATGGATGTGATGAATAACTGGAAGAGAGATATGGAAGAAAGAGCAAAAAGAGAAGACGTTGGGTGAGGTTTGTTAAGTTGCTGTGTATATATTTTACTCAGTTTGTCGAAATAATGTAGTAGTTGGGTAGGGAGGTGGGGGTTTACTAAAATGTTGATTGGCAGATTATTTTCCCCATTTCATTGTTTTCTTTACGTTTCTTTATCTTTTTTTCTTGTAAAAACTGATGAGGAGGAGCCATGAGGATGATGATGATTAATGAGGGGGGTTAGCTGCTGTGATGGCAAAGACTGCCTAATCGGTCGCAATATCTCGTTGTTGCACACAGCTTATACCACCAACTCTTTTTCTTTTCTTTTTTTTTTTTTTTGTAATAATGATAATTTGATACGGGCACAGTAAGTAATATTCGATTGGGGGCTGTTTTTACATGAGAATCCTCTCTCTCTCTCTCTCTCTCTCTCTCTCTCTCTCTGTCTGCACGTGGAATAGTTGGCATGCCATTGCTTTTTAAAAAAACAAACAAAAATCGAAGGAGATCGAGTATCACTGAAGAATGATTGGTGGGCCCATACATACCAGTCTCATTCCAGAAACGTGTTGATCTTTTCAATCTGCAACATGAACTGCATAGCAGTGGGTCTTTACCAATTAGGATGTCATGTGAATTGAATTTAACCGACATCCACAGTCCGAGTTCATTGAAAACAGATACTGTTCCCTCGGCCCAACTTAGACCCAAATTAAAGGCCCTAATCTAAAGCCTTATGATATATATATATATATATATATATATATAGGCCAACTAAAATTATAGGAGCATAGTATGATGAAAAGTCATCATTGTGGACATGATTTATACAGAAATTATCTCAATTAGGTCATCACAATCATTGATTTATGGGCTTTATTTAGATTTTAATGGTTTTTAACTAAAATTATTTAAGAAATGCAATTCAAATGTGATGTTATAATTTGGACCAGGACTAAATTATGGGGAGTGCTAAAACATGGGTGGTTAATGATTGTGAGGAGTTGGATTCATCATGTAGGGTCGGTCCCATGTGATTGTAAAAAATTTGTCTCTCTTGTATAAGCCTAAAAGATGTCTCTTGATCAGAGGGTTTTCCATATATAAATATCAGACATATCAGACATATACTAACACATATATGCAATATGTTATGCTATATTTTTTTAATTGATCCATTTATAATTGAATCCCAATATGAGACAAATTCTCTCCTTTGAGCGTCCACAGGAGTAGTACTAGTCCTGCATGACACTTCTTGCCCTCCTTCAATTTGAACTCAAATCAAATTTAGGCCATTTGTCTGATGGATGACTTATCCCTTTTCTGCACCAAAGGATGACTCAGATCAGATCAATTTTTGTTTTATCTCTCTACAAACTTATGTTTGCTTTGTTATTTTCTATGATTGAATCTTGTTACGAGGAATCAATATACCGGACTTTTACTTTTATCTGTTTATATATATATATATATATATATATATATATATATATATATATATATACTAGTATTGACTTGGGATCGAAACATATCCTGCCTGATCACTATATATGTTACAAGCTTTTTCTGACTAGTCATCATTGTGAATTCTTCTCCTCTCTCCCTGTAGTCATCATACACAGGTTGTGGTCCCTACGGATCAAGTCCAAACACCCATAACCATGATCATTTTTGTCATCGAGACTTCCTTGCATGCCATATCAAGATCTCAAGAATTTGGTATTTTATTTTTCTTTCTTAATTTGGTAAGCCTTGGCAGAAAATTCAGGATCAAGTTACAATCATGAATGCTGTGGGTGTTTGTCCACCCATCATATATATATATAGATCACCTTCTTCAAATTGCCACGGTCTTCCGGACAAGATTTGACAAGTATTCATTACCAGAATTGCTTTGAATTGTACCTAACAAAATCGATCATCTAGTATTTAACGATAACGATAGGAACCAAACATTGCGTTGAGAATCTCCTTGCATAACCAAAGTTTGCTTTATATATTGCCAGCAACCTATGACAAGTTCTAATCACTATCTGTTTTGACTTCACATTTTATGAAAGTATATATGGGATCGTTAATCTTCTTCACAATCCTCATATCCAGTAGTGAGTAGAATCTGACAGAACATCAACGTCTTAATTTGGTCTATAGCCAATTAGGCCTTCCCCTCCATTATAATATATTAATGCTTTTCAACATCATTGCTTGATACACGCTCACCTTCTACTAACTGGGCCCTCCCATCGACTTGGAGGAAGCTGCTGGATTAGCTTTGACCGTAAAAGCCCAAATTTTGCATTTGAAGTAACACACGCACACACACTACTTTTTGGGCTTCGCCTTCACCCAGTGGTTGCTATACTTCATTTTGGCCCCAGCCATAGACCCAGGTGCATGAGAAATGTCCTAGGGCGGCTAGTTCATGTCCAAGTCACATTTAGCTCCGTTGCCTTTAGCCTATAATGACTGGCCTAGATGACAAATTACCTAATTAATTAGTCGCTGCATCATTTCAACCTCTTGGGCGACGCGCCTGTGCAACCGTCATGGAAATCGGTCACTAAATTAAATTGGTCCCTAGATATTGAACGAGTTGTAAATTAAATAATTACAAATAGCTTTGAAGAATTCAATCACCCATTTGCCTTCAAGGAACTGAATTTAGAGTTTTTAAGAAGTCCATTGCTGCTGCTGTCGCTAAAATTGAATAAACAGAAGGGAATATCCATAAATGGCCAGCCATAAGGTATTCTCCCATTTGGTAGAAAATGATTAACCTACGGTAAACCAAGCCCAACGAAAATCAGGTTCTCGTTTACTACTACTGGGTTATGTCTTGGACCATTCTTGTGGTTTGAAATTTTGAATCCTTGCAACAAACGAAGCATTTGGAATGTCCAAAGGACAAGATAATATTGTTGGAAATTTATACTAAAAACATACTTTATGTATTTATCTTTGACTAAATCTTTTTTAGTATATTATGTCTTCTCATCTAACTGAGATTTTGTATGGGCAAATGGTTGCATACATGTGAGTGTCTTTTATTATATAAAGTAGACAAGTTGGTATGTAGAGTTTTACTTATACACAGAAGACTTATTTGTCAGTTCTTATAGAATATAAGTTGTTGTTCACAATCTAGATGGATTTGGACACACCATCGGTACGATTGTAGCATGATATTTCAGCAGGCTTGTCTTGACGGCGGGAAACGATATAATTTCGACTCATTATGCTAGTACACTATGTATGTATTGAATAGAACCGTGTTTTTGGATTTATTATTTTTATACTGACTATAGAAGATGATGAACACTCAAATGGTTATTATGAGTGCTTATACTCTTAATCCCGACATAAATAATAGACACATACATTTAGTGTTTGGCATTTTGATTTATGAAGGAGTGAGATCTTTTATGGATCAATAATCTTAGTAAATTGGATGATTACACTATGTGTATAGTGGATATTAGTTTATTGTCGGAATCCACATCCCGTAATAAGGATTGATGATATCCCCTTTATGAAACTTTTAAGTTTTGATTATGTAAAACCCTGCAGGTGGACTTTGTGTCAGACATATCAAATAAGTTAAATGTAAGTTTTCAAGGAATTATAAAGATATCGATTAAATATAGATATCAGTAATCATTTACTCGATGGATATCTGAAATCTTAACGTGGGGAGATTGATAAGCATTTAATAACGAGAAGCTCGAAATATTATTTTGAGAATAAGGACAGGAGTGCAATTATAATTCTTTAGTGCACTGAATTATAATTTATGGAACTAGGATTCTAATTTGGGTCGAATTAGGGTTTCATGTTTTCATAAAGAGCCTATCATTATTTCCTTCTTAAGGTCCCTATTGTAGTCTATAAACATGCGTTACTGATCTCTAGGTTAAAAACAAGAAAAGTAAGAGAGAAATCTCGATTTTTGGAGAGCACGGGAGAATTCGCAGAAGAGACCCGCTCCCTGGTGCGAGTTTGAGCATATAGGAATACAGTAGAAGATCTTGAGGTTTTCGGGTTGCTGTAAGACCGACATCAGATCAGAGAAATTTCGCATGTATGATTTAATCATATTAGTTCAAAGTTATTTCCGCAATGATCTGTACGCAATGTCTAGAGATCTTGGTTTCTACTCGTTTATAACAAATATATCATATCATAAATCTCCAACAAGTCCAATTCCTTATCAGAAATGACTCTAAACAAACAGGCCCACAGTGTGTGCACTTGATTGTAGAAGATTTTTTTTCTTGAGCTACCTAACATACAAGATATTTTTCATTAGAAAATAGAAGATTCTGTTCTTTGAATTATAATATTCTTTTTTTTTCCCCGCATCCAAAGAGACCCATATTATTTATATATCAAGCTTGCATTTTATTGTATACAAGATAAGAGCAAGAGTACAAATCCAATTATTCATCACGCAACAATCAACACTTATTTAGACGATATTAGTGACCTAATTTTATTTTAGTGATCAGAAACTCATTGCTTCAGAGTGGTGGGCCTGGGCTCCTATTTCCACTATCCCTTGGAGCTGGTGGCGTGGGCCCTGATCTTCTATCAACAGCAACCACTTGTGGGTCTCCATCTCTCATGCCTACAATTCAGAAACATAAACTGTTTTTCAATCTTTTCAAAAATAAAATCAAACATAACAAGAAGGAAAGAAAAGAAAAAAAAAAGCCTCCACTAGATTGTTGATTAGTTAATATGATTTTTAAACTCGAAAGATTAACATGTAGATTAGATTCGCTCAATAAAATTGAAGTTGAGCTTTCCAGCAGGGTAGCCATGGCCCATGAGAGGGATTCGAAGGGGTGTTCGGTGCCGGGTCGGTGGGGCCATACCTTGTCCAATCCAGCCCATTTAGTTGTACGGCTAGGCCATTTGGGCCATTTGCAGCAGCCCATTTGGAAAATGCATAAATCCTATTGTTATATGTCGGGCAAGCGAGCCAAGTTTAAATATACGCCCAAAGCCCATTATTTATCTGAGCAGAAAGCTAGTCCAAGATAATATAGCCCAATTTGGGCAAGGCTTGGATGGAGCTCGACCTTGGCCCGGCTCATAATCATCATACAATTCTTTAAATTGTAACAACTTTAATTTCTGCTGTCTATCTTTGAGAATCCTACAATTCTACTTTCTATACCACTTATATTTAGGGTTGCAAACGGGACGGTTCCGGATCGATACCATAGTGGACCCGGACCCGTTTGTAAATAACGGTTCCGGTTTCGGATCTGGTTTTGACTAGGAACCAATTTTGTTGGTTCCAGACCCGAATCCGGTTTCGGAACCTGGTCCAATTAGAGAACTAAAATCTAGTTCTAAAATAGATTTTAATTTCTCTTTATTCTTCATTTTTTCTTAAAATAATTATATCATTGTACATTAAGTCTACTACCTCCAATATTATACATAAAAAAGTAAAAAAAAAAAAAGAGTTGATTTTGAGATACAATTTGCCATATCAAAGACTCATTTTCCAGGTCCACGGTTCGGAACCTATATGGACCTGAAATTAGACCCGTTTATCAATCAGAACCTAAATTGGGTTCCGGATTCGGAGCTGTTTATGAATCGGAATGTAAAATAGGTTCTAGACCCGGTTTTTTATAGGTCGGAACTTCCGGGTAATTGGATAATCAGATACATGTTTGCAACCCTATATTATACTACAACTATCACTGTGATGTATGATGAATCTACATCTCTTTTACATTGATTCTCTTAGCATCCTATGAAAGTTCATCTGGCCAAATATTTATTTGACTTTGGTCCAGTTGATCGAGGACCAAAACATAAGCTAAAACCTATACTCTCCATGTTTTTTTTTTTGGCAAGAATTAGGATGTTGAAACCCGAATGCTTTGATGAAATGGGCCGTCATGGCCCATCTCCAGCACCTCAAAGAAGAGTTTCCCTACTCTAGACTACCCTCATCTCAGATGGAAAATCAGATGAAGAAACCATGAATTTCACCCCCAAAATCCCACAAGATTTTCACTTCAAAACCAAGAATATCCTCCAAGACAACAATTGAAAACGAGGAAATCACAGAGAAATACCTGTTTGGGGATGTTCATTTCCTAGTTGACGTGATTGAACAGGCGACATGATCAGAGTTACCAGCAACAATAACACAACTCTCCTCGACATCCTGGAAAGGGTCTTTGAACTTCCCTTCATTTTTCTTTTTCCTGTCCTTGGGTTTGGAGAGTCAATAAGAGTGTGAGGAGTTTGTCATACACCTGGGCTTTACATATATAATAATTGTGTGAACATGAGAAATTCTCCAAAACACCAACCTCCACCGGGGATTCCTTCTAGTTTCCATATGGGTCCCCCCCTCCCTGTGATCAATCCATTTCACACACCCAACTGAGTTTTTTTGGTGAGTACCCAACTCAGTTGAATTGGCGTTGGACTTCGTTTGAGACAGATCTAGAGAGTAGCCACTGTTGGATCTCATCGCAATAGTTTGCATGATATTTGCAAATTGAACTTTGATGGCCGTAGATTAAGGACAATGATCATTACAACAGGTGAAGAATCTGTAAATTTGAGGATGCCTCACTAGCCATGAAGCGGAGATTCTTTGTTGAGGATTTGTTTACAGAGTATTTCACTTCGATATCGATGCTATCAATGTGTATAACTAAGAAAAATCGATATAAGTGTATAAATCCACAAAAAAATGAGGACAACTTATGGATGTGCGTCGAACTTGAAAATCCTCAAGATGAGGATTTACACTCGCCAAATCTTCAAAGATTTACGATTACCAAATGTGCATTTTCCACCACTTTGTGGAAAACTGATGTGGAATCCCAAGAACTTTATTGCCAAACGTTGACATAATAAGTTTTACAAACTATCACATTATATATGGTACTAGTGGGAAGGACAACCAAGTCGAGCTCTGGTGCACAACTTGTCTCAGATTGTTTGTAGCTCAAGCTCCTGGATTGAGGCAAGAAAAGCAGAGGGGGTCAAGCTTGGCTCGAGCTCTGGATACTTCGTTCGAATGGACTAAGAAAACTTGATTTGAGCTTGGTGAAAATGGCCCTCCTCCTTTTTTTTTTTTTTTTTTTTTTTTTTTTTTTTTTTTTTTTTTTTTTCTATCTTTTAATTTGACACTTAATTTTATTCCACTAAATTTTATACAAACAAACATGTTCTATATTATAGAGATTCTAGTGTTAGGGAGATTCTGGCTCCCTCATTGAATATCTTTTTTTGGTTCAATCCGTCCTTTATAAATCCTTGAAATGATTAGAATAGAAAATGGATCTGGCATTCTGGATTGAGATGAATTGACCTTTGAGAACATTCATAGCTCAACTTGAACTTTGACCCCATCATTATAAAGTCTGGTTTGGTTGGGAGTAGGTCGACTCTTGACTCAAGTCTGAAATGGCAGGTTAAAATTTGAATAGCAGACATAGTCCCCACTCGAACCCAGACACAAAAATGTCAACCCAAATCAACAATTACAAGATCAGTTTCCCACTGGTAGACCACTATTCTATTATATCTTATTAAGAATATCAAGTTGTCACTATAGAGTCAAGTGACAATGATTCTATTATAACTTATTAAGAAGATCAAGTTGCCACCATAGAGTCAAATGGTGGTGTCCAGCAAACACTCCAAAAGGGACTGGCTAACCCTGAGTCACTAGGGGTGGCAATTTCTGATCCAACTTGCTAAGTTGGGATCTGGGTTAACATCTCTGACCCAATCAACATATTTGGATTGCGTACATTGTTACTATTAAACCTACCCCTAACCTATCTCAACTCGACTTATTATAATATGATTCGCAAACTCAAACTAGACCCAACCTGTTAACTAAAGGCTGTAGTTGAAATTTATATGATAATCTCTGATACTCAGGTGTTAATGCAAGGTTTTGATGGTTGGTAATTGGGATGATTACCATATAGCGAGAGATTTCAGTTGGGTAGTTCATGATTTTGCTAAATTAGGGGGGTCCGGATCCTCTTTGTTATGGCTTGATGATTCTGTGTTTTGAACCATTGTTGTTGTACTTTTTTATTCAAAACTCTTGATTGATAAATGGGTCGGCTTCCACTAAAGCTACCCGATTGGAGGCCCACCCAACCTAGTTGCTACCTCAGAATCAGGCACCTGAGCTGAGATGTGAAAAGAGGAACCTTCCCCTCTTTATATTTGGCTTGAGATAATGACTGGAAGAAAATGAGGCCCAAGTGGGAACATGCCATCATATGACTTGTCTTTTTCTTTCAATTTTTTTCTCTTTTTTCCATTCTGGCTGTTTAGTTTTATTTAAGTTGAATATAATAGTAGGGTTCTTCAAAGTAGGAGGACCTTGGAAGGATCTAATCCACTTCTATTCACATTGGAGCCTCTAGAGGGGAGTTGGAAGCTGGATGAAACTTGTCCGGTAAAAAGATATTTACTTAGTGGTACACTTATTGTCTCCGTGCGTAGATCCACTCACAGGATGCTAAAGAATTCTCAAGTGGCCAAGACCATGCCTCAAGAAGTGGAGGTCTTGAGTATGAACTTTGAATCGCTCCTTCTAGGGCCTCCCACCTAGGAGTTGGTGGAGTGGCATAAGGCGTGGGTTTTTTTCCTCACCACGTCTTATGTTTAAAGTTATCCCAAATTTTCCTTACATGTGTTTACATGGATTTAGCATATGTGCCACCTAGGGGATTAATCCTATCAGGTCAAACACCTCAAAATACTCACGCCATCAAAAAAGAAAAAAAAATAATCTTTGAGTTCTTGTTTTTTCTTTTCCCATATTAAATTCATATAAAAAGGAGAAACACGAGACTCCCTAGCGGTATGGGTATCTCATCTCGCATAGTTGGCTAGAGAATTCCTAGGTGAGTAAGTTATCACGAGGTTACAAGAATACTCCCTTTGTTTTTCATTGGATCTTACAACAGGATATCGTAGTTTGGATCTAAGTTCCCAAGCATGGAGGGGGAGGGGGAGGGGGAGGGGGAGGGCCGAAACACTAAGTTTTAAAATAATTACATGTATGGAGTACCTATACAATATAGTACTTGTGGGTTTATAAATAATTAACTAATGGGCACAAATATATCTTATCCATATATTCAAGTATAAAAAATGGAGAAAAAAATCAACTTTGGAACTTGATTACATAAAATAGACAATAATTAATAAGTAAAAAGAAATTTCTTCATTCAAAAGAAAATGTCAAGCTTAAAGAAAAAGAAAATACACAAAAAACCAAAGATTCTCCACGGTACCCTCCATATTCGGTCAAACCGTGCTAACGATTCCGCTCTGAAAATGCCAATCCATGTTTTCAGGGCGGGATCGAGAAAGCTGAGAGAAGGTTCCGGGCACTAAGGTTTAGATCTACGCCAAAGTTTCAAACACAAATGAAATAGGATATTTTTTCTAGAACACTATCTACTAACCAGGCTTCTAGAAATTCTGTTTTTGATAATTGAACACCTTTATAGGTGCATTTAACATGCATTTTTCTATTCTACTCCTTCAAATCCCCATTGATCCACTCTACCAAAAAAGAAGAAAAAAAAACATCATAAAAGCAATGAGAATATGACGAATTTTATTTTTTTAATCATTTTGTAGAGTTTTTTTCCTCTTTGCTCCGTATTGATTCTTACAAGAGCTAATATTGAAGTAATACAGCAAAGATTCACAATTGGTCATCATATAGTTTCCTCTTTGGTTGGAAATGATATGCCACAATTACTAAACCAAATCCCTCAAGCAACATCTCATGGTCTCGTCTATTTCTCCACCTTGTATAATCCGCACTTCACTTATTTTATATTCCTCCAGCACAACCTATATTACTATGAAATCTGAGGAATAGTAGCCAAAAAGTCGACCCTCAGTTAAAAATGGCCGAGACAAACTAATGCGCATCAAGGTTTACTTCTTTGGCTCAGGCCAATATAACATCTGAAACTACTTGGGAAAACATACCTAAACTGCTAGACCACAATAGAATCTCATTAAACCTGACCTGAATTTCATGCCATTCTTACAAATGATCCATACCATTGGTCAAACAAATGCATGATGAACATTTATACTAAAGATGATAATCACACATTTTCTTTTCTATCAATGTCATGAAGATGAATGCAATGACAACCACCCAAAGTCATAAGCACTGGCCAACTATTTCATTTCAATATTGTGTCTTTTATCCACATATAAACTTGGATTTATTCTACCCAGGGATATATATATATATATATATATATCAACCCCACAGATCAACGATTCAGAGCTGGTGGGTCAGGTTCATTACTAGCCCTTGGTGCTGGTGGTGTGAGCCCTGGCCCTCTAGTAACTGTCACATCTTGTGGATCCCCATCTCGACCACCTAGAAACAAGAGACAAAAAAAAGGTTTAGGGTTTAGAGTTTAGAGTCTCAACCCCTAAATTGTTTTTAATCACACTTATTCCAAATCCCAACTCAAACTAGAAAAAAAAAAATTGCTGGATATATTTTGAAATACCCTCTCTAGCAATTCATTAGAATAGTGAGGACACAAGTATATATATATATAGAGAGAGAACTCATAGACAAGGAAAAAAAATCCATGGAGAAATCAAGAAACTGTGATTAATTAAAGGGATCAGGGAGGACATTGCAATTGTGTTGGTGATCTACAACCTATCTAATTTATTGCAAGCTATAATACCTGGATACTTGTACAAGTCTTTACATATTTGTATCAGACCAATACGACATTTGTATTGGTAACTGATACTGCACCAATTCTTTTAGGGAATATGTTTAACATATTATACTTATAAAATCCTTTATTTTATATAGTTCTTTTAATATTTTTACTTCTCACTATAAAAAATACTAGAAATTGACAAAAAAAATGATAATTTCATTGATTCAAAAGTAATCTAAAAAAAAAATTAGGACACCCATATCCATATCCATGTCCTAAATTTTTAAAAGTGAGGAACCGTATCCCCGATCCCCGTATCAGTGTCCGTATCTAGATATCATTGATTGCGAGGTTTATTCTCATTATAGGTGGATTCATCCTTTTTTTTCTTCTTCTTTTTTTTTACTTTCCATGAGACTTTTCACTCTTTTGAGGATTTATCATTTACAATAAATGTTAAAGTGCTCTAAAATATAATGAGTCAGGTGTCACCTGAGTCCCAAACGTCAATCTAGTTCACCATGAAATCATCAATTTTATCCATCATGCCTGCAAACCATCTAAACCTAACCCATTTAGAACCCTACTTGTTTGCCACCCCTTGATTTTGGCAGATGTTCATTACAATTGATACAAAACCATAATAGCTCTTCATATGAATGGAATGGCATTTTTCTCTTTAGATTTTATGGGTGTTTTACAGATTATTTGAATCTATGTTTTTATAGTTCAGATTCCTAATCTTTTGTACTTCAAATAATTGCAATAGTTTCTTAAAAACTACTACAACTATTTGAAATAAATCTGAATTTTGGAGTGTCTGTGTCTCTCTATAGTCTTGCAACATCATTACTAACACATTTTAAAGTTTTAGGGTGTGAATCTTAATGAGGGTCCAAGAGAGTGGTCTAGACTTAGACTGTCAAGTCCTCTTGATAATTATTGTGGTGTTCTTTGCATTTTTACTTTATTAATGAAATAATCTTTCTAGCAGGCCATCATATCTGAACAATCAAAGAGAAACATAAAGTTACTCCCCAAACACCTCTCAATAATTTATACACATATAACAGATTTGAGCCATTGAGGCTCTTCTGGGCACACGTGTGAGCACTAGTGGCTAAGAAGATACTATTACATGATGAACTAGAAGAACAGTTTGAGTCATAAGAGAAGTGTGATTTGTGACAAATGGGGAAGGTTCAAGTATCTGTGAACAAATGTGAAGAAAACAGAGTCGGTCTTCATCCAGCCTACTCTTTTTATTTAATGCAATAAGGCTATGGCTTCCCCTGTTTTTTTCAACAGCTAACATAGTCTTCTGACTTCCCAATTCGGATAACAGGAAGAAATGGGATTTCACATCAGGGATTTCACATCAATGGTTTTGGCGAAGGACTATTTTGTGAGCTTGAGATTGGCTATGGCTAAAATTGGAGTCAAATGGGCACCACACAAAGATTATTAAAGAGCAGAGAAATTAATAATTTAAGATGGATATGTAGATAGAGATCTTGATTTTTCTAGGATTTGGAAATACTAAGGTGATAGCTCGGTATCCATTTTCCATTTTCTTTGGATTCAATTTCCATTAGAAGGCCGAACATTTGATGGCCATTTTTTGGTTTTTTGATTTTTCATTCTTTTTTTCTTTTTAACCATTTTTAGAACTATAGTTTTAGAATGCCAGCGATTTCAATTACATGAAATAAACAGGCCCAAATGGAAAGAGTTTTTTGTAGGGTGGTTTTTTTTAACCTTACCCCACTGAAGGGGTGAACCCAAGAGAGCCACACATGTGTCAAGAGTTGCGTACTCTGGGATCAATCATTGGGTAGCCAAGTGAGATACAATATTGCTAGCAGACTAAGCAACCCCTTCCTGTAGTGGTTTTTTTTTTTTTTCCTATGGCATCACTTTTTTTTTTTTTTTTTGGAATGAAGAGTTTTAAGTAATTTTTCTTGATTATGAAAAAAAAAATCTTTTTTTGTTGGGTTGAAATCATTTTTTAACATTCACCAGAAAAAACGTGAAGCATGGAATCATAACGACAACAACATTTAAAAAAAACAAAAAATTCAAAGGATTTCATTAGTGCGAGTATCCAACTTTGATCAATGCAACCCTCTTTGATACTCTATTCATTCCATGATCTCGCATCAAATCTAATTTTGCAATCATTGAACTTTCACTCACCGATCACCGCTAGATGAAATCTTAAAAGATCTACAGATAAGACCTTTTCAACTTTAAAGCATTAAATCAAGAACTAAGACAATGTGGTGGGTTTTTTTTTTTTTTTTTTTTTAATGCTGTCCCATCTATTATTCTCTCATTAATTAATAGATACGCATCTAGTGGGCCTCACGAGTTGTATTGCATATACTAGACACGAGTGTGCTCATAGGACAACATTCTACCCCAAAAACAATGACAGAAAACGTACAGAGTAAATTCTGAAAGCCCTTTTTAGGACGTCCTTACGTAGCCTGAAGATTTCAACCCCATTCATATCACATAAAATTCGATTAAACATGTGCCCTTCATACATCCCACTTAAAAGCAGATAATTAGATCTTGCAGAAAACCAAAGTGGATCTCCTTTTTACCATGGAATCCACCATAGAAACCCCTTCAAGGTAATATGGAAATGGAAGCAAAACAAACAAACTTAAGACCAAGAGTTCCAACAGAGCCTCTAGGAAGAAAATGAAAAACAAGGAAAGTAAAATTACCTGTTTGGGGATGCTCATGTGCTATATTAAGTGATTCAACAGGTGATATAATCAGAGCCAAAAGCAACAGAAACACAATTCTCATCAAAATTGTAGAGAAGACCTTTGAAGACCCCTCCATTCTCTTTCCTCTTTGTGGTTTCTGGTAAAGCAATATGAGGCCAATATAATATATATCCCTCACACCTTGTTTTATATAGGTCAATGGAACTCCATTTGGCAATCAGAGAGAAATTCTGCCAAAGATGTACAGCCTGTAGTGCTCCAAAAGAGTCAGGGTCCCAACTTCGAATCTTTGAAGAGATTTGCATTAAGGGGACGTTTGGTAATAAAATCGGCCTTAAAAATAATTTTCTCTTTCTAGTTATATCTAAGTTTGACAGCCGTATATTATCGTTGATTTTTTTTTTCTAAAATTTGCGATTGATATGATTTTGAGATCCGATCTCCCCCCATCGGATATGCAAATCCTGTGTGCAAGAGAAGTGGGTATAAAAGCCAAAATTTGACCCCCACTTCCTACCGTCTCGACCTCTCCTGCAAACTCACATATCCCTATGCTAGATTGGATGCTTGGAGAGATAAAGAGATCAGAGTAAAAATGAAAAGATAAGATGAAAATTCTCAAGATTTATTAAAATTTCATATCATGATTCTAGTTTGAAATGATTTTAAGCAAAGTAAGTAATAAACAACAAATTTTATAGTACTTAAAAATACATTAGTTGAAAAAAATTCAAAAATGAGAAGACCTATGAGTATAGACATCCTTAATAAAGACATACTGTTGTTACTTTAGAAAAGATTGACTATAAGGTTGAAATGAATAGGTGGATAGTTTATTATCCACGGATTTTAGTGTTCAACACCAAACATGGATTGATGAAATCCTCGGTATCTCCACACTTACAACCAAACGTGAAATGTAAAGAATCATTAGCTAAGCAAATCCTTGACAAGAATTTTACTTTTTCCTTATAAAAGAGAAATCCTAAATCCTGCAGATTCCTCTCCAATTACCGTGCCCTAAAATTTAAAATAGAGGCATTGTCTCTAGAAAGGTTAGCTCAGGTAGGTTTCGGTTAGATTGACCTTTGAGATCCATCAATGTGGCCCAACCTGAAATTTGACTTGTTGGACTCGGTTAGGTTGACCTTTAAGAACATTGAATGTGGCCCAACCGGAATTTGACCTGTATATTCTTGGGTCTGAATCTCGTGGCGATTTCCAATCCAACTCACTCACCAACCCAACTTGAATTCGACCCAGTAACTCGGTTCCAGTTGAAATCTCTGGCCCGTTGAAGGAATGGTCCGGGTTTCGGTGAGCCCATTGAAGTCCTTCGAACCAGCAACCCAACTTTAACGGACCCAAACTGACTAGTTGCGCTATGATCGGCACATCCGACTTGTAATCAACTTGTTAATTGAACATTTGTATTGATTCATAACTTCTAATTTGAGAACCCCAAGGGGTAGCTCAGTTGTCCTAGAACCACGATTTGCATCCGGAAGTTGTGGGTTCCAAACTGCACTACCACACTGGGGCCACATGGGAATTTTACCAAGCTTTCTCTCCTGGGCCCGTATGGATTATTCTGGCCCAATGGGCTCGACCTGCGTTACCAAAAAAAACCTTCTAATTTGACTTTCTGATGAAAAAAAAAAACTGACGCAATTAAGAAAATGGGTCTGATTTGGGCTGAGCCTATATATTTTACAGGCATTGTTTGACCTGGCAAGCCACAGGTCCCATGGTACCCCTCAACATTTTGTTGATCGGGTTTAATTATGCCAACCCGAACAAAAAATTACATAGTCTTTCTGTTTGGTGGGTAGGTTTAGGAATTGACTTTCTTAAATTATACATACTCTGAACTGTGGTCATGGAATCCCTGAGTCTCTAATAAGTTTACCCCATCTATAATATCACACGGCACCAAAGGCTCTCGTGGTTGAGTGGTGTTTTGGCATTTTAAGGGTCACGCATGCCCAGGAATCGAATATTAGGTCCTCCTGTCAAGTATCACTCCTAGACCAGTAGCCTAAATAGCCAAAAAGAAAAATGCACATGACGTTACAAATAATGTTAAAACTGCATTTACAGAGGAAATTAATTGGAAATGAACAAGGTAACCATAGAAAGTTGCGACACTGCCCTTTTGTTTGCATATAATACATAGGAATTCATGTCATAAATGGTTAAAAATGAAGATTCATTGTAAATATACAAAAATGACAATCAAAAAACAGTAAATCCATCGAAGATGAAAAATGATTACCCAGCCATCACCCTAAGAAAATTAACTTTTCATCTACATCTCTACCCTATATCCTTCACCCCTCGCCTTATATCATTCACACTTACCATTTTAATACTTCTTCGGTGGAGCTTGGCCCCTGTTTGCTCGCAATATAATACATAAAAGTTTTTGGTCAAATGAGCTACAGGTTTATTAAAAAGGAGGGGTGAAGAATAAAGGATAAAGATGGAAGATATAATAAAAAGTACAACCCTCGCTTTGCCAAGATTTGAATTGCTAGGGGGGCGGTTGGTATCCATTTCCCACCTTCCCTGGTTCATTTTCCATCGGAGGAGATGTAATCTTATGGTCATTTTTGAAAATTCGTATTTTTTTCTATTCAATTTTAACTCCTTATGAAAATATAATCTTAGAATTCCCAAGAATACAATTACATGAAACAAACAGGCCCAAAGTATAACTTGTGGTGTAATGCATTGACCAAGAAACTTAAAACGATGAAATAAGAAGCCAAATTAAATTCAACAACCATAACATCAAAGCATTCAACTGTACTCTGGCCCATTGTAAAGTTCAACAACCATACAACGAGCAAGCACATTCAACCCCAATTACAGTAACCATACAATGAGCATCTACATGAACTTTTTTCTTACAACCTATAATTGAACATCAAACTGAACTGCCCACTAAAGTCGCTGCAAATCTGTAATATTTTGGGACTGAACATCAACCTTTGAATTTGTTCAACACCACCAAAAAGTTAGAACACTGAACATCAGCCTGTGAACGTCAACTGAACATAATCTGAAAATCAAGCTTGAACATAATCTGAACATCAACTGAATATAGAAACTTACATTCAACATCAAAAGAAAGGAACTGTATCATTCATACAAATGAATATAGTCATCAATGCATTGATATTAAACTGAGACAATCGTTACAACATCAAGTGCCTTCAATCCATGAGAATTTCCTTGACATGGGCTACAAATTGCAAAACCAAATTGCAAAAGGAAATGCAGAATCACACAAAACAGAGCAAATCCATCAAGCCCATATCCAGATCTCCAAACCAAAGAAAAATGCAGCCCCCAAATCACACACATGATTGAGACAGAGAGAGTGTTTCGCAAGAAAAAACAATAGAAGCAAAAATCAAACGATTAACACACAGTTTATGAGCTGATTGTTCCGATTTGAGCTATCTGGGGGCTAATTTGGGCTTTTAAAGGCCTAATGAGAGACGTTGGATGGGAGGCTGGATTGGACAGCCTGGATTTGTCTTTATTATAGAGAGCGAGGAAGGACCGTCTTCCATATAGATATTCCTTCTCAAACTGTAAAATGACAAGAGGCTATCACTTTTTGATTTGACGTCCTCTACTTATAATCTTTCTTAATTTGACCATTCACTTTATCTAGTGTAGAATCGAGTCTCTAACATGCTGATTACTTGCTGGTGAAGGGGGACTCCAACTTCGAACTTTTAAGATCCGAGCTCTCCTTATGAATATACTCCCATCATCACCTTGAAAAGAAATGAAAAACGAATCACTCATATGAAATAACCTTACTACTAATTAGGACCTAATGAACTACAGCATCATCTATTGGGACGTTACTGTGGCTATTCCATTTCTTGAGAAACATTAGAAGCTCAACCATCCATCCTGGCTGGCAATTAAGGATATCATTTCGAGAAATGATCCCATGTGTTTAGTTGATGGGGTAGGTTATATTTGATTTATTCTATAGAGACCACCTTTATATGATCAAATCTGTTCGTATCACATGAACACCCACAGATGAAGTGAAGTAAAATATGGGATATGGTTCCTATGTAATGGTGTTCATGTGATATATAGCGAAACAGATTGTGGCTTTCATTCGTACCTCATGGCAGCATGGGATCATTTCTCTATCAGTTTTAGGCCAAACAAATTACAAATTCAAAGTCCACATCATTTCTTACTCACCTCCTTCGATATCATTTCTCATTTTACCATGAATTCCTATGAATTCAAATTCGCTCGAACAAACTGCTCATAAAAAACCTTAAAGATTAAAAACAATTTGACGATGCACTTTCTTTTACATATTTATTGAGATTCTTGAAGATGGCCCGGTATCGAATCCAATTTTCCATTCAATCCTAGAAATTCAATTCCATACAAACAAACAAGCCCTTAAAACCTTTTTCCCCTCAATGTTTGAAATTCTAGTACAAATCCTTGGCCCCGTTTGACACTTTGCTAGATTAGTAAAAGTCAAATAAAGCTGTCATTTTTCAGACAAATGATTACATTAATAGCACTTTAATTCAAAATTTCCTCCATCTTTTCAAGAAAAAAGTAAAAAAGCAACCTCCTTTTTCCACTAAAAAACAAAAAAACTCCACATTTTTATACAAAAAGCCAAAAAGATTTAATTCCAAAAAACTAAAAATAAAATATCGTGTAACCTTATTATATTTTATTCTCTCTTATTTGATTAAATACTGCACTTTATTTTACATATAAAATTACTAAACGGACTCAGGTAAGAAAGAAGCCTTTATCCCTTCTAACATCTACGGTTGATGAATCTCTTACTTCTTTTTTATATCTACCAAATATGCTCAAAAAAGGGCTAATAAGCCATGAAAACAAGAAGTAAACGTGGGTTTTAAGGGGTCATTTATTGAGAAAAGCATTGAGCCCAACTGAAAAAGGCCTAATTAACTTCTCACGAGCTAGAGCCAAAAAAAAAAAAAAGGAAGAATGTGAATACTGAAGTTTTTTAATCAAAAGCATGTTTCCGGTAAGCTATCCTTACATATTTCTTTTGGTCTCCATAAACACGTTTTTGAGAATATTTATCAATGCATGTTTAATAATCTATTCAGAGGACATTCATTAGAATCATGCCTACATTTCAGTTGCTGATTTCAAAACATATACAGTAGCACCAATAATAATTGATTTTCTACACTTTATTTATTGTCTATGCTTCAGTTAAACCAAAATATTCAAAGTACATGTTTCTGTTCTTGAGTAAATTTGAGTTCACTCAATTCAAATAAATTGCAGAGTAAATCAATTTGAAATGCTGAAAATGCCTAATTGTTCACTCTGCTCAACCACCAACGCCTTCTTTCCCATCTGCATCCCATCAGATCCCTCGAATCTTCTTAGATGTCAAATTAACTCTCCCATAGAATTGCAACGAAAATTTCCCAATTGGACTGATATTAATAGGGATAGCAAAATGAGTCAAGTTAAACTGGTGACTAGTTCAAAATCCGCTCCTATTACAAGCAAGTTAGACAGGTATAACTCTCCGAGGGGTAATCCAGTTCATCTAGGTTCACGGTTTGCTTCCGGAGGTTGAGGGTTCGAAACTGCGCTACCACATTTGGGGCACAAGGGATTTACCCAACTCCCCCTTGGCCCGTAGGGATTAGTCTGGTCCAAAGGGGTGAGACACCCTCTCTTATAAAACAAAAACAAAAAAAAATGGTTAGGCAGGTATGGATTTATATATTGTAAATCGACTTGGGTTTAGAGTGGGTTCAGGTTTGGTTGCTCTGTGCTGCCTTATTTATACTTTAGATGCTTTTCAAATGGATTTCAATACAAAATTCTTATGTGTTGGGTGGAGTCAAGTTCAGGGTGGTACAAGGTTTTGGTCTTGACCAGCCCCATTTATAACTACTTTACGGAAGTATCATTTGATACAATGGGTAGACCACAACTTAAAGAAATGAAGGGTGAGTTCAAGCCCTTTTAGATACATTATAATAAGTATAATTTAGGGAAGTTTTGTCCCTGGCTATTGCTCAATTGATAAGGAAAATGTACCTTTTCGAGTTTCGCTAAGTAGAGTTTTTCTGCTTAGTCTAGTTGTGTTGATTTGTTGGTGAAATAAAATTTACTGTTTAAAAAAACTGACAAGGGACATGTGCGAAAAAAGAAAAAAAAAAAATATATATATATATATATATATATATATATATGTATAGGCTTTATTATATATATATATATATATATGTATAGGCTTTATTATAATATTTTTTACTGAACCATAGAGGAAATTTGTCATTGCAAATTATAAACCCATAACAAGCCTGATCAGGTGGAATCAGGCTGGTTGGGATCTAACCTGGCCGCTGGTCTCATTGACTGAGAGTCAAAATTGAATAAAAGACTTGACACTCTGAATTAAACTGCAATAAGTATAAATACAAGAGGGAGGAAGGAAGAAATAATATTGTGAAAACAAACATTCACCAAAAAAAACATTGTGAAAACACAATAGTTGAGTGGAGAGAAAGAACCTCACTGAAGCCAACCTCAAATGGATGGAACAAGGCTTTCAGAACGATGATGATTAAAGCAACCACTAGATAGATATTCTTTCAATTGAATGTTTGAAGTTTTCAATTTTTGACATTACCAATCCATGAGAGATTTTCTCCTGCATGTCTACCCGACTTATGTGTGAAAATCATTCCGTGCCTTTAGTAACTAAAGGGCACACTCTACATTAGCAAATGGGGTTGATTTTCACATATAATGTTTGGCGTGTACGTCCAAAGGAGAAAATTTCATGCCAATCCATAATGTATCATTGGCTCGATGATTGAGCATTATAAGATCATCTTGGAAGGTATGATCATGTAATGCGTAGCCACTGCTTTTACAGAAATTAGAAGAAAAAAAAATTGACATAGAATCACCTGCCTTTCTAATATTTATATATAAAAAAAAAACCGCCTTTTTTATTTTTTTTTATTTTTTTTTTTTGCTAATAAGATATTATAATACTTACTTCCTTGAACTTTTTGGAGAGAATTGACATGGGCTAACGATGACATGATTAGAACCGAAGCAATTAAAATCAGCATGATAGAAAATGCCAGCTGAGGAAGCCTGCCCATTGAGCTTGTCAATTGTTCTGAGCAGAAAGCTATCTGAAGTATGTTGCCACACAATTTGAAAACCCAACAACTTAGTTTTATAGTACAATAAACCCAACAACTTAGTTTTATAGTACAATAGCATGAAAGCAAACCTACTTGAGTTGGGTCTGCTCAACCCTACAAGAAGTTGAAACCCAAAATCACTGTTCCTGGGCACAAATGGAATAAATAACCAACTTCAATCTGGGCAATTCCAATCTTGCACCCAGTTGGGTATTGAGTATCTCTGTGTTAACATAAATATATAAATGTTCAGAAGATGCAATTATAGCCATCCAACTTGACCACATTGTTGATTGTTCTGGTAGCATTTATCGGAAATGATTCTGCCGCGTTTGTGCATCTAGTCTTGTCTTGTCTTTTTCAAAGGAAGAACGCACTTGCAAACCCCTTTCCAGAAAGGACTTTGTAAGCATGACTTAATTTATGCCACCTATGAGTGGGCCACGAAAACCCTTTTTTATAAGCTCGCGCCCACACGTGTGGGGCCCACTGTTAGCCCATCCGAGCAGACCACGCAACAAAGGAAGGAAAACCCACCCACCCCCTCAAGTCAGGTAACCCATCTGACCACCGTCGGATTAACTGTGCAACTCATTTTAGAAGGTGAAAACTCATCAACGGTTGATCAAAGGATTAGGATGATCATATGAACCTCAAGTCGCGATACACAAGTGAGTATGGAGAGTTCTTTCAATTCCCTCTCTAATCCCATCACCAAGTGGGCCCCACAGGTGTGAGCGGAGCAGAATGAAAGCTATGAGAAAGGAGGGGCCTAACAAGATATTTGCAGCATCCATGCAGATTTTTATTTCGAAGTGCCTGTTCGTACGTATGGTATTATATTCATATTGGTTCTAAGAAATGCATACTTAATAAAGTGGCTAAAATTAGAAAATGAAAGGTAAAATCTATGAAGGCACGTTTGGTCGCAGATGAGCAATCCGCAGATTCGAAAATGCGGAGTTGTATAGCTGAGGATTTCCCCCGACCCGAATTATCGAAGAAATACAATTGCCAAAACTTGGATTTTTCAAATCCTTATGGAGAAGTAACGAGGAATCCCGCAACGATTTTGTTGCCAAACATGATTTGAATGTGCCACAAAATAATCCCCCCTTTAATGGAATAAGGGGAAATAAAAAATGAATACCGAGCAACCACCTTATATGCTTCAACCTCACTTCTTTAATTTTCTTTCGTTTGAACTCATTTTATCATAAATCCCTATGAGCTTAATTCCATGCAAACTACCAGGCCAAAAGGTTTCTCAAGTTGACACTTCAATTTCTGGTAATCCATTATTACTCACAAATTGTAAGATCCACTGTTCCAAACTGAATGGAGACAATCTCTATGACCTCTCTAATCACAACAATTTTCTGAAAACCTGATTCAGCTTCTAGCATCTCTGTGTGTCCTGATTAAGTCTTGACCATTTCCTCATAAAATTCTTCAGGCTCCAAAAGCCAATTCTTAAAAACCTTCCCAAGCCAAGTAAATAGGCTTTGAAGCCACTGAGTTCTACACATTTCTGGGGAAATGGTTTCATCCAAGCGGTTAAAAGTGAAAGGATACAATATGATCTACATGGAAGCACTATAATGTTTCATGAAAACAAGTCACTTCTCTGTGCCCTGATGATACTGTATTTTTGAACCTAACTAAAGGAACCCCACTAATCTGCTATTTATAACATTAAGGGGTGGTACATTTTTGCAACTCATTATCCACAAAAGGAGAATTTTCAAGTAATTTCAACCAGTCCAAGCTAACTCAAACTCAAATCAGACCATTATATGACATTTTACTCACTTTTATACAGATGAATAGAGATGCAAGCTATGAACACAAAATTCGCACTGGAATCAAACTTACCTATTCCATTTCCAAGCTCTCAAACCTACATATTTATGAAACCATCGTGACAGATTCATGTCATCTGGGGCCTGAAAGCTCAATTGCTTCGACAACCAATGAGGATTCCTCCACAAAGTCCATGTATCTTTGAGGGTAATCGGTCGATGATCGAGATCTCGGTGTCTCCACTTTCTGTGCAGCCTCTGCCCATCTCTCAGCTAGACCCTCGCCTTCCAACATTCTCACCACATCGGACATTTTTGGGCGGTGAGAAGGGTGGAATTGCGTACATAGGAGAGCAACCTTTATCATCTCTTCCAACTCCACGCTGTCATAATTGTTTTTGAGATCTTTATCAACCATCAGATTGAGCTTGTTCTCCTTGTGAAGTTTCTTTACCTGTATCACTGAAGAGTGAGAACACTGGAAGAAGACAAATTTATTGGGTAGGAAAATAATCAACCCGCATTCATGGGTGAGGAGTTCATGGATGGAGGACCAAAGATTAAATGATACCAACAAAATCATGCAAAATACAATCACAATTGGGCAATTGCAACTTTGGGTGGCCCGCAAATTGGAAAAAAAAAAAAAGGCACAATCTTTACCACAATAGCTAAAATCTTTCAAAGAACACCAAGTATCAGATGGGTGTGATCTTTACATATTGGGTTGATTTTAGCATCATGGAAAGGCACATTGGTAATCAGTCATCATCAGAGCTCCAAGCCGACAGCCTGGATTGGCTAAAAGAGTTCTACTCTCATGTCATCTGATACATTGATGATGAGGATTAATCAAATAACAAACAATTGATTGAAAAAAAGTCCAATCTCTCGCGCTTATACCGAACAAGAAATCGACACGGCTAGAAACTGCCGATCGATGTCTTGAATGCTCAAATCAAGCCGTAAGAGTGGGACCACCAAGATGTTTCCCCTTGGAGCAAACAGTACATCAAACCATCTTGCAGGCATATGTCACCTCTTTGATACATCCATCTACCTTAAATGCTCACATGGCCACATCATAAGAAATATAAACTCAATACCCCAAAGTCGTGTTCACTTTGCCACTACCCACTTATCGAGTAAAAATCATTTTGTACCCTTTTTTGAAAGTTCTAAGATATTGTATTTACAACTAATATACTTCAAAAAAACCAATTTCCAATGAATGTAAAAATTTGACATAAGAATAGCACAAAAGCTTCCGAAGGGCATATGATGACCAAGTGTGATGCCAAGGGCCTTGAAACACCTTAAGGTGCAAACTAATGTTTCTTAATACTTCCCCTTGAAGCATTAAAGTTTCCAATTAGAATAACTATGGGTTGTGGTGGTCCATGCTCCACAAGACTAACAGCTTAACATACACATGTTGCTAACTTCATAGATTCTAGACAAAAGAGCCAAGTATCTTAAAGGATATGCTCTTGAATAAAACGGATGAAAGATTTCTCTATTTGCTTCCGTGTCCCTTGGGGTATATGATCCCCACTTACATACACCTTACACTGTCACCAATGATTAATTTCTAAACACAATCTATAAGACAATCCTGAAATGTGCCCTCTTGAGTCCATTATGGTTTCACAGACATGACTTTTTAGTTCATTTCTCTGTGCTTGGTGTCCATCGAACAAAAAAGAAAAAAGGTAATTTAACCCAGGTTTATTCATTACTAAATGTCATTTTATAATTGCAACTTTTACTATTAAGTACTGTGGCACAGATGATCATATCAAAGAAGAATCCATGGCTTTATTATCCATGTTTATATTTAACGTGGTTACTTTAAAAGATTTGGAAGGTCCAGGATCCTAGTTTTTAGGAATACGAACCTGAACCAACAATATCATTGCTTCAAAGTATAATAAGCATACTATTGCAACTGAATTGAGCAAATAAATACAGAACAAAAGAATCAAAGGAAAAAAGAACTCACTGAATCAAGCATTGCGCCTTTCTGATTTGCTGCCCGGCCAAAATCCATAGCCTTCTGACCAGTTATTAGCTCTAGAAGTAAGATACCAAAGCCAAACACATCTGTTTTTTCTGACGATTGGCCTGTTGATAAATACTCAGGAGCAATATGCCCCACGGTCCCACGGACAGCAGTGGTCACGTGTGAGTCCCTGTGATCCAAGAGCTTGGCCAACCCAAAATCTCCAACAACCGCTTCGAAGTCTTCATCGAGAAGAATGTTGGCAGCTTTTACATCACGGTGAATTATTTTGGGGTCACACTGCTCGTGCAAATACAATAGGCCCCGAGCAGTGCCCAATGCTATCCTCTTTCGCCTAGGCCAGTCTAAAGCTGGCTTGCCATGAATGTGATCTGCCACACAAAACCAAGAACTCGTGAGTCTGAACCAGTTCAGAAAGCAAGTATTACCATTTTTCCATCAACTACAAGATAATGGAAGCAAATGAATCATACAATCTCAACCTATCCTCAGTTTTACATGTGGGCCCATCTTTTTGCTAGTTAAACCAATGATCAAGTAGGAAACAAGCACACAAGATCTCCATTTTTTATTAGACCACAATATCAACAGTCCTATGTCAAAATGCAACATATCGTAAAACATTGCGGTCATTGCCCATGGTACCAGTGTTCAGGTATAAAAAAAGGCCAGGACCATAAAAAGGCCAGGACCAAAAACAATCAAGAGCCTACCACTTTAACCTATGGTCCACATAGAGAGTCAAGGATGAAATACTGCAACAGTTAACGGAAAAAAGGCCAAACTAGAAAGCTCAAAATAGGAACTCATAATCTGAACTATCCTTAATTGGACCATTCTGGGTCTATAAAACATGGGCCTCATGCATATATATATATATATAGCGCTACACAGCGCCTGGGCATTTTTTTTCTAAAAATCGCCCCTCCTAGTTTGGCCCATTAGGATGCATGATGATCATGGAAGTTTATTGAATGGAAAGATCCATATGAGGCGTACCTACATGCAAAATCTTGAGCCCATAAGATCATCCTAACCTTTTGATCCATGGCCCAAAAATTTAATGGTTTAGAGGCATCATTTTATTATGATTTCATTCCAATGGTGAGGAAAAGTTGGATGAATGTCAAACTTGGACCTGTGATTATTCATTGGGGGGTAGTGTGTGAAAATATTTTATTGACACAATACGGGCCCTATGACCAAAAAAAAGGGGCGCAAAAGGGGGTGTTTATAAAGTGTGGCGCTTTTGAGAATTTCCATATATATATATATCTGTGTGTAGAGACAGGGACAGACACACACACACACACACACACACACAGAGAGAGAGAGAGAGGGCTCCACTATACTGTCCATGTCCTCAACACACTGCTAAACAAAACTCACAGTCTCTGTATAAATACTTGATAAAACCAGTATTATAATAGAGAAATTGATCACCAAAATATAACAAATATTCTCATAATTTTTCAGAGACAACTCTCTCTCTCTCTCTCATATGTATATGTGTATGTGTAGGCGTACTATGTGTGTATGTCTATATGTGTGTGTACTGTGTATATGTGTGTCCACACGTGAAAAGAGCTTCATTATTCCAAGACAATAGGGTATGGTTAACTCCATGAAGATCCATCAGATCAATGGTTTTTATTCCCAATACCATTGCAGTAGCAAACAAAAATACAAGATTTATCGATTAAAAAATCAATAATGAATTCACAATAAAAACGAGTACTAATAGTAACTAACTACAGTGCCTGCTCACCTCTTAATCGAGAAGCGACACTTCCATTAGGCATGTAAGGGTAGACAAGGAGCCTTTCATTTTCAGTCGAGCAAAATCCACAAAGCCGCAAAAGATTCCGGTGAACAGCCAAACTTATCAACTCCACCTCTGTCTGGAATTGAAGTTCTCCGCCAACCGCATTGTAATCTTTCAGCCTTTTAACAGCAACTAAAGTACCATCATGCAAGCAACCCTTGTAGACAATACCAAATCCTCCCCTCCCTAGGATATTTTTTGAGTTGAAATGACTCGTGGCTGCTCGGAGCTCCTTAAGAGAATACCTCTTCAAATGGCCCAAGCACACTTCCGGATCATATTGATCTGTCGGAGAAACATGGAGTCAAAAAACAATGGACACATGCACATGCAAATGGGCAATCTTTATTCTTCACAACTAAAGATCACAGATATCCATCTGCTCACCGTGATTTCTAAACCTAGTCTTCTAAGCTAGAGCATCCAACCAATATGCCCTACCTTAGTGCACAATCCAATATCAGCTTTAACATTTGATATCAAGGGTGACAACAGAAAGGGTGTTGCAATTTCAGTAGTCATACAGGTATACTTTTCTATTGGAATGATTCTTTCACAGTGACCAATCAAAAGTGTCCCATCATGCCTCTTGGACTATATCGCCTGGAACATGTCTCTTGTACTGGATCACCTGAAAGTTGTCTTTATATACACTTTTATATTTCTAGTATTTCTCTTCGTTTCAATAAACTTCTATTGTTACCGATAAAAAAAAACAGAGGTGTGTCCCGCCATATGGATAGTCCAGAGCAAAGATTACATCATCCACATGTCCAGTACACCTTATGTCTACAGTAATACAGTAGAGTTTCCATGGGATAATTCTCAACATAAATGGAATGAATGTATATATTGATTGGGTGGTTTGTCAACAGGGGACCCACCACATGAATCCACCACATGAATGGTTCAGAGCAATTACTACTAATGCCTGTCCAGCCTTGGACAAGAGAAACTAAGATATGCAATTTAGCATAATATTATCAGCAAATAAAATACCAAGAAAAATGCAAGTAGGTACAAAAGAAGGAAGAAATTGTTAGTTACAAGAGACAGGAAGATGACAGAAACCTATACACATAAACTGGAAAGTCACATCAATACTTAATAGTTTACATGAAAGCAGTCAAACAGATGAAACAAAACCTTCCACAACATCATATAATCAGAGAAACCATAGCATAAATTTGGCACCTCAGAAGGAGTCAAGAAAATTCTTTCCTAAAATTTGGGAACTCTACTCTTTGGCAGTGTCATCAGAAAGTCAACAAATAAGGAAAAGGATTTTCTTTGCTGCTACAACAGCAAGGAGCCAAACACAATGTTAAGCATGTAGGTACCAACCATTGACATCAAAGAAAATTTGCCGATGGTGTTTGCGTCGCCACCAAAGAAGCAACCCAACCGTAATAACAATTATAGCAACAGAACCAAAACTTGCACCAAAAGCAATGGCTACCCTGCGGCCTCTTGTTCCTCCCACCTGGGACTGACCTGAAAAACAGAAGGGAAATGCTTAAAATAGTCTTGCAAGGAAGTATCACAGTATTTGAGAAATTCAGGTCTGTTTTAAGGCCTTAGTTCTCTTCTTCTCATTTTTGGAATAGCCTTTGACGCTGCCTCACCAATGCACAGAGGCGACGTCATTTTTTGGTAGGTTTACCCTACAAAATGAGTTTTTGGAAATTTCAGAAGAAATTCTTGAAAATCCCATTTAATGGACTTTTCCCGCAAAGGTACTTGGCATCAACTGATGTGTGGGCATGGGGCCTACAGAATCCACGTTTCTCAATAACTTTCACCGATTTTGAGTCCAATATCAAAAGTTTTGCTGCATTCAAATCACCTTTTAGAGGATCTGGTGAGTACAGAAGTGAGTCCGATGACACAGTGGAACAGTTGTTTCCAGAACTATGCCCACAAATTAAAGGATTGCCGATGATGCTAAAAAAAAAGAAAGAACATAATCAACCACAACTTCATAAGAATATCCAATATTGAAAGGAAACACTGGGATTAGAAAAATAATTGCTCACTTGAAAGTCCTGGCTGATATTTGTGGCAAGGAACCACCGAGATTGTTATAAGAAAGATCTCTGCAAATAATATCAAGTTAATTAACAGCATCATTATACTTAACCAAAAAGAATTAAAAGCATTATATTTCACTGAAAAAAGCAATAAAACAATTAAAAAGTGCAGTTGGCCACAATGTCCCTAGCCCGTAGCTTAGCTAGTTAGCAACATGGTGTCAAGGTGAGTGTGTGTGAATTCGAGGTCTCTATGTAGCAAAAAAGAAATTAACAAGTCCAGTCGTACACATACAAAATTGAACTAGTTCAATGAAGATCACTGCAGCACATATGATAATGCAAAACACTTCCATTATATGGGCCACTTATTAATACGAACCCCGCGAGGCCAAATCAGGGTTGCTCTCTTGTCAGTTGGCCACACAAGCACGTGAAAATAAACCAAACAAAGAGATTGACAAGAGCTACTAGTGGCTTGTCATGATTTTGCATCACCATGGGACCCCATTAGGCAACAATCCCGCACTGTGGCATGTTATGATACACATGACAGAGGCTCTCTTGAGTGATCATACATATATTTTAAGTAATTTCATGCTTTAATAATTAATATTATCATTTTTCTTGGTACCCAAACATAACTGTGAAGCTGTTGAAGATTCATCAACTGTCATATTACAACACTTGTTGGAATGCGGAAGAAAATAACACAGTTTTCCACTACAGAGATGGGCCAAAACTAGCATAAACCCCAGTTCCCATACACCGCGTCTTTTCTTATCAATGTAGCCCACCTTTGATGAATCTATACCCTTGCACATCTACCCACTCAAAAATTGGCACCATGGTTTAAAAAATCCAAAGAGTCGACTTGGACACGGCACATACCCAGTCAAGTCCTATGGGACTCGGACTTGAATCCAACCGAGTCTCATGGGACTCGGCTGTGCAACTCGGCCAAGTCGACTCGGACTAGGCCATCGCTGAGTCAGGTCCCGAGTCCGATTTTTTAAACCTTGATTGGCACTAAACACAATTTAACAATGATCTGAACATAATCCATCATTCAATCAAACCATAGTAAATATTACAATTACAGAACCACTAGGCCCTAAAATCAAAGGTTATTAATGTTATTGGAATGACATTTAGCCCATGTCTATTCCACATTGAACCCTTCTCTTTCTTCCCTTACACCATGATCAGAAATCATCCAGGTGGGTTCCACAGGGAAGGAATTATGAAACTTAAATTAACAAGCGTTTGTATCAGTCAGTCTTGTCCAAATGTAGCTAATTCACAGCCCTTTTAGAATAAAGATAAGATAATCAAGTAAATAAACAAAAGTTCTTTTTTTAACTGTAACTAACGAGCAAAAGGATAGAAACATACAAGAGAGTGAGGCCTTTGACGTTGGATAAAGATTCAGGTAAAGGTCCAGAAAGGCTGTTATTATTCAGTCGCCTGACAATTTCAAAAGCAACAACAAACAAAAAACAACCTGTTAGATTGAACACTCAGAGAAATTCATAGAAGGGGAAATCCATCCTGGGCATGGCATTCCAGGTGTGCCACACTCAAATTGGACAGAATTTAATGTTCTATCAAACTGAACATTTATTATGTGCCTCATACTCTGGATCCGCAGCAGAAGAAATCTTTCACTGTTGAACGATGTAAACTGATCAATCAGCGAGTCAACTAACCCAGAGCAGAAAAGGATGTTGACAGCAGTGGAATTGAATTAGAAAGATCAACAAATAGAGAAAATGGGCTCTCATATCAATGTGATTTGTGGCTTAGGACCCATACTAAGCACGATGCAGCTGATGAAACAGGGGGCACAAGCCAAATCCCAATTTGAGTGTGGTCAGCACGTAAACTTTTCCAGAACACCTTTCAAAAAAAAAAACTTTTCCAGAACACCCTGCTTGCTTTGTTTCCCTTAGAAACTTAGTTTCAATTCAAGCACTAGCTACACAAATCAAATCACTAAAAGAAAAGCAATCATAGGGCATTGCCTTGCAGCAAATTTGCATGTTTTCTACTCAATACATGCGCGACCCATGGTTGGTATCTAGGTTGTTGATGTGATGTACCGCTCCATACACACAAGTACATAAAGCCTCATTGGAAACCTAACATATAAGTAGGCCACCATGCACGGTTAAGAAGAAAATATAATAATGGTCCAAAAAGGCCCACCATAGAATCTTGGGACATCCATCAGCACACCATGAGTGCACCAAGGGTCACACATGCACCAATTACAAAATGCCTACAAACTCTATATTTGCCACAGAGCATGGCCCTCGAATTCTTTTCAAAAATTTCTTTGATCTTACAAATAGTTGAGGTTCTTCAGTTTCCCCAATGAACTGGGTACTTTTCCAGTGAACTGATTGTTTGAGAGATCAAGTGTTTGGAGCTTATCAAGCCTTCCAATGCCTTCCGGAATGGGACCCATTATGGCGTTATTCTGCAGCAACCTATTAAGAGAGAAATAATGTCATCTGTCATTAATCTGCCATACTCTCAGCTCTAATAGAGGGTCCTAGCATGCAATTAGTTTCTATACAAATCTACGCTTTTGTCAACTGAAAAGAGGAAAGTTTTACACTTACACAGATTCCAGATTCGTAAGGTTTCCAATTGCCACAGATAAGGTTCCCGACAAGTTTTGACTAGGTAGTCCTCTGAAAGTGTAAACCAAGAAAATAGCAAAAGACAAGAAATTCCTTAAATCGGTAGGAGGTTCAAACCAGGGAAATGGAAGCAAGCTTAGAGCATTTTTTCCCACTGAATGGTGTATCCAAAGAGAAATGAGTGAGAAAGAAGGTAGTGATATCTTACAGAACAGAGACATGGCCATCATTAGAGCAGGTAACCATCCTCCAGCCACAAGGATCTACTGAATTGATATCCCAATTATCCAAGACATTGTAGGGGTCACGTAGACTATATTTTATGTTCATCAAAGCTACAACTGTAATGGGGGGAGAGAGAGAGAGAGAGAGAGAGAGAGAGAGAGAGAGAGAGAGCAATTCTTCATCAAATATGTACAAGATATAAACTAAAAATTAAAAAATGATGAGCCAATTAGCATATAGATGAATGCAATTTATCATCAAATCATTGCAAGTAATAAATTCAAAATATAGATATCTGAAAATAGGACTTTCAGATGTTCTAGATGGTCATCAAAAACCCAAATAAAAGGAGAGGAACCCCAAACAGAGAAGTATTTACCATTAAAAGAAGGTAGATAAGTACATTTTATAAGCCAACAAGCTACCAACCAGGAAAATATCATAAAAATCTATAAAATAAAAAAAAATCACAGAAACATAGTATGGGTCACAGAGTCAATTCCTGGAATCAATCAAAAAATGAGCAGTGTCCTATCATATATGTATTAAAAAAAAAAAGAGCATCAACAGCCATCCAATACAAGAAAAAGAAGATCAACTTGTACAGTAAACAGCATGAATCAGGAAGTTTATTTACAAAATCCTACGGTTTTCCTTATAACAGCATATTCTATAATTAGCAGACACAAAAATTTCACTTGAGTAAAATCAGGGGAATCTAACAAACCTTCATAGTTAATGCCAGCAGGAGAAAGAGTTGCAATGGAGCTCTCCAGCCATGCTAAAACAAGCAGCCCCACCTCCCAAAACAGGAAACTTACTCTTCCCATCCTCTGTTTCAATCCAAAACCTTCTCACTCTCTTCACACAGTCAAAACATTTAAGCCAAAAGCAAAACAAACCAAAACTATACCATTTCCACTTAAAATGCCCTCTAGGAAGCCACTATTTCAGCAGGAAGGATACTCCTTTTTTTTTCATTCTTTCTTCAAACAAACTAGATTCCCTCAACAGTAAAAACCCAGATGAAAGAAAACCACAATAGCCCAAAACAGAGACTCCTCTGCTTGATACTTCCTCCCAAAAACCACTAATTCAACTGAGAATAAACAAAAGCAGTTTATTGGACTCTTCCTTCTAAAACCTTATTCCAAAGCCTCTCACTATAGAAACCCAGATGATAAAGACTGAATCTCCATCCTCAGAAGCTAATCAGATCACCGAGTTTCAATACAAACTCCATCAAAATCCTCTCAAAATCAAAACCCAGATGCTAAAACCTCCATTTTGCTAGATAAACTGCCCACCCAACTCTCATCTACCACTGAAAAGCACTTCCTACAATCAAACTTCCCCACATTTCAATCAATTCATTCAAAGAAAAATCAGATCCTCCCTCAATAAAAACCCCGCATGCTGCAGTTCTAAAATTCTGTAGATTTTTCACTGATTCCTGCAACCCCCACAAATTCAATGTGCAGAAGCTCTTGTTTTCTATCCACTATTCTCTCCCTCACCTCCTGTGATTCCCCCATATCTCTTCCAAATCCAATCTTACAAAACCAAAAGCGGCAAAAATAAGCATACGCTACCAAACACGCAAACGCCAAAACAAAAGGCCAAAGAGACACAGATACAGATGGAGAGAGAGAGGGAGAGATAAAAACAGAAAATTATAAAGAAAGTTGGGATTTTTTTGCTTTTTGTTTTGGGGCTCTTTGCATTGGGTTGATTGGACTGAAAGATGAAATGGTAGGAAGGAAAAGAAAAAAAGGAGGATGGGGTAGAAAAAAGATGCATTGCTTTTGTTTATGCTGCTGTGGCAGGTCACGTGCTTTGTTTGTCTCAGGCATTGTTGGCTTTTGATCTCTCTCTGCCAAAGCAAAAAAAAAAAAAAAGAAATTTCTCAGAAGACCAGATGGGTTGGAGGGGTGGGGGTGTTCAGTGTTCTTGTCATAGCTTTACTGGCAGGGCATGTCACTCCAGTCTAACATGCGCCAGTGGGGCCCAGACCCTAACACCGTTCTTGTCCTAGCTTTCCTGCCAGGGCATGTCACTCCAGTCCAGTCTAACATGCGCAAGTGGGGTCCACACCCCAACACCAACCAGACACAATTCCCCCCTTCCACTTGACCTCGCCCTCCTCTTCCCCCCTCGCCCTTTTCTTACCTCTCTAGCTATTGTATCAAAGTTTAAGTATTTCCCTCAATGTTACATTCAAGGTTTAGGTATTTTCCCCTCAATGCAAAATTCTAGAGCAATGTGATATTGCACACTGTGTATGATATCATACTATTATTATATAAATGATTTTATGAAAATTATATAAATTTCGAACGTTGTGAGGCAAATGTCAGATGTATGAATATTTGTACGGTTAATGTCCCTTGTTCTTTTAGTATTATAATGATTTTCTTGAATTCTAACAGTGAACGCAAGTGAGGCCCTTTTTTTTTTTTTATAATTTTTTTTTTTTGCTTGAATTTTTTTTTTTTTTTTTTTTTATAATTGTGATAATCTTTGTTTGAGAGTTAGGGCATATTTCTTTGCTATAAATCTATGAATTCCTATTTGGGGAATTATTGAATTCCCAGAGACAAAGTAGAATTCCTGGATGTCTCTTTGGAGCTGAGCATTCAGAAATTTCACAAAAATGCATGGGGAGTAGAATTTCTGGATTTTTCAAATGTCAGAAGAGACATTTCATTTGACTGGAATCCAAAAATGCTTTGAAAGAAATATGGAATTCAGAAATTTCAGGGGACAACCTGTCACATCATGAACACTATGAATTCCTCACAGAAATTTCACTAAAGAAACAATGCCTAAATTTTTCAAATATTGCCTCCCAAGTAAAATTTCAAATGCTCAACCCTATAAAATTATGAATCATAGGGAGGTAGAGCAGGCCTGTTTATTTGATGGAATTTCAAGAATTCTTGTTTGAGGAATTCTTGAATTCTCAAACATAGTGGAATTCCTGGGTGTTCAAGGAGCATACAGGAATTCCACCAAAATGCAAAGGGAGTGGAATTCCTAGATTTCCAAATGTCAAAAGAGATATTTCATGTGGCTGAAATCCATAAATTCTTATAAAGAAACATGAAATTAATAGATTTCAGGAGACAGAATGTCACGTCATGTCAAAAAATTCCTGAACATGGTGACTTTTTGGCAAAAATTCCACTAAAAAAACAAGGCCAGAGAGTGAGGTGTTTGGCTTGTAGTTTGACTTACCCACGAGATGACCAACTTGCAAACCTATAATACCAACCATGTTAGTGACATGAGCTCCATTTAAGTGGTTCTAAAATGCACAGTAGTGTTTAAAATTTGGGCATAACCAGCCCATGAAGACCAAATTCCACTTGTACTTTGAATGATCTAAGTCAAGATTAAATTGTTCAACTTGTCAAAACTAATTTAAGCAGTTGTTGAATTAGATGATATGGTGGCTTGACTAGTTTCAATCACATGACAATTCACAATACCTGTCGTTTTCTAATACCAAGACTAGATGTATTTCAATCAGTGGTTGATCCAAATTGAACTAATTGATTCTGATTCAGGATTTTAAAAAATTAATTCACCTCATCAGGCCAGAAATTGTTGGTCCTCTAGCTATTACTTATTAAATTGTGAGTATTCAGGTGTGAGGAGGGATTATGTAATCTTCATAGGGATTTATATTTATAGGAAGAGAAGAACCATTCATCTTTTTGTAAAATTTTGGTCACTTCAATGTTAAAATAAAGTGAGATAAAAGGTCAAATAAGGACAAGAAAAAAGGGAAGGTTAAATCAAAAGGAAGTTTTTTTATCATTTACTTAAATAAAAATGTAACTTTTTAACTTATTTTAAAAATAATTTTGTATCATCTAATGGCATGAAAAATATAACTCTTTATATTTTTTTGTAAAAAGTAGAGGCGCGTTTTTTAAATACCATACTTTCTGATTTGATCTTTTTTTTTATTATCCCTTCAAATCATCATTCACCTTACTTCACTAATAAAATAAATTTCTAAATATACCATTAGATAAATTATAGAAAACCAAAATCCCCACTCCTATAAATCAAAATTAAGTGCTCATATTTCCTTCAATTTGGGCAGAACTAAATGAAAAAACACATCAGATTTCTCCTACAAATGCAACCCAATGCTCTTTGACTATGGGAAATCATTGTGTCATCCCAACTTTTTCACACAACTTTAATTTCTTAGCTTTGGCCCCCACCCCACACCCCCACTTGTGATTGCATTTCAATTTTCACCACTCCCTCAAAAAAGGAAAAAAAAAAAAAAACACATATCAAATCTTGAGGGACTATCATACTGTGTGACATGACTGACGCGCCTTTTAAGGCAAAAGCATAAGACAATATGGAATATGGATGATGGTCAGCCAGTCAGGCTCCCAGGACCACCCAAATCCCATCGTACTCCCGCGGACCATCAAAACCGACAGCCTACTTTCTTGACTACCACAAGACATAAACATGAAAGCATGGAATTCCCAGAAATGATTTTGTTCTGGCCTTTCATCGTTCGACCATTCTGGGAGCCCGGGCCCCCCACTAAATCGACCACAACATCAATGAAATCCTAACCGTTCGATCATTTGACCTCACATGATTGATTCCAAAAAAAAAAAATTAGCTCATCTCATTTTGGACCCCGGTTTTCTTCCTCGGAGGTTGTAAGTTCCAAATTGTACTACCACCCTAGAACTATAGGAGAGTTTATCTGGCTTCTTCCTGCACCCGGATGGATTATTTCAGCCCATAAGATTAGGAACCTCCAATATCAAGACATTAAAAAAATTAAGTTGTTAGAAAACAACATTTCTAATTTATTGATTAAAAGGCCCACTGATTGGACGTTCAAGATCATTCAACTGATCAGGTAGGTTTTTGTTCCTATGCACCTAGAAATTGACGGTTCTGATTTCATGATAGTGGGACATATAAAAAGGGCTCAGCCTTCTTTCTGTCTATGTCGTGAAAGTCTTCAGAAAGAGTGAAAAAAGATAGTGTGTGACTGTGTGTTCTAACGTGCGCGGGGAAGTGTAGTGCGCATGAGAAAAAAAGTACGATATGTAAGAGATTGCATGCATGGGTGCGCACTGCGCACTGTAAAAGTACGATTTTTTTTACTGTGTAAGATATCTGCGTACAATAGCGTGGGCCCCTCTTGTTTAGGTAAAGTGTTTCATCATCATAATCAACGTACAGATTATAATAAAAATAGGAAAAGATTCATCATCATATGAAAAGGACCACTGGCCACTGCTGCTGAGTTACCCCAGTCTCAACCCTGGAGTAAGAATCAAAACCTCCCCAGGTCTAAATTTTTATGATTGCACAAGTCAAGAGAGCACTGTCAGTTTTTGACACCAACTGCCTGCAATGTACTTGTGGGGTGGGATAAATGGTTCCCAAACTCAAAACAGTCATTGGGTCACTTCTAAAACTCACCAGCCCAACTTACATATTTGGTTCAAATGAGCTAGAGGCAATTGGATCTCACACATCCAATAAACTTTTAACTACAATTGAAGTGAAACTTGATCACAAATGAAGATTATTTGAGAGTGATTTTGGGATAAGTTGGCCTTTTGAGCCTGATTGGTTGAGAGTGTTTCCCAATAATCATTCTTGTTGGAGTTGCCTAATAAAAAAAGTTGCAGGGGCTGTCCTTTTTGTTGAAAATTTTAGAATTCTACTTTGGGATAGCAAATGAAATTCTACAAATGGAATGGACAATGTATAGGGGTTGGCAGCTAAAAAAAGGCTATTTAATGGAGAATCTAGATTTACAATGCTATGGCTTAAGATTTCCCTATTATAGGAGGTGAAAATGAGTACCGAATGCCATCACAGTTGTGGATTTAATATTTTTTTGACACATTGTAATTCCCATCCTAGTTTGTCGTGAATTTCATATCCAGTGGACCCAATTGATCAATTCTAGGACCATGTATATTAAAGGCCCCTTTGTTTCATTTGTTTGAACACATAAGAATAATAATACTTCTATTTTGTTAAAATATTTGGAAATAAATAAATAAAATTTTCCAAAAAAAAAAAAATGAGCATTATATTATTTTTCCTCCAAATGGAGATTTATCAATCAAGGACATAAGTTATAAGCTGTGGGTCCATGTGTTTCTCTTCTCACGCTTTCTACTAGCCATAGGCCCAACAGTTTTGGTGGGATAAAATCAAAAAAATGATTGAGGGGGTTGGTGGTCCCTCTCATGCTAATAATTGTATAGGCCCCCACCTCATTTGTTTATTCTCTAAACAAGGGTGTGAATGTAATTTTTGGGGCAACCCCCTCCAAAGGGCAGGCTCGAAATCCAAGGGGCATTTTGGTCGCATCTGGGAGAAATGAAAGGCAGATATGCTCTCTTTTTAGGACCCCCCCACCCCCTATTGATTAGGAATAATGAGGGACCATTAAAAAACCACTAACACTACTAAAAACTATAGTTTATCTAAAGCAAAACAAACAACATTACAAAACGATTCCTCACTTTTACTATTATATGCCATCAGAATCTACACATACGTGGCATTACCCTTTTTTTAAAGACTCCTGAGGAGCATGGGATCCTGTGTACGCCGCTGGAGCACGGGATGGAATGTGCTCTCTCCAGTTTGGGAGTGTGATCATTTGATCTCAGCCGTTGAAGAGGTGGGGCACGTCGGGAGAAAAGATGAGAGTGTTTTTGACGGACGGTGGTTATTGAAGGAGATGTGGGTGTTGAGATTTGGGGGAGAGGTTTTAGAGTGGTCTCGCGGTGCAGGTGGTGATGGGAGTTGGAATTTGAACCTTTGAAAACCCTAGTTCCCCTCGAGAGTGAGGTGAGAATAAAAGCATAAATTCTCTGGCCACTGTTCTCCTTTTTTAAGATTATCAACTGAATGTGGTGGGGCTGTGGATGAGTTGGCTAACACAACAGATCCGATTGGACTGGTCAATGTTTTTTTTTTGGCTCTGTGGACTTGGGCTCGGGGTTGGCTCATGAGCTAATAATTGAGCCTGGCTTGTGCTCAGTTTTGTCATTTGAAAGCCAAGCTTGCTTGCCAGCAGGGTTGCTCTGACAACTTCACATAAGATTGGGTCAATTGAGTGGTTGGGCATTAAGTTAACGGCAAGTCCAGCCCAATATTTTTGCAAAAAGTCTCCATGTCCCGGGTTTTGTCCCGGGACATGGACCGACAGGACGGTCCCCAGGACCATTCGGTCCATGTCCCGGGACAAAAGCCCGGAACATGTAGCATTACTCATATTTTTGGGGGCCTATTTGGGCCCACCTTTCATCAATGCAGCCCCTTAGACTGTCTTTTCCTCCCATAATCTGACATAAGGCGAATTTTACACTTTCTGAACCTTCACTCACCATCGTATTGAATCTTAAAAAAAAAAAACAACTACAGTTAAGATGCGATTGACCTCTAACGCCATTTAAATCAAGGGCAAAGACAATCTAGTGGGGCTGGTTTTTCAGATCCCCCTTTCGACAATAAGACCTTTCCATCAACCTTCCTCTCGTTGACTTACTTGCATTTTACTGAGCCTCGCAAGCTGTGATACATATAAACTATGTGCCATTTACTCATAGGAGAATATTTCCATACCATTGCACATTTGTGCAATTAATGTGCAGATTTCTTGATAGTACACAGGAATTTCATTTCATTTTATTTATTTTTTTCATTTTCATAGAGAGAGTATGTTGCACCAAATGATAAAAGATATAATTGGTTCAAATACAAGAATAATTTCCCTCTTTACAGCATAATTCTCTTGTTACACGAACGCATCCTATTATAATGAATATGAAAATGTTCAAGCATGATGAAGTTTTTTTTTTTTATTAATATGAAAAAGGGATATGAGGAGCTTTATTAGCTTGGAGCCAAAATACAACACATACAATGTGTGTTTGTTTGTGGTGCTAGGGAAGTCATCATCAGTTGTCGAGACCTAACATGGACTTAAAAGGACAAGTTAGCCTAAAAATATGCCACTAATGACTAAACTATACTAAAACAATTATAAACACTCTCATTTTAAACTGAGTAGGCAGCATCATATCGACTAGCATACCTACCAGTATCCACTTGTGGATCATGATTTGTACCACATTGGCTTTGGTTGGCACATTCTTAATTTAAAGTGGTGAGCCCCACAGTTTTTTTTGTTTTTTTTTAATTGATCATAAATTTTTTCCCTCATCAGGTCTAAAAATTATTAGTTTTTTTTTTTTTTCTGAAATTCATTGTAGTGGTGTGGATTTTTTTTTTTTCCATCTCATAATCCTTTGTTTAGTTGACAAAGTGGAATTATCATGACTTTATATTCTAAAAAATGCCCCCTCTTTCTTTCTTTTTGCCTGTATTTTAAAAACGAGCTTGATGAGAAAATGGTGTTTCCCTAGAATAAATTCCAGGAGAATTTTATTTTTCTTGTGGAATAATCCCATTGTATTCCATTTTACTAATAAGCTGTGCTCACCACTAATGAATATGGGTCAGTTAACAAAAGCACAAAGCATGTGCATGAATGTGTAAGCACCACAAAATTATTCCACTCTAATCAGGCTAGAGCCTACCATTGGTTTGATTACATGCAAAGTATATTATTAACCCCCCTTTCTAAAGCATGGGTCTTTGCCTTATAGTGAGCCATTTTGGAAGGGTAGAGATGATTTTACTTTAAAGTGAAAATTTATGCGCCCCTTTTTCTGATAGGAGTTACATGTTTTTTTAGTGGAATTTCTAGCATTCAGGAATTTCAGCATTTACAAATGCTAAAAACCTGGTATTCCTAAATCCCATACCTCAATTGTGCATTCCAAAAACCTACGATGGCTGGAGTTTCGGGGACTCTTGCGTTTTAGCTCCGGCAGGTAAATGGTCACAAGGGATATTGATTTTCAAGCCACATCAAGAAGAAAAGAGGTCTATTTCTGCTACTTTTACACCTGTAGATTATTACTGTGATTTTTCTCTCTTCTTCTTTCACTTTCTATCATGCTGTTTGAGGCTGGAAAGATGACAGAGGGATTGGAATTTGGGCAAAAAGAGGAGGTCGTTTTGTGATGAAATGGAGAGATAGGTCTTTGGTGTTTGCTACTGCTGCTTTTAGGGCATCTGATTGCAACTCTGCATTTGGCTCATTGGCTGTATGATATTGTTTAATTGGACAAATTCAATTCTCCTTGCATACACTCTGCCTTGTACAAATTTTTAAAAATGCAGACTGTACATCTTTTCAAGTACCACCCTTCACATCTCATTCCTATATCACTGTTTTCAGTCTCATCACTAATCATATAAATAAACGATGGATTTAAGGAATTTGGTTGGAGTCACCCATCAATAATCAGTCGCCCTTCAATTATCTAATGGGCCACAAAAAAAGTGGTCACAGCATAGGATCAACATAAATAAAGTAGGTAAATCGGCTAATCATTCATGATTAGTTCAATTCCACCCTTCATGACCAGTCAAACGTTCACCTGCAAATTCAAACCAAATTCGTCAGTTTCTTGTCTTGTATATGCATGTTTCAGTTAGAAGATAGAAACATTTTCTCATGATTGAGAAGCAATCTCCTTGACTGATATCTCATACCAACCAAATTAATCAATCCTTGTCATTTATCAAATTCCCTTCATTCTTTTTTATGTAACTAAGAAAACCCAATAATAAAGATGAACAGTTACTTCTTTCTCTTTCCATGCAACCGAAGCTAAGTTGTGTACAAACCCTTGATTTAATAGTCAGTTAGTCCAAAATCATTCTATAACTATCAAAACTTAGACGGATGAGACGTACCTCATAAAAAATAAATGACAAGAGGCGTCTCACCGAAAATAGTTACAAAGGGATTCACCCGTAGATATGAGGTTAGTTTTACTTTCACATTGATGTACCATCGATCCAACTTGGGTAAAAAATAAAATAAAAAAATCCCTGCAGGGGTGAACCCATGGTGCTGTTGGCTTTGTTAATTTTATTATTAGACCCTTTCAAACATGCATTTGAATTTCAACACTACTATTGTGGAACATCATCCAAATCCCTGCCTTCTGACATAGATTTGGCCCGTATGTGTGACTCACACTATCATGAGACAGTGTCAGGGCGTGGTCATGGCGATGGGGCTGCTTCTATTATTGTGTGTCTTATAGAGTGTACAAAAGGACACTCATGGGGTGTGTGGTGGTATGTATATATATAGATATGGAACAACCGAATGAATTGTTCATGTAGGCCAAAATGGACTGTATGCAGCTTGCACTTGGGCAAGCCCAAATTGGAATTCACGTTGCCACCCCACTATTGAAAATGAGAAGTGGCGAGGCATCAGTAGAGGTGCAAACGGGTCGGGTCGTTCCGAAATGGGCTGACAAGGAATGTCTACCTTTTCTCTCTTTTTTTTTTTTTAACCTTATGCAAGGAATATCTACTAGCAGAAGGATAACCCGTGTTTGGCGCATTTTTAAAACGGGTCAAGTAATTTCAAACTGTAATCAAAGCAGATCAACTCAGCGTTCATAGTTAATAATTTCGTACCGTTCTCATTTGAAATAGTCGAAGTTTTTCGTTTCGGTCAATTGGCCGTAATGAAATTCCAGTAAAAACTTTTCGATTTGAATTTTGGTTAATTTCGGCTAAAATTGTATTAAACGAAATTGTATTTTTCATAATTAAATCTTTTTTTATTTTTTACACACATGTATTCTTTGTATTTCTTATATTTTTTCCAAAATATAATTCCAAAATACTTTACTACAATGGATTAAATTTTTTATTTTTTTTATTTTTCTACATATATATTTACGTATTATCTCGAAATGTAATTTTAGAAAGTTTCGCCGAAATTCCGAATTGGCAAGAATTTTTCATTTTGTAGGCCATACCAAAATAGTGTCTGAAACAATGTTGACAACTATAGGGTCAACATATATAACCTAACCCAACCTATAGAAGTTTTGTCCAACCCAAATCACTTCAGATATTCAAGATATATTTGAGTTAAGCTTTAAGTGTAAAAATGCCCAACAAAGGCTTGACTCATTCCATATAAAACAAACTATTCTAAGTACCAAATTATAAAACCAATAAATTATTTTTGTGGATTTAGATATGCAGGTTGACCCTAATTCATTCCATTTAAATGGTTAGACAGCTTATGTGGTTTGACTGGGTTGACCCTAACTTGACCCATTTATATACGAATTAAACATGTCAGATTTTTCTAAGTCATGACCGACCAGTATATTGTGGGTCGAGTTATGCGGGTCAATGAAGGTCAGGTTTTTCTAAGTCATGACTGACCTTTGTATCGTGGGTCGGGTTATGCCAGTCAATGAAGGTTGGGTTTGGGTCGAATTAACATGTTAGATAAAATTTTGCCGCCCCTAGGCATTACCCATACAATCTGGATCATGATTCAAAGACCTCGTGTTAGAGGAAGAAAAAGCTTACCAGAAAGGTAAATGGCACTACTGAATGAAAGAAAAATGTTATTTAGGTTGTTGGGCTTGAAGGGTACCTAAAACTCGAGCTTAGATTTTGAAGCTCAAATGGAGCATGGGCCTTTGTCAGAATCAGACCTTGGGTGCCCAAATTACTCTCAGTTACCTGGCTTTTCCAACAAGGATATGAAAATTTATGGTGGAGTTTTCTCCATTGTGGCTGCTGCTAATTGTTATCTTCTGGATGGTTTGGCCATTTCAAGGAGAGAAAGAAGTCACAGATGTAATAAACTCCACTAGAATTTCTAGCTATGGTAGATAGGAGCCAATCCTCTTAAATTCAAACAGCTTAAGATGATGGAAAAACCTGTTTAATGATCATGGCCCAAGTGTCCCTCAGATTGGAGTGGATCCAATCGTCCGATTGATCGATCTGTTGTGTGTTCAATCTGAAAGGTGGGATTTGTTACAGAGGCAAACTTGGCCCAGCATCAAAAGCCAATAGAGTTTAGAGCTTGCCCATTGGATTGAGGCCCACATTATTCAGCAAGGTCTAGTGGAAGAAACCCACTTGGGTCAGCCAAATTTAGGCCTAAAAGCCCATAAACCTGAGCATTACATACCCTAACCTCTATCCCAAAATACATCTCCTTTCATTATTTTTAGCATAGACCATCTCTCACCGGTCACCATCTAGCTCATCCAGTTGAAATGTGTTTGCTACAGAGCACAGAATTAAAACGAGGGAGCCCAAATGTGGCTAATCCTCTGATCCTAGCTCTGCAGCAGTGCACTACTCCTCAAGATTGTACACATTGACAGAAGGCACCCACACTTAGCCAAGTGAGAGCTTCTGTTATTCTCATTCTTGATTTTGTTTTCCTTGATGGTTACAAATGAGGATGAGTAGTAATCCGCATGGACCGTTTCTTTGTACTTATTTACATATGTAAAGATTGCACAGACATAGTGATGTTCATTTGCAACCGTTTATGTATTAAATGAGATGTGAAAATGATGATACTTGAAAAATCATGAAACGATTGGATGCCTTTTCAGGTTTAGAGAGTGGGGGCATAAATGATGCATGAGAAAAGTTATGATATCAAATTTTTATTGACTGCTGAACCCTAAAATGTTTCGTAACTATTTGCCATAAATATTCATGAACTTTGAGATATATAAAGAATTTAAGAATGTAATTTTAAACATTCAACGTTGGAATGCGTGAAAATAAATGCCGTTAAAAAAGCAAAGATGACATTATGTTTTACATACGTAAATGTGACGTTCTAGAATCCCACATCAACTATAAAGAGAGAAAGTGAATCAGATTATATGTAAAGCTTACAGCTTGTGGGCCAATCTCGGGTGGAAGAACCGACATATGCGAACTGTGTTCTATTGTAATCAATGCCATCCTTGTGAGATCAAATGTGGATTGCCTTCACATTTATGAGAATTAATCTAGATTGATTTTTTCGTTGGATTTCATTAAATATATATCCTTATATACCTAGTGATGAAGTAAACTCTCAATTGACTGCCTTCTGAAAAAAAAAATCTCAATTGATTAGGAAACAAATCTCTCTCATTAAAGAGGATTGATGTGTCATTTGTTTGATCCTACTAGAAACGTGGTTCATATTCGTGTACCCACACATATTTATCAATTTTGCAAAAAGGGCCTTTCGCCATATTTTCAAGTACCATGAAAATTATCATGAGACATGTTGGAAATTATATTTTTCTTACATTATTATAACATCTCCAAAAATATTGTTGGAAAATAAAATAGTGTGATACAAATGCTAGAAAATAAAAAATGGCGGAAATTCATAAAAATGGTAGTACTTTATATCTATGATTTTGTTCATTTATTTTTAGTTATTTATTTATTTATATATTTTTTGGCTACTCTTTTTTCATAACATCTCTAGGGAAAGAAGCATAATTTGAAAATATTACAACATTTTTCTTAATATATTCTTCCAACACCTTACCCTTCTTGTTTAAGTATGGAATTAGCATAATTACCCGGCTTAGCACGGATATGGCAAATATTACAATTTAAATATTAATGTATCAAAAAATCCATAGCTTTTGCAGAAAGAAAGCAAAAGAAAAAAAATTTATGAGTACGTAATTTATATAATCAAAGAGTTGGCATCATAGAATGAAAAAAATGAGAATTGGAGTATAAGGAAATGATAGACTTTGGATTGAAACAAAGTCTTTGAAAGAAAAGGGAAAAAGAAAAAGAAAAAGAAAAGTGAAGAACAATTATGAGTGATTATGATAAAGAGATAAAAGGTAGTTGATGTAACTTTTGATCAAAATTATAACCGAAGGTCAAAATTAGATCCAAAATCTCATAGCTTAATATATTATAATGGGTTAGGCATGTCACGGGTTTGGCTAAACCCAAACTCGCCTCTATTCATTGACTCATATAAGTTTATAATTTGTAATACTAAACTAGGCCTGTTATTAGTATGGGTCGAGTTTAATTTAAAATATTATAATAATTGATTTATACACTTTATGTTAAATTAAATGAAATCCAAATTTACAAATCCTAACTTGAAGGATTTCATATGTTCTCCATATGATTTGTGCATTAGAGCCATTTGCAACTGCAGGAGCCTGCAAGCCCACCAATATGTTACAAACTCAAATGTTCCTCTTCAATGTAGTAAATGCCATGCAATTTCAAGCATCATGTAGACTTCCGTAGGCGAAAATTTGTCCAAAGCATCATATCATATTAGAAAAATATTTAAAGTAGTTATAAACGATGTGAGAGTGTTAATAAGGATATGGCTAAAATCCAATGAATCACAATCTATAAATTCAACCCAATGTTGCCACAACCAAACTTATCCATAATGCAAGCAGGTTAGAGAAGGTCACCCATTTAACTCGATTCATTTTGGTCTGTGCTACTAATTTGAAATATCTCTATTTGTTTGGATGATGGTTCGATGGGACAAGGCGTTGGTTTGCTCTCACGTCTTGTGTTTAAGGCATTGGTTTACTTGGTGTACGTGTCTTTTATGATCATGCCAGCGCATCGGGAAATAGTCTTGTCGGGAAAAAATACGACCAGGGAATGGGATACCCATGTCATTAAATAAAACAAAAGGGGGCCCATAATCAAGTGGGCCACAACCAGTCCAACCTTTTTCAAAACCAAGTGGACTGGTCCAGTCCAACCTTTTTCAAAATCAAGTGGGCCATAACCAGTCCGCCCTTTTTCAAAACCAAGTGGACGGGTCCACAGGCGAATCCATTCCACCTCCTCTTTACTTTACTTTACTCCCTCGGTGTCATTTCTCCCGCTTCCCTGTCATTACTTTACTTCCACCCCGGCATGCAAGGAATCCGTCTCAGAGCAACCATGTCTTGCTCTTTTCTTCTCTCCTCTCCCTCCTCGCGAACCCTAGCAATAAACCCTAATTTATCCTTCTCTGCAATCCCCCAATCCTCCCATAGCTTCCTCCCCGTCAGAAACCCTAGCTATTCCCCTGCCTTCCGCAGCGCCTTCCTTCGCTGCTTCGTATCCGCGGCTTCCATGGAAAGAATCAAAGTCCAAAACCCCATCGTTGAAATGGACGGTAATAACTTCAAAAACCCCAGCTTTCTAACTACTTCATAAAAATATGATTTTTTGATATTTCTTTCTCATTTGTTCTTCGATTCCAGGTGATGAAATGGCAAGAGTTATGTGGAAGATGATCAAGGACAAGGTTACATTATCGATCTTTTCATTTTCCCCTCTTTTTCATGTGTGTTGTTATTATTTTGAATTCATTAGGATTGGAACTGGATTTGTGTGTGATTGCAGCTTATAATTCCGTATTTGGATTTGGATATTAAGTACTTTGATTTAGGGATATTGAATCGCGATGCAACGGAAGATAGGGTTACCATTGAAAGCGCTGAAGCTACACTCAAGTAAGCTGCTCTGTAAGATTGTTATTTGTTGAGTTATCTTTTTGTTTTTTGGTTGCTGTTTTTTTATGACATGAGTATAATGAGAATGTTCTGTATAGTCCATTTAGTTATGAGAAGTAACAATAATGCTTGTCCATTGCGAAAAGGCTGTGTGACGAAAAACGTGCAAAACCCCACTGATTAGAATTTTCTATATAGTTGGACTTTCCAATGAAAGGATGACTGAAATGGGTTCTAGTTTTCAATAATTTTGGAGGGAGAGTATGTTTGGTGAAATTCTCTAATTAGTGGAAAATTTATATGTGGGTTTATGATGGTGGGACTTACTAGATGAATGGTTTTGATCATTTAAATGGGGAGGAATAAGTTGTCAAAACATATGAAAGCAGCAAGATGTATTCCTTATGCCTTAATTAGAATATGTTCTTGGGTATTTCCTCTAATTCTCTATAAAATTTGTTTCTGATGCTGCAGGTATAATGTTGCTGTGAAATGTGCAACAATAACTCCTGGTTTGTGGATTTCGTTCTATAATATTCTTTTTGTGGATGTTCTCTAATTAGAAGTGAAATGTCTTAGGGTGTGTTTGTTTAGGCTTCTTAAAAAGCAAAAGTGTTTTTTTTTGTTGGGGTGACTTATTTTACCTGCTTTTTACCATTAAAAGCAATTGAGGGAGTTTGGTTAGGCCATAAACAGTAGCTTTTAGCACATTTGTAACCTATGATGCCCGTATACTTCAAAATAGACAATGTATTGTGTCGTATCGTAACTGGTACTTCACTTTTTTATGAGTAAATCCTTGCCCCCGCCGTACTTGTGGCGTGTCTGTGACATCTGAGCCTAGCCATCTTGGCTTGACTAGGCTATGGCTTGAGCTTTGCTCATTTGCTAATCAAACTGAGCTTGAGTTGGCTTGTTAGCTCACAACCCAGGGTTAAAAGCTTGTCTGGGTTTGCTTGTTTTTGAGCTTGCTCAACTCAGCTTGTTTGATATTCTATATTATATATATATATGTATTAAATATATATTTTTTTGAATGATGAATTGTATTAATCAAAGCAGAGCAGTACAAAAGATATATACTGAAAAGCAAGAAAAAAAACAATGGAGACAGAGAAACCATCCAAAACAGCAAAAGAGGAGAAACAGAGCCTCCCAAGCAGGCCTAAGGCCTCAAAAAAAGAGAAACCAAAAATTAAGAGGATACTACTTCTCTCCATTTAAACAACATAACCTCAATACGCACTCCCCAAAAATTTGGCAACACAGAGACCCAGGAGGCAGCGAGGAGTCTGGCTTTCGTAGAAACAACTACTGAGGGGGGAGAACAATTTTCAAAGCAATGCCTATTCATTTCCTTCCAAACTGCCTAGATGCTAGCAAGAAAGGAGGACGGCCAGAGAAGCCTTCCTCTCTTGGATTGAAATCCAAACTTCCAAGCATCAAAGAGCTCCGAGATGGAACGAGGGAGGACCCAGCTACAACCAAAACAATCAAGGGTAGAAGTCCAAATAGCTTGAGCGAACCTACTATTTAGCAAAAGATGATCCACATTCTCCTCCGCCGATAGGCATAGTGGGCAAGCGTTGATTAGAACCACCCCTCGCCGACAAAGATTATCCAAAGTGGGGATGCTGCCTCGAAGAGCTAACCAACCAAACACCAGGACTCTAGGAGGAGCTTTGGATTTATATATATATATATATATATATATATATGAGGAGCGCTACAAAAGCATTTTGTCAAGCAAAAACACACCTATCTTCTACGAACAAGTAAAGAGTGATTTTAAAGAGGTTGCTGAGGTGTAGTTGTCATAAAAACGTTTATTTCCCACCTTTTCTCCCTCATTTCAGATAAGTTAAAGAGTTTAAATGTCCCTACTTTCTCTCCAAAAACCAATGAGTTATGCTTATCCTTACTTTAACACCAAGATTCTAATGACAATTTATACTTTCCTATTTTTTTCCTCCTTTTCAACGGGCCCTCTTATTCTTGGTGATTATATCCAATGGTCTTTATGGTTGGATTTGTACCAAATTCAGGACAATTTCAATTCATGGGATTTAAGTGAGTGTAAAGGGATTAGCTTCATAGATTTTTCGATTGCTTTCATCATTTCATGGCAACATTAGAAATCTATCAATGGGGTTCTTTTATATTTGTGTTCAAATCCAATTATTGGATTGATACCAAATTGGGAATAATGCCAATTCATGTGGGTTAAGTGGGTGTGAAGGGATTAGATTTATTAGCCCTCACAACGAGAGTTGGGCCCACCTTTTCACTGGCCCCCATCATTATGCATATGCATTTCATAGAATGCCCACATGATGAAGCATAAAGCCGTTTTATATTTGGATTAAAATTTAAGTTGGTTATGGATTGAATGTGTTGAAATAACAATAAATATGGATGATTTTTATTGGATGTTTGTATAAGTGCAAAAATGCCCCTTTTTGGAAGGGGCATTTTGTAGACTCTCTCTCTCTCTCTCTCTATATATATATATATGTCTGTATGTATCTATATATATATATTTTATATATATGGTTTGGTAAACTAGGAGATATTGTCTGAGAGTGGCAATCTTTTATTAGATGATTCTTATTCTTCCCTTGCCTTTTGCTTTTGTTTCAGATGTTGATAGTGGGTCTTCGTATGACTTCTCACGATTTTGTTGTTGCTTCAGTTTTTTTTCTTTTATCTTTGTTGGTTTTAGTTTCCTTTAATAAAAGTTCGTTATCACCTCTAAAAAATGTTGATATTAATATTTTTAAATGAAATGTTATCTATGCAAATGGTGCATACTTGATGAAAACCTTCAAAATGACCTGGCAAAACTTATTATGAACTTGGAACACTATTCCTGTGGTTTTTTTAAGTTGTTTCTGAGCTAATGCAGTGAACGATCTAACTTTGTTGCATTGTTTCGTTTCATTTTATGCAGATGAGTCTAGAGTTAAGGAATTCGGGCTGAAGAAAATGTGGAGGAGTCCGAACGGCACAATACGGAATATATTGAATGGTTTGTTATCCATTTTTTGTTATGACATTTCTTTGCGGCAAGAGTTACATGTCAGTAAACTTATTTATGATATATTTTTCAGTTTGTTGGGCTGTTCGCTGTTTTTACAGTTTTCTACTGAGTTCTCTCTTAAAATGCTAACAAGGCTGGCTTGCAAGTTTTATTCTAGCTGTTTGTCCACAAAGGTATTGATGATGCCTTCTACACATGGTTGCCAAATTCAGTTCGGTTTGGACAAATTGATCGAACAGTTTCAGTTCGGCAAGTGGTCCAAACCAAACCACCCCTGGAAAAAAATTCCAGTTTTTGGCTGTGTAAAGGTCCAAACTTTCGTAGCTCAACCTTATATATATATATATATATATATATATAGAGAGAGAGAGAGAGAGAGAGAGAGAGAGAGAGAGAGAGAGAGGATGTCTCACAGTCCATAAATAGAGTGAAGGAGTTGTTGAAGCTACTGCGGTCATCTCCTACCATATCTGTTGAGTGAAGGTCGTCATCATCTGTTGTGGTTTTCTTCACCTCTTCTCCTTTCCCTTTCCTCATTTTCTTCTTCTTTCTCTTACCTCTCCTTTCCTTTTCCCTCCTTCTCTCTCTCTCTCTCTCTCTCTCTCTCTCTCTCTCTCTCTCTCTCTTTCTGTATCAAGGGAAGTGCCAAATGCTGTAAAGTGACAAATAACCTTTATTTTTTCCCCATTCACACAGGTGAGATTTAGGCTAACGTGATATTCATGGACTCCTAAGTGGGGCCCACAAAAGTAATAATCTAAACTGCTCAAACTAAATGTTCCTTTCATGTATGATCCCGGCCAATAATTGCTCTAAATAGGAGATGGGACCAATATGAGATTGATTGGTTGCCGATAGTGAGCATATTTGATGAATTTGATAGTGGGCTTGTCTCCTAGTAGAATGAAATTTGGCCAAAGCCCATACATGAAGGGGGACATAATTTCATTGGTTTTAAATTTATAATTGTTGGGCCCCACTTTTAATTTTTTGAATCTGAGCCTTCGAGTACCCGCCGTTTTTTAATATAAATTTTGTATACTCTATAGGACCATTTAAGAAAAATTTAAAACACTAAACATTATTCGTTTGGCATGTAGAAATAATGTTGCATTATTGATTTAGTAAAATAAATGAAGTATATACAATTTATGTTATTTTAAAATTTTAATACATATTTATATTTCATATTTTCCAAAATTGACAACATTTCTGTTTGGAGCTGAACCAAAACAGAGTTCGAAATGAAATTGACAGCTATGGTTCTTGAAATTTCTGGTACAAACAACTTTGAGTTCAAAATTCTAGAATATTGATTCTAGCATAATACAGGGCACTGTACTACTTGCTCTTCAATTATATACAGTTTTCTAGAAGTTGAATGAATCATGCAGTCAATTTGATGGTGTCATCCATTTTAAAAAACTTGATGATTTCGTGACTATTATTGAAGGATTAAACCTATAATTTAATTGTGTAGTGCTTTGTATAACAACCTTAATGCAGGCCCTAGGGTTAGGGCTTGCGTAGATGCCGAAGCACGTGTCAAAGACACTTCAAATTATCTCCGCATAGATTTCTAACACGAGGAAAACCTCTCCAAGGGAAAATCCCAATCTTTACTCAATTTCAAATCTGAGATTATCATCTCTACAATGCAATAGAAATAGGCAAAGTAAACCTAGGGCCTAAGAAAACCTAATATAATAATAATAAAAACTATCCTAATCAAACTAGGAAACCAAATAAATCAGAATACTAATTCTAATTACAATAAAATTAGGAAGCTACTAAAAAAATAAATATCCTAAAACTATGTTGAGTGGGACCATTGGTGGAGTAGTGGCCCGTTCTGCATCAAGCCTTGAGTTTGTAGGCTGCTTCGATCTCAGCGCACCTACTTGAAGAAAACATCAAGCTATGACCTGTTCCAAACTATTTCAGCTTGATGGTAACATTAATAATCAAGCATCATTCTATTATCAGGTTGGCAGGTTTGATGTTTGCCACTAAAAGTGGCAAATGAGTCTTCTTCTTCAATATGCGGGTTTCTTGACCTGCATCTGACAATTAATGTCAGGTCATGTTGAGAGGAAAATACCACAGGTTCTAATCCAATCGTTATTCTACCCATTTGTTAGATGGGTCAAATCCAACCTGACCAGCTTAATTATGAGTAGGATTTCTTGACCTGCATCCGACAATGAGTTGTGGATGGGTTGGATGTGGGTTATCAGGTTCGTGGATCAATTAATTTTTGCCATTTCTAGTGGCAAACAGGTTTTCTTCTTCGTCATCATCATGTGGGTCAGATTACACAGGTTGGATTTGGGTTACGCAGTGGAACTATCGTAATATTAGGTTTTTAAAATTTAAGTCTCTTTTATCATTTCTTTGATGAGCCCATTTCCAGCGTTTTCAATTCAGACTATTGTAAATACTTGTAAACTAATAGATATTTGTTGTCTTATTTCTCTCTTTGTGATTTTGCCTGATGTCGTTTAAGATGTTCCTCAAAATGAGCTGAATTTGTTCTGTTTAACTGCAGGGACTGTATTCCGTGAGCCCATCCTATGCCAGAATATACCGAGGATAGTTCCAGGTAATGCACTTTTTCACTTTTGATATGAATAGAAATGAATAATTAAAGAGTCGCTGTTTGAAGCCCTAAAAATTTACAGGATGGAAGAAACCTATCTGCATCGGGAGGCATGCCTTTGGAGACCAGTATCGTGCTACTGATATGTTAATTAAAGGACCAGGAAAGCTTAAAATGGTTTTTGGTGAGCTCATATAGATTATTTTTGCTATTTTTTTGAGATGCTGCCTAAAGGTCCCAAACATTACCTTTATCAGTTGTTTCATTTTTGTTTTCTTGATTCTCCAGTCCCAGAAGACGGGGAAACGCCTGTGGAGCTCAGTGTTTTTGATTTTAAAGGCCCTGGCATTGCATTGGCCATGTACAATGTTGATGAGGTTTATTTCTGTCAAACTGCTTGACTCAGAAAAAGAAAAAACATGGAAAGATAATATGGGTTCATTTCTTATGCCAGAATTTAATGAAATTTTTTTATAATTTCAGTCTATTAGAGCTTTTGCGGAGTCATCAATGTCAATGGCTTATAAAAAGAAATGGCCTCTCTACCTTAGTACCAAAAACACAATCCTTAAGAAATATGATGGCAGGTAATCTTTGCATTCATCATTGGCTTAATTATTATTAATTTTTTTTGCCATCATCATCATCATTATCAAAGCCTTGTCCCCACTATGTCGGATAAGGGCCATAAGGCTACAGCCTACATGAATTTTTTTTGTGTGCAAATTGTATATTTCAGTGTTATATCATTTTCCGACTCTGGGTGATTTCACTTTTTTATTTCCTTAATAAATCTGTCTCAGATTGTCAGACATATCTTGGCATTGTTATATTGCTTATGGATACTCTTGCATGCATATTCTCCTGCGACTGGTTGCACTAATGTGGCCATTTTCACGTCAACAAGTGATTGTCAAGTGATCATCCAAAATGTTGGGTCCACCTCATTTCATGGGTCCCTTACTATTCATTTTGGTTTTTGGGATAGCTTGCTAAAATATGTTATTGTGATCTTCCAGAATGTGTGCATGCATGTGTTTCTCCATGAAGTTGTAAGATGTACCTTGCACTGGCTGACTGGCTCTTTTGAGCTTTTTGAGTGCACTGTATTCGTGATGCACATACCATTTTACTCCTGAAGTATCATCTTCTAAGTGTTTTACTGCAAAATTTAGCACATTTCATGTTCCAGATTCTTATGAACGTTCTTATTGAGAATGGGGCCATTTCAGGTTTAAGGACATCTTTCAGGAGGTATATGAAGAGAAATGGAAGGCAAAATTTGAAGAGCATTCATTATGGTATACCTTCTCTAGTTTTTCTGCAGCTCACTACCCAAAGAAACAAGATATGTTGAAAATGCTTATAATAAATTTGATTCTCTTCTATTCAGGTATGAACATAGATTAATCGATGACATGGTGGCTTATGCAATAAAAAGTGATGGTGGATATGTGTGGGCCTGCAAAAACTATGATGGGGATGTGCAGAGTGATCTTCTTGCTCAAGGTGTCTTTATTTTTTTCCAACTTTTTTTTTTTTTTTTTTTGTACTATATTGCATTCGTGAACACAAATTTAAAAAAATGCTTGTCTATTTTTTTAATTCATGAAATATCCTTGATTCTAAAAACAATTCCTTTATACTTGATGTTGTAATTATGTAATGAAAGATATACCCATTGGAAAGTACTATAGTAGGAATCATTAATGGTTATGTAGGGAAGAAAGGGTACGGTTATATTAGAGTACGGGGTTGGACAAGGAATGTTATGGGGGAAGCTATTCTTAATTTTACCATGGCCTTTGATCTTGGAAGTTGGATTGGCTAACATGTATCTTTAGAAGAGGGAAGACCATCTGGTGACATTTAAGAGTGGCTTGCATAGGTCACAAATAGACTATTTTGTTATTACATGTAGAGTACAGTCAAATTGCCTGTGTAAATTCATCTCAAAAGAGTCTTACTGCACCATGTAGGCTATTGATTTTTGATATTTCTGTTAGAAACAGAAAACAACAAATAAGGAAGTGAGGAATTTCACCACAAAAGACATAAATCAAGTTTATTATGAGTTGGGCCATATTAAGATTTGATCAATGCAATATATAGACTAGAAGGTAAGACAACCTTAGCTAGGATGAAAGAAACTACTAATAGGGAGTTTTAGGACCGTATGCCTATTCATGGGTTCCATTAATTGAAACTGAGACCAATTGGTAAACCAAATTGTCCAATAAAATTTGGTATAGGAATCAATGAGTGAAATGATTTTATTTTTATTTACAAGAACGAAGGAGAGAAGTGTAACGGTGCTAACTATAGAGCTACTATTTTAAGGGCCCATTTGGCATTGTTCCTTTGGAATGTTCTTGTGTTCCCAAGATTAATTTGACGTGGGCTTTCTACTTATTATATCTTAATGGGAGTTTTCGGACTCAAAATATCAAACTAGCGATCTTTTAAAAAAATGTGTTGTGTGGGCCATTGGGGCTCCACAAATCATGGGAGGGGTGGGGATGGAAAGATCCAAGTGGAACCACCCCAATATGAAATTTCAAGTCAATCCAATGATCCTAATCCCTTGACCATGGCCCACAACTTTAACAGTTTTCAATCAAAAATTTTTTTTGGACAACTAAATCTGAGGGTCCAGTCCATTTGGATTTGGTTCAAACACCATGGGATCTGTGACTTATTGGGGTTTTATATGGTCCATTCGGATTTATTAAAAAGAGGGCCCCACATGCTGTCTCGAATGGTAATACCATGTGATACATGCATAGGAGCAAATTCTATAGATGCTTATGCTTTATATAATAGTTGGCATTTCTATCCTCTAGAAGCGTCTACAAAGCTTTGTATTTGGTAGAAGTTAATCACTTCAGTAGCTTGCCAGCCAAGACAATAGGCAAAAAAGGCCAAAGGATGGGAGTGTGTAAAGTCGATTGTGCTTCAATTGTGTGACCCATTGTTCCTAAATGCTTGGATGGCCGACCAAAAACCAAGGAAAGCAATGTTCTCTTGGCTCCTGGTATGTAGGACAGCCTGTTGAATGCCTGCCAAGCCAACCAAGGGAGGGGGTTAGGGGACCAAAGTTGATCAGGTGAGGTCCTGTGTTACGGTCCTAAATGGTTATAAGACTTAATTTGACGTGTTCAGTCTTGGGGTTTTGGCATATCGGTTAAGTCCATAACATTTGGTATCAGAGCAAACCTCCATGTCTCGGGTTCAAGTCACGGAAAGGGCTACCTGGAGTAGAGTGAGAGCCGTCTAAAAAAAATAGAGAAAATGGCTACCTACCGCCAGAGTGAGAGCCACCGTGGAGAGGGTTACCTGAAGCAAGGTGTGAGCCGTCCCAAGAGGGGAAAATGGTTACCTGCCGCCAGAGTGAGAGCCGCCAAGGACGTCGGCCATGGAAGCGTGGTGGTCTGTTACGGTCCTAAATGGTTATAAGACTTAATTTGACGTGTTCCATCAGTCATGGGGTTTTTGGCGTATTGGTTAAGTCCATAACATCCTGTGGTGGGGCAAAACAAGTCTTTTCCAAAGAAGAGAATCTTGAGCCGTGACTTGCTGAAAAAGTGGAATTTGAATCCATTGAAGATTTAGTTATTTGTGATCGATCAACTTTAATCATGACGGAGGACCCGGAGCATGATTCACAGCTACCTAGCTGAAATGGCATTTTCCCCTAACAATTCAGAACCTCTCCATGTGGTTGCCTGGCTCATCATGTCACAGGTTGGACCCCCTTCATGAAATTGAAGAGCCAGTCCTCTTATGTTATATCCACATATGGGATTTGCTCCTATTCATCTGTCTCGCATGGTAAGACAACATGTGGGGCCCACTTTATGATGAATCTGAATAGACCATATAAACACGTACCCCATGGTGTTTGCACCAATCCAAATGGACTGGACCATTGGATCTAGCATCTTTTTATTTATTTTTTTTTAAATTTAAATCCATTAAAACTTGTGGGATACAAACTAATCATAACAAACTACTGAGGCTAGCACATTGGGTTTGCTTGAGTTTATTTTCATTCAGGACTGGTCCTGTTGCATCCCATTTGGGTCCTCCAAGCATATGAATTGCATAAAGATCATAGTAGCATCTTTGGTGAATTGGATCTTCCAAGCATACCCCCACTGCAATAGGTCCATTCTCCTTACTCAGCTTTATCAATCATATGAGTTCTGTAATTCATTCACAAGTAAAAGAGGTGAAAAGGGGGTAACTTTGTCTTAGATCTGACAAACCTAAGATAACTCACGAATGGAAATTGAAATAGCATTAAGCTATGAACTTGTATTATAATTGCTTTTCTTCCTTTGGAGAACCAGCCTCAATATATAGAGTATTACATGCCTTAATCAAGGCTCTAAGTTAGGAAACTAATCTAATTACATCAATTATGTTAGAAGTTAGGAAACTAATCTAATTAAGATACTATGTACAACTGTGTAATCTTTGACCAAATCAAACCACGCAAGACAATCATGCTGGACTGGATCATGCTGGACTGGATCTAATTATGGGCCTGGAACTTGTTTAACACCCCCCCTCAAATTGATGTGGGTGAATCAACAAGCATCAATTTGTCAACCAAGAACTGATGGCGTGGTCGTGGAAGACCTTTGGTGAGAATATCAGCAATTTGAAGTTCAGTGGAGACATGCGGTAGGCGGATGACATCACGTTGAAGTTCATCACGGATAAAGTGACAATCAACCTCGATGTGTTTAGTGCGTTCATGAAAAATCGGATTTTCAGTAATCCGAATTACACTTGTATTATCTGCATAGAGAGGGGTAGCGCCTTCTGCGGGAAATCCAATGTCGGAGAGCAGACCTCTGAGCCAAAGGATTTCGGAGCACGTAGCAGACATAGCTCGGTACTCAGCCTCGGTAGAAGATTTGGAAACTTTGTCATGTTTCTTGCATTTCCAGGAAATCAAACTATTACCCAAAAACATGCACCACCCTGTAGTCGATCTGCGAGTATTTGGACAACCAGCCCAATCAGCATCTGAATAAGCTCTTAGTGAAAGAGGATTGTAGCAAAGGAACCCTTTCTGGAAGGGCGCATAACCTAAAAACACACATTGAGCTGATTGGGCAGTTAGCTTGTTTCTCTCAGAAGGAGGCAAGTGCACAAAGCAAATGGAGCCGAAAACATGAAGATCATCATAAGATGGAGATGTCTGGTACAATCGGTAATATGGGCTCTGATTTTGAATAGAGGTTGAAGGCAAACGATTTATAAGATGAGTTGCCGTAGCCAGTGCCTCAACCCAAAAACGGGTAGGAACCGATGATTCAAGAAGAAGGGAACGAGTGACATCAAGAAGATGTCTATTTTTCCTTTCAGCGACGCCATTCTGTTGTGGAGTATAAGGACAAGTTCTTTGAGAAATAATGCCTTTGTTTTGCAAAAAGGTTTGAAAATCGGAGGACACATATTCCCCACCCGAATCAGATCGCAAAATTTTGATGCAGGTGGAAAATTGATTCTCAACATAAGCTAAAAAAATTTTAAAAACAGTGAAAACATCAGATTTGGAATGCAAAAAATAAACCCATGTGAACCGACTGAAATCATCAATAAAAGTCACAAAATATTTGTAGTGAGCATGAGAGAGAGCTGGAGCAATTCCCCATACATCGCTATGAACTAAATCAAAACACCGAGTGCTCTGTGAAGTGGAAATAGGAAAAGGAAGAGTTTTGCTCTTTCCCATTTTACAAGTAGCACAATCAAAAGGCACACAAGAAGATAAGCCAATAGATTTATTCAATAAACCAGAATTTAACATAAGGGACAAAGTTTTTGGATTAGGATGTCCGAGTCTTTTATGCCACAATTGGCAGTTATCTCTAATAAAAAAACAGAACACATCATTGGCAAATCTAGTCCTAGAAATTTTAGAAAAATCCAGCGGAAACAAGCGACCACACTTAGGCCCCCTCGTGATCTCCTTCCCGGTCATCTGGTCCTGCACAACACAACCAGAAGAAGAGAAAGAGATGTTACAATTATTTTCAACAAGTTGCCCGACTGACAATAGGTTTGAAGTTAAAGTGGGACAAAGATAAACATTTTTCAATGGGAGGGGACCAGGGATATCTCCGAGAGCAGTAATGGGAACATTGCCTCCGTTAGCAGTTTGTATTTGAAGATTCCCATTGTATTTTGTCACATTGGATAGAGGGATGTGGGAAGACGTCATATGATTAGAAGCCCCAGAATCAAGGAACCAAGTAGAAGAGAAGGGGGAGTTACCTGAGAGACCAAAGGCAGAGAGGGCATTGACAATCATTTGCTGAACTAATTTAGGAGTGAGAGAGGAAGATGTCCCAGGCTGTGAGGGTGCAGATGTAGGAGCAGGCATAACCGAAGAAGCCACATAAGCATGCGGAGTCTGATACTGTGGAGGCTGAGACTGTGATGATGGTCGTTGTGGGCGGCGGCGACATTCAGAGATGATATGTCCCGACTTTTTACAATAACTGCAGACCTTCTGTTTACATTGAGTAGCAATGTGCCCGAATTTCTGACAACTGTAACATTGCGTTTTGCTCAAGTCTCGAGTCTGAGGCTGAGAAGCCTTAGTTGCCGAGAATGCGACTGAATAGGTCTCAGTCTTTTGAGACATATGGGCCGAGGTCGCCATGCGCTGTTCTTCGCGGAGGAGTTCATTCAAGCATACATTCAATGAAGGTAAAGGTGTCCGATTCATCAGGGCAGAGCGGACACTTTCATATTCAGTCCGTAACTTCATCAAAAATTGATCTCGCTGACTAGAGGCCTGAAGATCGCGAATGACAATCAAAACGTCGGCAGCCACATTTGCATACTTAATGCTATCGTATTCCGACCATAGGGTTCGGAATCCGGAATAGTAGTCTTGGATGGACAATGTCCCTTGTGCATATTCAGCAATCGCACATTCAAGATGAAATTGACGTGCGGAGTTATCCTGATGGTACACTTGCTTCAGATATCCCCACATGTCTTTGGAGGTGGGGTAAGGTTTGAGGTTCATTATCAGATGTGGTTCGACGGAACCCAGTATCCATGTTTTTATTTTTGCATCTTTAGTAAGCCAGGTGGATATCCTCTTCTCATCTTCCGTAGGTTTAGGGTCAGATCCAGAAATATAGCCCCACAATTCCTTAGCCTCAAGGTAAATCTGGAACTGAAACGACCAGGCAGGATAATTTTTGCCCGTGAATCGGATCAAAGTAACCTCAGATTTTTCCATCTTCAATCTTGATTGCAAAAAAAAAAAAATCTAACAACAGTGAAGAGATGAAGGCTAAATGTCGAACAAATATTGTGCTGAGTATAGAAACCAAGATCCGAACAATCAGAGAGGTGAAAAAATCAATACAGAACAGAAAAAATAAAAAAAAACAGCCCAGGCGACCTGATTTTTTGCTGCTGATCTTCTACGTGGGCCCCACTGATGGATCTGGACAATGATCAGATCACTGATCTGAGGGAGCATAGTAATTTCGCTTCTACTGAAAAAAGAATGAACTAATTCCCCCACAGATCCAAGATTTTGGACGGTTTAGATGGAATCAGTTTGAGAAAACTGGAAAATCTCGAGAATGGGCAAATCACCAACCTGAAGGTGTTGAAAAATTCTAAAAAAATCTCCAATATTCTTAGGAAGACCAGGCGACCATGTCTGTAAAGTTTGCTGAGGATGATGTGATGATCAGAGGTGGGCCACCAATATGATGAAACTGCTGCAGAGTGTGAACGACGCTGGAGTCCTTGAACAGATGCTTGGATCTGTTATTCTGCACGAGGGAGAGTTTTATTCCTCTCTATCCTACTGCCTTGATGCTTTGGAAGAGAAGAAACTAGGTGTTCTTGAAACCTGCTCTGATACCATGACAAACCTAAGATAACTCACGAATGGAAATTGAAATAGCATTAAGCTATGAACTTGTATTATAATTGCTTTTCTTCCTTTGGAGAACCAGCCTCAATATATAGAGTATTACATGCCTTAATCAAGGCTCTAAGTTAGGAAACTAATCTAATTACATCAATTATGTTATAAGTTAGGAAACTAATCTAATTAAGATAATATGTACAACTGTGTAATCTTTGACCAAATCAAACCACGCAAGACAATCATGCTGGACTGGATCATGCTGGACTGGATCTAATTATGGGCCTGGACCTTGTTTAACAAGATCATGTACTTAGGCCATCGATGGGTGATGCGGAGTAGAGTACTAGGTGCGGGGCGGGTAGAGATGGAGGGTGGAAGGGATATGTGAGTCTTTCACCTGAAAATTGGCCTCACGCCAAACTCCCCATCGCGGGCGAGGAAGAAGAGATAACTTGAGAAATCCTAGAAGCACTTGATAAACTTTTCATTAATCATTCACTGAGAAGCCAAAAGGCTTTACAATCATATATATAAGAAAAGAGAAACTTAGAACTAATCCTGGCCATCTAAGTACACTTAACGGCCAAGATTAAAACATCCAACTAAAAGACGTAAATCTTAAAAAAAAAAACACAACTTCTAATAAAATAACTAGAAAAGGATAAAGATAGGTGGGCTGGGCCCAAAGGCGGGTTGACCCATGGGGACCATGTGTCTGTCCTGCATCACTTGGCTTGCGTCCGACCTGACTAAGGCCTAAATTCAGGTCCGTTTAGGCTGCCTAGATGTAACCTGTGTCCGATCTCCGATGGGCTGAGCTGATGAATACACACCCTTGTCCAAGTTCTCCCTTTCTATCTATAACTAGGTTGCATTTCAGGTGTGCTGGGTATTGAGCTAGCCCAAACATTACTTTAATTGCATGTTCATAAGCTTAAGCTCTGATGAAACCCTAACTTCCAAGCCCGATTTAAAAAATATGAGCTCAACCCCAGCCCACTGCCCAAGCCCCTTTGATATTGTAAGGGCACGTTTGTATAACATTGAGGATGGCACGTTGCTATGGAAAAAGCTCCTATTTCCCCAGGGACAGCTTTTCCACAGCTTGGTGCGGCACTTTTCCTTGTGGAAAGTAGAAAAATGGAACTAATTTATTTTCCTAATATTACCTAGTTTATTGCCCTGATCAAACCTTGCTTTGTGGATGTAGGATTTGGTTCCCTGGGGTTAATGACCTCTGTGCTGGTAATTATCATTTTACTCTCTCTCTCTCTCTCTCTCTCTCTGAGACAAATAAGATTAATGTCTACATGCTTTTATGTGGGCAGTTATCATCTGACGGGAAAACATTGGAAGCAGAGGCTGCTCATGGGACTGTGACGAGACATTTTCGTTTGTACCAAAAGGGGCAAGAAACTAGTACAAACAGTATTGCTTCCATATTTGCATGGACACGCGGGCTTGAACATCGGTACTTTTATATTTCTCGTTTAAAGTGTCATTTGTTCTTTTTAGTAGTATCAAATGTGAACCATGCAAACCATATACATAAGTGTGTTACACTTTATATAAAAAATTTGCAGTGAATCTGCCATCTGCTGATGCTTGTTGCTTCATGTTTGACAATCTTATCGGAGAATTCCCCAGTTTTTGTGCACGAACGGCGCAGGACAGAAACTTGGACAAATTAGCTGTTGTAAAGTCAACCTGGACATAAGCTTGTATTTGTTATGATTGCAATAGCAAATTTGTATAATATTATTCCCTTTGTTCAATATTGATATTTGTTATGTGTGTATGTCTCCCCAGTGTTCTATTTAGTTTGTATTTGTGCATCTACGTACTTGATGGGGCCACCATGGGCAGGTTGGGATTTAGGGTTTCCAAACGTAAATTCCTGTAACATTAGAATTGAAATTTAGCAGAATGCTCAAATGGACATTTCTCACTTGCAGGTAACTTAAGAATCGACATCCAGAAGGTTATTTTATTACTTAAGAATAAATTTAATGCCTAACTTTTGTTAAGAATAAATTTAATGCCTAACTTTTGTCCTTTTTGTAAATATAGAGATTTCTTGTCATTTCTATTAAGTAGGAACTTTTTTTTATAATTTTTCATTTTTTATAGTAGTATTTGAGGGTTGTGGCTTTCTAAGATTCCTTTTTTGCCTTTTTTACTCAATTCTTGCAGGGCCAAACTTGATAAACACGACAAGCTAATGAATTTTGTTCTCAATCTGGAGGCTGCATGTGTCGGAACTGTTGAGTCTGGAAAAATGACCAAGGATCTTGCCCTTCTAAACCATGGACCGAAGTCAGTATTATCTCTTCATTATTTTCTCTATTGATTCATCATTTCTCTTGATTTTTTTTAATTAATGAATTTCTGTTGGCATATCTTTTGGGATGGAGCATTCTTCATTTCTTCAGTTTTCCATTGACTGCTTAAATTTTATTTCAAATGTGAACTCTTCTCAAAGATCCACAAAATCCCGAGGATTTTCTCCACTTCCTAAATTTAAGACGAGGAAATGTGGAATTCCCTAAGACTGCTAAACTAGTGAAATGGAGCTATATCGAATTGTCTACAGTTCTGAAGACGTGTTGATCTCAGTGCTGGCTAAACTGTTGGCAGGATCAATTTCTTTCGGTGATTGTGATGGGTAATGGGAATGAGCTCTCTCATAATCTCCTTGAGCAGGATCATTGATCTAATAGTCAATTATTTAAATTACAAGAATGCCTTCTCGAGGGTAAAAACAGATTAAAGTTTGAAAGGAAAAAGATGGAAGAAAGGTGAAGTAAAAGTACAGTACAAACTATAAACAACATAGAAAAGCAATGATGCAGCGCGGGTGGGGAAGAATAGCCAACGGGCAAATCTCCAAGCCAATGACTTAGGGTAGGTCGTCTAGGTCTCATGCCAAAGACAAGAAAACCTATGAGAGATATTACTCAGGAATTCTATTCAATTGGCAATGATCTAATAAAAGGTAATTACATCTCTTGAAATAGGCTAGTTTATGCATTAACTTGGAAAACAAGTCTTTAATAAAATAGGAACTATCTAATTATCATAGTAATTACTAAATTAGAAAAATCTAAGAAGTCTTCTGGTAACTGATAAACAAGGAAAGTGTGAGAGATTTCCCTTTACTGGGCTTTGCTGGACTTGGGCGTTTGGGCATAATAGACCTTCACGTGGGGCCCAGTAGTCTGGCCTGCATCAAGTACAGTTGGTGCAATATGAGTATGATTTGGTACTGTGTGTGTACACCAATTGGTGTATTCTTTTTTCTGTTTTCCTTCGAATTGAGATCAAAGAGCACCATTTCATTGACTAAAATGTATGGCGAGTGTATTCTCTTTTCTGTTTTCCTTCAAATTAAGATCAAAGAGCACCATTTCATGGACTAAAACGTATGGCGAGCATAGTTTTCAAAATCGGAATCGTATCGTAAATCGTTCATACCCATGAATCGAATCGAATTGCGAATCGTATCGTGAATCGTGGGATTTTTTATTTTTCTAATAAAAATAAAAAATAATTAAAAGAAAAAGAAAAAGAAAAAAGTAATTATTCATAACCATCAATTTTTCCATTTATAGTAGTATAAATATAATAACAAGTAAGTCTATCATACAATCATATCAAGAACATCATGACATTTATTATATATAAATATGAAATAAATGATGAGTAGATAATTAAATTAGTTTACAGTATCAATATATATTTTTTATTATCTTTAAATAAAAATATAAAAATAAAATAAAATCCAAAACATCAATCTTACACGGTATATCTTTTAAAGTTAATGAAGTGTTCATGAAGAAAAAAAACCAATATAGATTAAAAAAAGAAGAAGATACAAATAAGCATCATACGTACTGTTCAATGCTTTAATTAAATGCATATTCTTTATTCATCTTTAAAACCTTATCAAAGCCGTAAAAAATTCTTACGAGGTTTCGTTAACTACTAAATAACCTTTTAAAAATACAAGCGATAAAAGAAAGAGAGATTTAAGAAAGAGAAAAGGTAAAAGATTATTAATATTAGCTTATTGGCTATATCCATTCTCACTTAGTCGAATCGCTTGAATCGTAAGATTCAATGAAACGAGTATCGAATTGTAGGATTCACACCTGAATCTTAAGATTCGTTTGTAAATGGGATTTATTACATAGATACGAATCGTTTTCCTTAAGATTCGGGATACGAATCGGGATTTGGGATTTGAATCGTAGGATTCTAATAACTATGATGGCGAGTGTATTCTCTTTGCTGTTTTCCTTCAAATTAAGATCAAAGAGCACCATTTCATGGACTAAAATGTACGCGATCTCATCTCATTGACTTGCTGAATATGTCTACAAGCTAAAAGATAAGGTTAGAGTTTTAATAAAAGTAAAAAAAAAAAAAGAGGAAGTTAAAAGATAAGGTAGAGTAATGATTTTTCATCCTATTATTTTGGATTGAATGACAGTCTACTTCTATTTGTTTTACATGCACATGAAAGAACATACTGGAAGCCATCTTGATGCTCTAGCATTGTTTGCATGGAGAGTTATTTATTCATTCTGAGAGATCACTAGCTTGGTCAAAATACCTCTCAGCCATATTATCTTTGAGCTTGCAGAAAACAAGAAAAATGATTATCCCTAACTCTTGTCACAATTTTGTGGAACACAGAGTATCAAGAGAATTCTACTTGAGCACGGAAGAGTTCATTGATGCTGTTGCAGATAATCTGAAAGCAAGGGTTCCGGAGTAGGCAATTTTGTAAATGGTGTTGTTCCTGATTTACAGAATAAATCAGATGCTGTTACAAATTCACTTTAGCTTCATGTTGGGCATCTCGGATATACTACTCATATGAACTGGTGCAATGGCAATGCCACATTGGCTTGGATTTATGTACGGCGGCGGCACTGTACATCTGTTGAGAATATTTTCTTATAAAATAGGGAAAGAATGTTACTGAACTGTGACTATTAAAAAAAAAAAAAGAATAAATAAATAAAATAAAATGTTACTGAACTATAATGTTAATGTTATTGTACAATGAAGGAACCCATCCATTTATATGCTCAGATTGTAACTTTGGATCAGGTGCGTCCGGTAGACCCACCCGGACCTGCAGCCTCAAGTCAGGACAGGCATGCTCGTTGAATGTGGGCAGTTGGCATGCTTTTTATTTCTTTCCATCAGTTCTCTACATATGTTGACCCCAAATGAGGGAGGAAACCTGCCAATTTATGAACCAAATGACTTATAATGAGTGAACTCCACAATGCATGCAGGCAATTGTGCGTGATATAATGGAACATTCTCCTGTACACCTGTTTTGTTGAAGTTCATTATCTCACAGAATTCCTGAGAAAAAACAAGTTGTAACCTTTGCCTGTAATTTTGAGTCTCCAGATGGTCGACTCTTTGGAGGCACTCTTCATTTTCTATGGAACTGGCTGAATCTTGGCCTGGCTGAGATGAACCGGATGGTTGTTTTGATATGAAAAATAGTTCTCTTTTGTTTAGTTAATTAAAATATGTGCTGCTATTTTTTTTGGCTTGTGTTACCTGTTTTGTTTTAGGACATTGATGTCCCTATGTTCTTCTATTTGTGCCTGTCTGTCTTGTAACTAGTTAGCTTTAATTATGCCTTTGCATGCTTCTTATTATTGCTTGCCTGTCAAAAATTTCTCTGCTTCTGAAAGTGGTTACCCCTCCATTATCAGTGTTGCTCATGTTAAAGAAACCCTGGGCCTCTGAAACATGGCCACCTGCAGCTCAACAACCTGCTCCCATCATGTCCATTGGTGGGGATACTCAAAAGGTCAATACTCATACTATGTGCCCTTGGCTGCTGAGACAAATGCCACTTAAGACTCCACATCCTGTGCCACACCTCCTGTCATTGCTGCTACTCGTGTTTTTAGGTGTCTGGGTCACTCAAATGTTGTTCCTAGGCATCACAGTGACTTTGTAACGTGAATGGGGTTGCATTTTAAGAAATGAAGGCAATGAGCTTCAGCAATTGGGCCAATGTCCAGGGCCATTAGGGCTTTCTTCCAAGTAATCCTTTTCCAAAGCAGTTGCAGGCCATGGAGAAAATAGCATGGGGACTTGGGTTATGATCTGAGAGATTGATCACGTCTGCAACATTGGACTGCTTGGACCACCTGGTTCGATATGTGGAGTCCATTTTTGCTTGATCCAATCTCGTATTAGATATCCCAGCATAATAACGAGTCCATATCTCTTCAACTGGGCTGAAGTGTTTGATATTGAAAGATGCTGGCTGTATTTTTACCACTCACTAATCTAATGGTCTATATGAATACATGCATGGGCATCTGATATGTGGTTGGAGATTGATTTTAGGAGGTTTGATATCTAAAGATGATAACTGTATTCTTACCACTCACTAATTTAATGGTCTATATGAATACATGGCATCTGATATGTGGTTGGAGATTGATTTAGGAAGGGTGGATCCACAGGTCAAATCAGTAATGTTAGTGGGGTCTCTTCGGACACATCCAATAAAAAGTGGGTTATATGTCAAGATGTGATAGTTTCTTTTGAAAAGCACAACATTTTTTGCAGCTGAAAATTTTCATGATAGAAAATCACCACCACTGACTGATTCATGTTTGGGGCTCAGGTGGTCCTCTCATTATTGCATTTATTGTTGCAATTGTTCCACGACATCTGTGGGGCCAACCAGATGGGTGCACTGTGTAGGCACTGAAGATATTGAATTTTTTTTTTTTTAAATTGAGATAAGAAGATTTGATTTTGTAATTCACTATTATTTTCTTTAGGATGATTGCATGGATCTGATGCATCTCTTACTTAGCATTGAACATAACATTCAACTATGGATTATTTTTAAAGTCTCATTCAACTATTGGGTTATTTTCAAAGGCCCATCTTGCTGTTTATGCAATCTTGGGCCACACACAGACATATATTTAGGAGAAAACTGTCCACGTGGATTTTCTGTGCGGTCCACTATTTTGTGTCGTTTTACTTTTACCCAACCCCCCTCATACATGCTATCTCCTCCCAAGGTGCCACAAGCCCAAACTTGACACTTAAGTCCAAATATTATTTATCGTTGAATGAGGAAAAAAATGCCTTATAAAACCATTAAACTTGAAAGGCTATAAATCAAGGGATTAAAATGATCCAAGGGGTTGATATTTTACACACCACTAGGTCTCATTGAGATCTTTCTTGTGATTGTTCATGACTTAGATAGGCCTCACAGACAATGCACAGGCAGTTTGAGCCAAATATCAATAAAATTCAAGTGAGAACTTTCATGTGTAGTTCTTATATGCAGATTGCTCTATTTTCTAGGCATCATAACCCACCTATGATGAAGCCGCCCCCTCTATATGCTTCATGAATTGGTATAAGTCCAAATCTGATACTAATCCAGCTGCTACTAACCGCTAAATTTAGATTAAAAAAATGATGTTATATAAAGCCATTGAACATGATGATCATGAAGCAAGGGGTTAGGATGATCTAATGCGTTTATATTTTTCATACCCTTAAATCTAATTGAGGTCTTTCTATATCCCACCTCTCCCATGAATCGAGATCCTCGTAGGGTTTTGATCCAAGGTGAGTGTGAGTGGACCAATCACGGTCTGCCACATCACCGTGGGACAGCCCCTGCCTTGGATGGGGCTGCGGCCCCGTGTGATGTGTCGGACCATGATAGGTCCACTTATGGTCATCGTGGGGTATATCCTTACGTGATCCGGACTCTTCTCCCATGATTGGCATGGCCCTTGGTAGGCTCCACAAAGAAATTAGCAGAGGACTATATGCAGACAATTCTCACTAGAATGAAAGCTTTCTCCTAGAGTTAAAGTGAGGCTCACACATACTGCCACTCCAATTTCACAAGAAGGTAGTAGGAAGCATAATAACGCTAAGGCAGTGGGTCCTTCCACAAAAGCGACACCATTAGGTATTATGAGTCATGAGGGAAACTTTGTTGGGAGGGAAGGGGTCCTCCTCTAAAAGACATCGATCTTTCCAAACTCCTTCAAAATCATTAACTCCCTGCAATAGAGGGAAGGGTGATCTTGTGTGGTTGAGAGGTGGGTGTGGTCTTTATGTCTCATTGGACTCCAGTTTATCTTAAATAAAACTAGATATTAAAAAATAAAAAAAAAATAGATATATAGGGATGTTCGTTAAAGTGCATTCATCCCTTACCATACGGTGTTGTGCTGGACATTTACGTAGATTTTCCTCTTTGCATATGAACATTTCTTCTCTTCAGCATTTAAATATGTATGTGTGTGAAAACTAATGTAAGTGTTGAGTCATTAGCCAAAAATTCTTGTTCAACAGGAGTGGAAGCACTGCTGATCTAATCATGTAGAAAAAAAAAATGCGATAAAAGACTCCTGCTAGAGTGAAATTTATGGGACAATGCCATCGTTTGTGAACAGTTTGGGACTTACCAAGGAAGCCAGCAGGCATTATTGCTTTGGAGTCCAGCCCTTTTAACAATTGCCAACATCTAAGGAAGCATATCATCAATTCTAGAGCCCACATGATGGAATATCTGTCATGACAAGCTGGTCCAATGCACTGTTGAGTTCTTCAATGGCCCCAGTACAACTTGCTTTGAATTTGAAATTTTGAACTGAGTTGTTTTCCATTATTCATCCAATAGGTCCCACTCTAATGGAACTTGATGTGACCAGCTCCTCTATGGTCTTTCCAGCAAATTAAAATTTGAAAAAATTCTTGTTCTTGAATTTATTATCAAAGGATATGGTGTTCATTTGGCATCTCATCTTGGAGATGAGGTTATGGTGTATGTGAGGCTGGTGTGAAGGCCTCAGGGTGTCTTGATAATGAATCTAAGGCTATAGTTCACTTGGAATAATAGATCTTATTCATTCATTTTCCTGTTGTCTATTAATAATTCGGTTTCAACTTCCATGTGTCATTTTATAGGAACTAGTCACCACCAAAAGTTTATTGAGAAGGACTTCGATCTATTGTGGACAATTGAGGGGCTAAAATTGACTGAACATGATACTTACAGAGTTACACTACAAGCAATTGATCACACACAAAAGAGTGAACTTCTTGGCCCTTATTCTTAAGCAAATCACCAGTCAAAGAAGTTATTTTGGTAGTTATTTGAGATTTGAGCATGGTTTAAGGGTTTCCAGTTGAATTCATAAAATTACAGTTGATTTTTTCTAAAAGTGAAATATAGGGTAGGAGTTCCTTTTTTTGTCCTTGTGTCCTGAATACTCCTTCAGGAAGAAAGTCTACTTTTCTAATCAGACAAGAAGAAGATGGAACATGCTTCTATTTTTGGTCAATAAGTATCAATTTCTCAAAAAACATAAATATAAAATATGGAGGAAATTATTGAAAAAAGCTACGATACCGTCGTTCATCTCATCTTCTTCTTTAACTGAAACGAGCACGTTGCTCAAACAAAAGTGAAAAATGGGAAGGTCTTTACTATTACAGAAAAACTATGAAAGCCCTTTTGACGTACTGGATATCTAAGGTGATTTTTCCGAAAATTTCCTTTCTAATATGTGTAAGTCATGATATCTATGATATAAATGTTACATCCCAAATAGGGTGATATGTATTATTATTTTATATTTTCAGTGCAACTGCAGCCCCCTAAAAGAGAAGAAACTACGACCGAGCCTGTAAAGTACTATGCGGCAGAAGTAAATTGGGCCACCTGAGGGCCCTAGAGAGGGATGGAAGGGTGAAATACACAGTGGGTCTAAGGGATCAATGACAGTGAAGTCCAACCTCATTAGACTGATATCCAACATTTGGATTTTTGTAAGAAGAAGTCACCACCAAAACCATCCTTTTAGCTAGAGAAAAGGGTTGCTGTTTGATTCACTCCATTGGTGATCTAAATCACCCAATAGATCAAATGGGTCACAGATTACAACAGGCTATGTACATGTCATGATCCTTAGAATTACTGTCCTCTTTTATCAAATTCCTTGGAAATGATCACACTTCTTGCCCAATCTCAACCGCATAGTTTGTGGTGCAATTTGACCCATTAGTTACAAATGATAATTCCATTTTCTCTACAAAGATATATAATATGCAGATGCCACTTTGGCACTACTAAAATCCCAAATGATAAATCAAACGATTAATGAAGTCTCTAGAATGTAGGTCATTTGATCTTTGACCCAATCAGGCAGATCCAATCTATCTTGAGTCACTAGATTTTGTCCTAAGATGAGCCCACAAATTTTTATTATTATTATTTTTTTGCTAGAGAGCCCATATTTCTAACATTCTTATATGGCCTATCTAAACTTTAATTCTAGGGATTCCAATGCAAAGAGAGTAAAAAAAATGAAAAACCAAGTTTTCAGTAGGCATATGTTTTCTCATTCATGGCTACCCTGTTCAGTCTGATATTTATTAATAGTTTGATTAAAGAACATTCAATGCCTGAATGTACAATGTGTAGTATTTGTAGTAGTATCATAACTATATAACAAAAACAAGCTTGAGCTATAACTTCATAAGGATCTATAATAAAGTGTAAGTGCTCATAACCATACTAGCAATGAAAATAAATAATTATTAGGCACCAACCATTGTACAAAAATATGCCAATGGAGAGACACACAAGTGGGCCAGACTTTAATTCGATATTGGGCCCATAAATTATGGCAATAAATGGCATCAGGGCATATAAAGAGTTCCCTCTTATGAAGACAAAATCTTATTTTTATGTTGACCAAAGAACTACTGAGCAGGGCTTTCAATAACTGTCATGCCTATATAAACATTTCAATAAATGTCATACCTATAAACACTAGGTCTGTTTAAGGTTCTATATAGACCTCAACTTCTCCAAAAAAAAATAAAGCCTAGTTAAGAGGCATGGAGACACTTTATACGGTAAAAGTTAAGAGTAAAAACATGAAATAATAATGGGCCAGTAAAAAAGAACACATAAATGTGAGTTCTATTGACCCTGATAACATGATTTGGGGTGGGGCCCTGCTACCCTGTCTGTACATAAGAATTTAATAAATGAGTACAGCCATGGGTGTCCCATTTCCCAAACAATAGTGACACATATTTGTGGGCTGAATCCCTTCCAATCTTAGATTCAAACACCTATTAGAAATAAATTAATCTACTTCACAAAGCCCGAATCACAATTACGGATTGTGCATGGGCTTCATGGACAAGAGCCCAGTGGAGCCTGCCTGAGAGGAAGGGATGGGGCCCACCAAATCATAGATCCAAAGGATTTGATATGGCAAAGATATGGCTCTCCAAAATCAAGGGCTGAAATAAATAAATAAAGACAATCCTGTTGAGTGTTGAACTGGGTCTGGTGGTAGTTCAATGGTGTGGATGTGATCAGAGGTGGGCCCTTTATTCTGCATACAGGCATTTTTCAGACCAAGAAATGGTGAATTAGATGTGTAGATGGAGTTGAGAAAGGGCCTGCATTGAGATATAATCTCAATAAAATCTATACTAAAAATGACATCAATCAGATTATTAAGAGATAATTATTGTTTTGTCAATTGATTATTCAATCATTTGAAAATCTTCAAAACTTAAATTCAAAGAAACACATGTCTAAATGGCTTAAGTGGATGGTAAATGGGTCAACTTTTTCTAAAGAGCCCCACAAACTGAAGTGGACTTGATGAACATGGCCCACCAAGGAAAAAAGAAATTACAAGACAAGTGAAAGATGCTTGGGAATCCTGCACATGCATCCAACATTAGCTTCAATCAGAGGAGACAATTCCAGTGCTCCAAACTTTATACTTCTTGGGTTCTTAGTCATGTGTATTTCCAGGTGGCAGTGGTCCACCTAACTCCAAATATCTGACATGATGAGCCTGGATCCAACCAGAATAATCTTCATTACCCTAAAACCCAATGATTCTACTTCCACCCTAAAAGCAGGTATGGTCTTAGAGAGTATAGATCACTTTAAATCTGACCCACAGCCCTTCCATCAAATGGGTAAAATTATTGGGGCTTTTTATATATATATATATATATATATATATTTTATAACGCAGGTTTCCAGCCCTTTGGACCAGAATAATCTCTACGAGTCTAAGAGAGAAAGCTGGGTAAAATTCCTCTGTAGTCCTAGTGTGGTAGTGCAGTTTCGAACCCACAACGTCCGGGTGCAAACCGTAATCATAGGCCAACTGAGCCACCCGTCGGGGTTAAATTGTTGGCCCTTGGTAGGCTGAAACATCATATTCTTATGCAGAGTTGTCCATAAATTTAGTGCAAGATTTTCAATCTTCGCTATTTGCAAAGTGTTACTCTTTTCAATTGAATAAGGATACAAAATCTTGAGCCCGTGCCATGCGAAACTCTTTTAGAGGGAGAAAACCTTCGCGCACGATCAGTAGCATTATTAAGTTAACAATTAAAACACGTTTGTGTAAATAGAGGATTATGCGCTCAATAGAATTCCCTTTTTTTTTTTTTTTTTTTGTACACGTGGTTGCAAGATCACACTCTTGGGCCTCTTTTTTTTATCAGAATTTCTGACAGGTATTTGTCATGATGGAGATTTTTCAATATGATGTGACATCTTATACTTTAGCATTTGCATTTGCCATTTTTCTTCGTAAGCATTTAAAAATTACAATCACTTGAAAGGTTTCAAATGACCTTTGAGAATTTAGGAATTATAGTCCATTTGCCTTTTAGTCTGGATGCTCAAGTAAAAGGGAGCATTCAGAATTTCCACCTTGTTTGAAAATTTCAAAATTCTCGAGACAGAAATTCCATAAATTCTAGTTAAGTGATGGGCCGTTGATCCCTCTCAGTGGAATTCTGATTTGTTCTCTATTGTGGAAAACTTAAAGAAAAAAGAAATCCTAAAATTCACAAATAACGAGTATGCGTTCTGTTATTTATAAACAACCACTCACATTTTACCTTTTTTACAAACAACCACTCTAGTGTACTAAAGTTTTTAGCTAACCATCTAAAGGACAGATATCCAAATAATGATGAAAAATATGGTCAGATGATAAATTGGTGAAAGTACTCGTACAGAAATGCGTCCCCAGAAAAGAAAAAAAAGATGGCTAATAATTCACACCCAACTAACAAAAAAAAAAAAAAAAATCCATAAATTAAAAGGTGGTGATGAAAAGTTGGGCCCGCAAGAAAAAAACAGGCGAAAGAGGACGTGCATAAAAAAATAAAGATAAATTTGAAGAAGTGCAGCGAATTTGAGTTGGCCCAAGAAAAACTGGAATAGCGTAACATAATTCATAAATCTCGCACAATCTATTTGAGTCAAAAATTTGATGGTGATGATGATGATCCATGGATTACGGTGCCAAGAGCCCAATTGGACGGCCACCTTGGTTAACCCAACCCTGGCCTAGGACTGTTCAACACGTGGCCAGTTTAGCTACCAAGTCTAATACTCAGCCTGGATCCAGCCCTAGGGCTTGAGGCCCAGGTCCAGCCCATTTGCAAAAGTATACACACTATTTGGGTCAAATATGTCAGGCGAGGGCGGGCTGCCTGGTGGGCCTTTAAGAATACATCACCTCGGGTCCAGCCCATTTAATGTATTGGACCACAAAATTATGCCTTGGTTCATCCATGGGCCTAAAAACAGGCACAATCCAGCCCAATCAGTTCACATAATGGGCCCCATAATCCCCAGATCCAAACATATGATTGGATGGAATTGGAAACTACCCTGGTCTGTTCTTACTAAAAAAGGGAATATAAATTGTAAGATCACACCCAACAGTAATTTTGGATCTTACTTCAATCAATATATAGCAATGTTAGAAAATAGTATCTCAGGTAGATCATCAGAAATTTTTTATTGATCACATCATCATGGGCCCACATGCACAGGTCCAAGGTCAAAGATAATTAGATCTTTCATCTAAGTGGATACTGAAGTCTGCATAGAAAGATGAAATGATGACTTTCTTAATCTTCTTTCAGCTAAATATAGTGTTTAGAACTTCCATTAGTTATTATAGTCTCTTTTTTAGAAAATGCATTGATTACTCATGTTCTTTTACTGTCCACAGACTCACAGTCCTTCCTCATTTACTCTTTTTTAATGGAATTCTCTCTCTCTCTCTCTCTCTCTCTCTCTCTCTCTCTCTCTCTTATCTGCATTTCAAAAGACCATTTACAATGTCAGTCTCATGTGCAATATCTGCAGCAGATCCTCACCACTCAACAGTCACCACCACCACCACCCATCCCCATTCTCCTTGGAACAAGTAGCTGTGCACTCTTCTCCTCTTCACTCACTCTTCTTTAACCAGCAGCAGCTGCAGCAAACAAAAGCCATGCACCCTTTACACCGAAAATCCTCAAGATCCCATCACCACCCATTATAGTAAAACCCCCAGATTAAATCTTTGAAGATGAAGCTTTACTCTCTCCAGAGGCTTTACACCTGAACTTTTTTGAAATGGGTCTGAGAAGATTTTCTTGTCTGGTTCTAGTAACTTGGGTCATTTCAGTTCTCTGTTTAAAGGCTTGTGGAGATGGGTCTCTAGTGTCTGTGAAGTTTGTGAAGTCTCCTTTGGCTCTTTCATCAGTCTCTTCAGCATCATTTGCTTTTGAAGTTTTGGTGGGTGGAAATGGAGATATTTGCAGGAACTGTAGTGTCAAATGCAAGGTTAGTTGGAGTGCTCTTCCTTTACATTAATCTTGTGCCCCTTTCCACTTTCCTTTTTCATCTTTATGCCTTTTTGTCTTTACATTTTTGAGAAAGTTTTGCATATTTTAATGTAAATGGTGCCATTTGATTTTTAATGTTGTTACTGTATTACTAAAATGCTAGGAAGAAGTTTTTGCTCCTGTGTATGCATGACTTCAGGGAAAAAAAAAAAAAAAAAACTTTAGAAAAGAAAATAAAAAGATTAGGAGATAATATTCTTTCTTTTCACTCTTATCAGTAAAGGTAAGCAGTTCTATTTTCCTCTTTAACTTGGAAAATTTAAATGACACTGATGTTTGGCCATGACTGCTTTAAAAGCTGAATGTATCTTGTAGAAGTTTTGGGTCCTACTAATTTTTACTGGGTTCAATTTATGAAGTGTGGTGGGATTGTTTTTATGGTACTTTGATTGTAAACTTGAGTAAATCAATAGATGCATTAAGAGGAACTCCATGGCCATTCAAGCCATTGAGATGCAGAGTTTTAGTCACATGGCATGCATGTATGATCTAATCCCTTCATCAGAAGGAACCTACCATGATTGTTCTGTTAAGGGAAGAACACACTGGTTCGCTCACAGCTAAACCAAAACTGTACTACATATCTTGCTGTTGCATTTCTAATGTTCAACATAGAAAATCATATGAAAGCACATCAATACACATGTCCAAATATGGCATCTGACCCACAATTGCCAGGCAAAAACTGATTCATGTTGGCCTTTAGGCGGAATGTTTGACCAAAAGTATAAAGTGATAGCCTGTGTTGGCCCATATCACCGGCTGATATGATAAGTGTCCTCTGATTTTTCAAATCATGCATCTGTGTATAGCTATTAAAAATATTAAAATTGTTAAGAGTACTTAAATTTTATATAAAAACTTGTGTGCATTCTTGTTCTTTCTTTGAGATTGAGAGTTGGTGTGGTAGTCTTTTTGGGAGTTCTGAAAAGCACTGTAACTCAAGTTGTTACGAACATCATTCACCTTTGGATTGAAATTATTTTGTCTTCATCACATTGATTCAAACTATGGCATCACCATGTGATAATGCATCTGCAAATGCTACTCCAATCTGAATGGTATTGGAGTCAACCCAGTCAAACTAATTGCACTGTGACCCCTCATCCCAGCCCGCATCTAACCAATTAATTGAGAGTCTAGGTTAACCCTTTTAATTTCTGGGTTGGGTTCAAGGTGATACTTTCAATCCAATGATGACTATAAATGTTGTCCGCTAAACTCAACCTGAAACATTGCTTCCCGTACATGGAAGACACGAGGGCTATTCCATGAGATAATTCTCTTAAGGGACCTCCACCCCCTCCAAAGAGAATCCACCACGAATCGACACTTCCCTCACAGGGATACTCATCTGACTATCACCCACATTGGATCGAAACTGTTTGTTTTTCATGTATTTCACTATTGATTCTTGAGGCCTTCAAATCTACACCCATTGTGATCAGATTAGGCTAGTTTTTTGGTGATTTCCTTATCCATGAATAGACATCCCAACCTCCCACACTACTTGATTGGTGTTGGCCCCCAAGTGGGCCCCATAAAGTATCCCTCATATTATGAGGGACAATCCCTTAGGAGAAAATTACCCTATACAGATATTCACATCTACCTATCTATCTGTTTGTATATCTATACAGGGTAGTCCTGTAGTGTGACATCCCTCTTATGTGACCCACCTGGGACCCTTGTGAAAAATGAACCCGATCCAATCATTGTATCCTTGCGTTCAATGGCTCTTTCAGAATTTTGGTTAGTTGAAAATGGTGGGTCTACTAAGTTGACATGTTCCCCGCTTACTTTAATCAACATTGATAAAAAGTATTTTTGCATTTGATTAAATCACATCTGCATGTTCTCGGAAAGAAACATTAACATCACTTGTTTCTGGAGCTTGGTTGGTTTCTGTGGTTTAATAGTTCAAGTTTGCTATTATTTTCTTGAGCAGCTGTTATTTGCATGAGACAAATGGGTTACAAGGATATATCAAGTTTCATTTGGGGTTTAAGCCATAAAATCAGATATATAATGGCTTAATAACATTTATTTGATTCTTTTAGAGAGAGGGAGAGAAGGAAAAAATAAAACTGACACAAGTAAAGCCTTCTCTTCAAGAGTGTACTATGGCTGCTCCAAAGAATACACACATCTATATATATTGCATTATCACTTTAGGCTCTGGTCCATGCTCAAGTCACCATTTCCTCTATTTTCTTTTTCATAATTGAAAGTTGATAAAGATAATTACCTCTTATGAGAGCTCAGCTTCTGAAATTAAAGGCATCAATCACTTTGTAACCTTCCCTGCCTAATGCATGTTAATATGCAGCTCGATGATCAAAACCCTTCAAACTGTGAATCTAGAGAAGTTTCTTATTGGGGTTTGCATGATGGAGCACATACATTTGAGGTCTTCATCAATGTGTCTCAAGGACTTCAATATGCTAGCTATAACTGGACTATCGGTGAAGAAACTTCTGTCTTTATCCTATTTGATTTCTTTCATAATTGTTAGCATCTGTTTAGGATGTGTCTATGTGTACCTAAAATCAGTTTTAGTTCGACACTGTAGAAGAATGTATTCCCTCCGTATTTCTGCAGTGTGAAACCTGGAAATTGCCTTGGGTTGGACACTGTTTACTGACTTTTCTACCCCATATCTGTATTGATGGTCAGTGTTGCAAACAGAATGGATACAACCTAATGTGGTTTCCAGTTTCCATGCTGCCTCAAAAGCTAAAATTTTAAATGGAGTTGTGATGCGGGGTATATCAAGGTGCCCCCATCTATCTACTTGAAATCTTGCCATGTTTGCTAACTTTACATTATTCTTTTAACTATGCAGATACAATTCATCCCACAGCGTATGTTCAAGCTGAAAGATCTTTTACAAATGCTTTGAATGTTTCCATGGACATTTCATTCAGTGAACCCTGCACTGGTGGAAATGGTTTTGGATGCTCTTCGGTGAATGCATGTAATGTGAGTAGGTGGCCAATTGAACTAAAACAACCTTCTCACTCGTCTTCTTTTCTTCTATTCATTTCATTAGAAGGCAACCATCCAATCTCTCTTGGTTTTTTTTCTCTATCTATATATTTGCTATTACATGGGAGGAATTGTAAACTAGCCTAATCCTAAACTAGCCTAATCTATCAGCCCAAGGGTCATCCCTGGGGTGCTCCATTGCTTTTGCTTTGCTCCGCCTGTGTTACTTCCACCATAGTGCTGCGCTCGAGCATTCTTTCATCTGTGCTCATCCACAGAACATGTTCCCACCGTCCTCTGCCGGTGCCAGGGTCAACCCTGGCACTTAAGGTGAGGTGGTTTATTCCTTACCACTGGGCTATCCTGCACTTCTCGACCCTCCAACCTCTTACAAGCCCAGTTGCTGAGTTTGAAAAGTTTACTTTGTTGGCAGTTTCCTTTCATGTGGAAGCTTTCATTATATTGTTGAAAGAAGTAATGAACTTCTTAGGATACTTGTGTTGGTTCACATTTTGTTATTCCATCTCGAGACCAATATTTGTACAGAAATTGGTTCTTGTAAGTTGTGGAATAATGGTTTGTATCATGTGAGATTCACCATTTTTGAATAAGAAAATTTCTCATGGTGTTGAATGCACATATTTATATCCTTGTCCTAGAAGCTGTTTTATTCTAGCCTGCTAACCAAAACTAAGGGAACACTCCACATAGCATAGAATGTAGTATAGGGCGGTGCCGATTTCTTCTTCTATAAGGGATAGCTTGAAATATCAGCTGTCTTGAGAGAGCAGCTGTAAATGTGGACTCACTGCTCCCTTGTGGGCTTGGGCCTTCGGGTATAAAACTTAAGAGGGGGCCCAATTATCTGGCCTGCATTAGATCGACCATCCCTCAAAATCACCCTGATGCAACAATGCCAAACCTAGACTAGATATGGGACAACAAGGATCTCCTAATCTGTGATATGTTGGAGAATGATCAGTCAACTGTGAGGCTTGTCAATAAATTGTACGAATCACTTAATAGCATGGATGGATGGAGGGTTTTTGAAAATCCTTACTATTTCTTTAGAACTGACCCTCAGAAAGTTGTTGTCGCCCCAAAAAAAAGGCAAATTTCCTGGGTTCATCCTAGCTTAATAGTGAGTTCCCTCATAAAATAGGGGATATGGATACCATGCCTTCTCTCTGGTTGAGGATCATGTTATTCCTCTTCTGCCTATCTTCTATATTTGTGTTTTACTGCTTTACAAAATTCTTAAGAATCTAGTCTGTAAATTTTTTAAACATTAGTTCTGCAATTTTCATCCAATTTATCTACAAAATAAAGTGATTAATTCAGATCAAATAAATTGCTTTGACTTTGATTGAATGAACTCTTGTGCTCCTTGTGACAGCTTCTTGTTTATGGTCCTGGCCAAGTTATACCATCTACGCTCAAGACTCTTGAGCCAAACTTAAGATTTTCTCTTCTAGTAGGACTCTCTCCCAGTGTGCAATATGGACGTGTTATAGTGGTAATGGATAAGGCTTTCTGTACAGATGCTGCTGGGAACAGGTTTACAAGAACCACAAATTCGAGTTTTTATTTGCGCTTTGGTATGTTAAATAATTCATTTATCCATGTGGTCTTTGTAGAGAAGTAGCTGGTCTTTTTTTTTTTTTTTTTTTTTCTATTTTTTGAAAATAAAAATGTGCCTATAACACATCAATAGTTCTGAAGAACAAATTCTCGACTATGCCCCCCAAAAATATTGTTGTTTCCTTTACGCACTCAGTTCCTCACATATGGGGTATAGTGATCAAATGGGTCTGAGCATGGATGAGGATGGGCCAAATGATCTCTCAGATTGGGATATCCTATGAAAGAGAAGGTAAACAAAAGAAAGCTGGTTGGTCTATAAAGAAGAATGATGGATGGCTAGTAAGTTTACACGTGAGACTTGAGGGGCTTCTGGGCCTTCATCCATGTAGTACCGGCCCATCAGATTAATGGAATGGAATCTGGATCACCAAACAATTGGTCCCAAGATTGGAAACACTGGTTTACCATACACTTTTCATTTGAATGAATGACACCTATTTGTTCCTCAATGAACTAATTGAGAGCATTGGCTTTTAAAATTTACACTACACCCCAGTTTTCATTAACTACAAAGTTGAAAATTGATATTCATAGCACTTCAAAATACTGCCAGGTTTCTCAAAATTTAAATTGTTCTTTGTAGTGGCATGTTCAAGGTTGTGTACAAAATCTTCTATTGACATTTCAATGATGCTTTTACTATTACTTTCATCAGTTCATGACAGCTTTCCCTTTTAATATGTGCATTAATTTGCTAGTGTGTTTCCAATATTTCATATTGATGCTTGTCATCAATCACTTACTTTTTGGTGGGTTTTTTTGGTTTCTCAGATAGAAGAAGTGTATTTGTGAACATGAGGACTCGCATCCCGGAAAGGCTAATTAAACTCAATAGCCAGACACGTACAGTTGAAGCAACTAATAATATTAATAACCTAAAGATTTATTTGCTTTTCTCGGAACCTGTTCTCAATTCATCTTCTGAAATTCTAAGTGTTCTTCACACAAGTAATGGCTTCCTTCTTCCTACGAACGGAAAGACCCTTGGAAATCACCGTTTCAGTTATCTGGTTAGTTCTCTGTACACAGTGAGACACTGAAATTTTTTCTGTAGCATTTATCAGGGGACCATTTCTTTATTGGTCCTTCTTAAAATGTAAGTTATACTCTATGAAGCAAGGATACTTGTATGCTTTTTATTTATACTGTGTACTTTAATCCTCATAGATAAATTTTCTTTTATATAAATTATTACAATGAACAGTTAGTATATAATTTCTTAATGATATTGGAGAAAATTCATATAGAGTCATAATATTCTCGTGTGAGTAGAGGAATCTCTTTTGTTGACGTAATAATTACATGGATTAACGCCACTTAGGGTATAAACAAGTGAGGCAAGCAAAACAGGGAAGTTGAGAAATACTACAATGATCCTATGAGTCATATAACCAGTATTCGTAAATGTACTACTCCTGTGACCCTGTTACTCCCAACAAGTTGAGGCATAGATGTTTATTATCCCCATGCACTGTTCCTCTTTATTGTTAAATTAATACCGAATTTGCACGAGTCAAGTTATAAAATTGAATCCAATTACAAACTGTATTTGGTTAACTAGGACTTCACATATACAACGGGTTTGGTCGGACTGATCAAGGCAAGGTCTGGCTAACCTAGTTTGTTTTGATGTCTGATTTGCGCCATCTCCTTTCAGGTGCCAAATATCTCAAGCATTGCTATTGTCACTATAAGTCTCGAAACAAGCTCTATAATCAGCAGACAGGGAACTCCAGTTTCTCCAACCGAACCTGTCACCTTCCTTTATGGTACCTTCCAAACTCATAAAAAGAAGTCAATAGCTATTCTTTTTACACCATGATTCAGTAACTCGGTCACACTAAAATTTTGTTGCTATAAGGGACTTGAATGACACTGCTGCGACATACAGTTATTTTAGTTGCTAATAAAAATAAACATCAAAATCTAATATTTTCTAGAATCTCCCTTTGGATATATATGTATTTTGATTAACCCGGATACAGCATAGGCATAGGACATGACGTTCATATGTGTGTGGTTAGTTGCTGTGACCAGATTAACCCGGATACAGCATAGGCATAGGACATGACGTTCATATGATGAGGATACTGATTTTACATATATAATTGTAGTATTGTACATGTTAATCATTTCCAAGTATCCCATATAGTTGTTTCTTGGTATAAATCAAGATTTATGAACCTATAAAAAGAGAGAAAAGAGGAGAAGAAGAAAGATCGATGGGGACGAATAGTATGGCCATTTAATTAGGGACTGACGACCATACTTAATATTATTTCATATTAAGTGAAAACTATAATATGACATAGAAGCCCCTGTAGATTTTCTGTAATTACATAGAAGTCCTTTGAACTTCAGAAATTACTTTCAAGTCCCTCCACTGGGGACACTAAGCACAAAAGCAGTAAATACAAAATATATTATTTTTCTACACATATTGATTGGGTTCATATGCTATGAGTCCAGGCAGATAATTATACAGGCTTAAAATGATTTATGAGAATAGTATAGAATTTCTGGTGCGTCTATTTCTGTTAGGTGCCTTTTGAACTATGCTAACTTCTTTGGCAGAATGGATGTTTTTGCTTGATTGTACATTGGGCCATGTAGAAATTGGGAAGCACATTCAAAGTGATGCTCTTGGCACGAACTATTCTGCCACAAATCACTATATCTATGATCAGTGACCTTAGTGATCTCTGCTGGAAAACACAAAATTAACCCAACGGATGCGGAGTGCTGCTCCAAATGCTTAGTGGAATGGTTGATCTCCATTTGTTCTGCCAAAATATTCAAATCACTAGTGATTTCGGGTATATCCAGAACATAGTTACTGGAGAACTCACTAACCCTTGCAAATGCCTATGTTATTTGGTTTTCTTTCATTTGTTTTTACTTAAATAATATAACAAAGTCTGCAGAATTAGGCATTTCTCAAATTGTTTGCTGCATCTATTTCCCATTGTGTAAATTGTAGTCACAACTTGATCTTCCAGAACACTAAGTCAATAGGAAGAATTGAAAAAAAGATGCATCTTGAATGACTTGAATATTTACTCTTACTCTCTCTCTCTATATATGTTTATATATCTGGTTTGGTGATTCAATTCACATCTATAGAGTACTATTACCTGACACTTGCAAGTCAATGATATATTAAATGCCAGACTCTGAGAGGCCTTCAGTAAGGCTAAGTACCACATCAACCATGAGGACTAGAGAATCTTGTCTACCAGTACTTATAAAGTTCGTGAAACCTGTATTCGGCTTCAACTCTTCAGCTATATGGATTTCGGGAGGGCATTTAAAGAGGCAAGTTCTTTTTGAGATGATGATGATGATGCTTGTATATTAGATTTTTTTTTTTAGAAGATATATATATGATCATTGAATCAAACATATGCGTAATCTTTGAGGGCTTCAGTTTGTAACTTGCACATGCATATTCTACACATCAGATATCCAGGTCATGGACCTGATCAGACCATGCATGCAATTCTTTTTCTTTCCACTGAATTTGAACCCAACTTTGAACTGTGTTTGAGGTTGAAGGCAGTTGATTTTGGGGAATCGCATATCTCGATGAACAAGCCATGAATTCCCTTTGTAGTCTTGTACATATCTGATATTAGATAATATGCCATGCATCTCCTCGGTGTATCAAACAGTTCTTCTCTCTTTATCAAAATTCAGCATAATTGATATAGCTTGAGGATGTTCTTAACCTCTGATCTCCATTCATTCTAATTTTTTTTCCTGCCTGTATTTTGCAGCTTTCGTGAGTTAAGTAGGAGCATCTATAGTTTGGACATACATGCTGATAGCAATCTTATATCTGTCAGTGTTCCTGAAAATATAACGGGTGATGTTGCTGGAAATGAAAATCTAGAATCAAACCTTCTACAAGTGAGGCATTGTAAGGATACATGATCTCCCTCTCTCTCTCATTATAGAAAGATGATCACATGTAGCCATCTAAACTGTCAAGTCCCTTTCACTTGGCACTACAGGGCCTAATCACATTTCTCCTGGAACAGTTGGATCTTGTCCTTCATCAGTTGGTGATGGGCCTGAATATCACTCTGATTGTCGTGCTATTCAATGTTTGATTGAATCATACCATTAAATATGAATTTGGTTCACTTGACATGAATAAACCACCAGGGCAAATAGATAATGATTTGTTTTAATGGCAATATAGATAGTGAAATTGATCAACTAATATTTTTTACAATTTATTGTTGTAGAGAGTCTCATTCAAAATTCCCACTGATGATCAAATTTTAAATTCCATTTCCAAGCTCTTGAACTTGAATTTTATAAAAATAATATTGATAGATTCATGCCATCTGGGGCCTGAATCTCAATTACTTCAACAACCAATAAGATTCCTCCATTAAGTCCATGTGTTTTTGAGGTGGGCAATCAGTTTATAATCGAGATGTTAGTGCGTCGACCTTCTTTGAGTCCTCTTTCATCTCTCAGCTAGGCCCTTGCCTTCCAACATTCTCACCATATCAAACATGTTTGGGTGGTGTGAAGGGTGGAACTGCATGCATAGGGGAGCAACCTGAACTGTCTCCTCCAACTCTTCTCTGCTATTAGTCTTCCTGAGATCTTTATTTACCATGACACTGAGCTTGTTCTCCTGGTGAAGTTGCCCTACTACGTTGAACATTGTGATTATAGATACTACCTCTTTTGTAATGATTGTATAAGAAAATTATCTATACCTTGTGTCTAAACTTGCTCCCTAAAAAACAGCATGAAAAATACCTTTTATCTCTGAGTAAAAAAATCATGAAACTCATTAACCTGAAACAGTGAAAAAACCTCTTTTAACTTCTTTTTTTTGTGAATGGTAAAAAACCTCTTTAACTTGGAAAGCATTTTTCTTCTTTTCTTTCTTTCTTTCTTTTAAAAATTGCTTAGCATGTGTTGGGAAGTCCCACATCCCACATCACCCAAGTCCTGAGTTGGACAGGGTTTTATATACATGTTTGGGCCTTCCACCTATCAGCTTAAGCTTTTGAATTGATATATTGTTTATTACATGGTATCAGAGCGGGTTCCGATCCCGTTGTTTTTTGTGTAGACTGCGTGGCCACCGTTTTTGTGTAGCCCACGTGGCATGCTCGTCCATGAAATCTGTTGGGCCTGCATGTGAGGGGAGTGTTGGGAAGTCCCACATCTCACCCAAGTCCTGAGTTGGACAGGGCTTCATATACTTGTTTATCAGTGTTAATTTTATGCCTTATCGATGTGAAAATGTGTTTGACTTCCAAGATATTGATCTATATATTTATTTTATAATTCATTGCAAATTATTCTATAGTACTGGTACTTAAGTTTGTCTATTTTTATATTTCTTGATTTTTTAAGATAAATAATAGCAATTTACAATGTGCTATCACATGTATTTTCTACTAATTTAATATATTTTACCCAACATGCCAGCATTTTGGACATCTTGAGGCCACTGCATCCTATCCCTGCATATTTATATCCAATATCAACTAGTGTCCACATTAAGCTACAGAACTCTTTGGCCATTAAGTAGTCTGAATAAGTGAATATTTAGAATTCATGAATTCACTATCAAAAAATTATATCTACCATGAAATGTTTGTATCCTCTTTCATATTATTATTATGATTTTAATAATTATTGATGTTGTTTTTATTTATATGCTTCTTTTGTGCTGACATCTTTATCTTCAGGACTGCTCATTTCTTCTTCTTCTTTTGTAATTATTATTGTTATTGGCATTTTAATTACTATTAATCTATTATTATATTTTCCGTTGTTCCTTTTAGTTTCCCTCAATGTGTGACAAACATTTTCTTTTTCCAGATTCAGTGCCAGTAATATCTTCTGTGCTTTCTACCATTGTGACTGCTACTTTTGCAATGACATCTTTAGCTTCAGGACTGCTGACAGTTTCAACTGCCAGTCTTCAATCACTTGGGGTGCTTTCAAGATCATCTAATATTTTGTTGTCTGATCCCTCAAGAAATCTTTTCGTATGACACTAAACCTTTTTTTCCTTATTTATTTATGGTTATCCCGCTCTTGGAGTAGTAACAGCTCATATTATAATTAACAGTTTTATTTATGAAACTTATATAATTTAATTTTTATTCTTATAAGATTATGCAAAAGGTCCTTCGTTCTGATAATGATTTGATAAAGAGGTAGTCTAGGAAAAGAGAGGGGTCTTCAGCAGGGTTGAAACGTTGGACCCAAGCCCATACCAACCTAAGTAAAACCTGAAGATACCCTATCTGAATTGCAAATCCCCTACCTTAATACTGGAATCTACATGTATTAGAAAGCTGTATTCCTAAAAAAATGTCAAGAGGATTGAGTTAATCTGCTTAATTGTAGCCTTGTATGAGGTTAAGAGGCTGACTGTGTGCTGACTGTATATTGCATGAAGTATGGGACTGATCATGTTGTTCTTGATCTAAGTCGTACACTCTATTATATACCTGAGTGCAATTCATGGTTAGTTCCTTAAACTCTGGCCAGGTTGTGTACCAGAGTGCAGAAAAAAGGCCTCACACACTTAACTTTCACAAAGCGTGCAAGAAGTTGCCATACATATTTGGGAACTTCACCTTTTTCTGTAAACAAAAATTGAAAAATGAAAAAAAAATAAATCCAAAGTAGCTTCAGAGTAAACAAAAATTGAAATAAAAAAAAAAAAAAAACACTTACAAAATAGCTTCTGAAGATGACTTGGATTCCTCTAGCTAAATCTCTACACAAATATCTGTTGGGAAGTCCCAAATCCCACATCGCCTAAGTATTAGGCTTGACATGTTTTCATATACTTATTTGGGCATTCCACCTATCAGCTTAAGCTTTTGGGTTGGTATATGGCTTCTTACATAGTATCAGAGCGGGTTCCGATCCTGTTGTTCTTGTGTAGCCCACGTGGCAGGCCTGCCGGCACGTGAGGGGGGGTGTTGGGAAGTCCCACATCGCTTAAGTAAAATAGGCTTGACATGTCAGTGTTGGAAAGTCCCGCATCCCACATCACCTAAGTAATAGGCTTGACATGTCTTCATATACCCGCCTTCCACCGATCAACTTAAGCTCTTGGGTTGGTACTTGGCTTCTTACAATATCTCCTAATTATACCTTCCCTATTATAACTTGGACCATTAGATAAACCAAATATGTTCACTAAAAAAAAGGAACGGGTAGTTGCTTCTTTGAGCTGTGCCAGACCAATAAACAATTGAAAATTAATATTGGCTATCATTTCCTATTATCAGTTCTGGACAAGGTAGGGTAGCAAGAGTACTACCTTTAAAAGGAAGTGGACCGAGTTCGGTAACAGGAGTTTCTCCACTTGTTCTATGGGGCCCACTGTAGACTCAAACTTTCCAAGCTATTCGAGCTGCATTTGTTTCCATTGCTGATAATCTTAAAGTTTTTGTTATAAACAATTTCTAACAGGTTTGACAGCTGTAGAAAAATACCATCTGAGCAGCTTTAATATGTTTTCTGTATGCAGAGAATTGCATGCCACATCCAGGTATTTGCACTGTCTAAATGGTTAGCTGTTACATTTCCGGTCGAGTATTATGAATTTGTGAGGGGTTTACAGTGGAGTATCCCGCATATCAATCTCCCTTGGGAAACAGGACATGTTGATTCAGTCATGGCAAGTTCAACTTCCCCAGTCATGACACATCCAACAAGTTCACTCTCTGGAAGCAGGGAACTGGTAGTAGATGCTTCATTATATGGAATGCCACTTAGTCCCATGGAATACAGTTCATTTTTTGAGGTCAGGGGTCCACCTTTTCTTTTTATGTTATTTTACTGCTTGAAATTATTGTACTCGCACATTGATGGACATCTGATTTTATTATTACAGAGCCAAAATATGAAACCAGAAGCAGATTTTATCCTGGATTCACAGACTTCAAATGGGTAAGTTGATGATAAGTTACTAAAACTATATGTGATAACATTGCTGCTCTTAATTTGTCATTCAACCTAAGTAACTTGGGGATGGATATGTGTTTTGTCTCAAATATCATGCACACGTGTATTTATGTAATGAGATTGAAATTGAATTTTTATTGTGCTAGTATTTAAAAAAAAAACTTGCAACAATAAGAACAGAAATGCAATAGAGTTATTTTACACCCTATTAAGATAGAAAATTAAAAGATAAAGCTAAAGTCTGTTCCTTTTACAATTTTTGGCATGTGTCTGACATGGACTTGATTCCAGATAGCACAATGTCAAAGGAAAGTGCAGTGTCTTGACTCGAGTACCTTGACTGTGGGATGGTTATCTCAAATCTGATTTGATAGAAAGAATCGGTGCAAAAAGAATATGATAGAAAACAAAAGAAAATTAATTGTAGAAATGAAAGGAAAAAAAAAACTAGAAGAATATATTTAGAATGAGGAGATATAGGAAAAGATGATAAAAGAGAAAAGGAAGTGAGTTCACCAAAGAACATCTCCATATGACAACATATTTCAATCTAAATCCTGAACTTTCTTTGCATCCTTATTTCTAGCCACTCAAACCACTCAACACCCTGTTGATATAAATTGTTATGCCATTCACTAACAGCTTGAGCTTTCGGCGTTTCTAGTTATTATCATGGTATCACAGTCAGAGGTCACGTATTCGAAACCCCTGAGAGGCATGTTCATTTCCTCCACTTGTTTGGTCTGTCTATTCCGTCTATCTGTTGGGTTACAAATTCGAACACCTTCCGTTTAAGGAGGGGTGTTGATATAAATTGTTATGTTGTTCACTAACAGCTCGAGCTTTTGGTGTTACTGGTTATTAACACACCCAACTACATATAATTAAATTAAGTCTAATCAAGCAATATTCTACCAAATATTTATGAACCTATTCTGACAAACTTGGATTTTTAAAATGTGATATAAATCTGAAAAAAAGAAAATTCTATTAAAAACCCTCAAGGATTCTTTCAACATGAGATTACTTTTCTGATTTACTTCAGATGTCAAGAGTCATCTAGAAAAAACAGGGACTACATAAGAGAAATCAGTTGCTAGAAAAGGTATTAGAATGCAATCAATGTGTTTTATGATTTTTGAGAACATTACATGCTAACTGTTTATCTCCATGCCGTTGCAACTTCTCCGAAAGTTTTCTTTTTATCACTCCCCCTCAAGCTGTGTAGTGACTTAGAGAATGAACTCCCAGCTACACATTGGTAATGAACTTTAGGAATAGGCTCTGTCTGAAGATGAGCAAGTTGATTAGCAGAGTGCATAAATATAGTGACTAAAGAGCCATGGGCTACTTTCTCCTGTGAAAAATGATAGTGCAACTCACATTTTATACAAGCATGGAAGATGGGATTTCTTGATATAAAGAGGCACTTATATAATCACAAATAGGAACATGATTGATATTAAGCTGACGATATTAAGCTTTGGAAGAGAGAAACAGTCTCTCTTAAAACTGACGATACCCATATAGTCTTGGCTGTAGTAGCTGGCATAGACTGATATTAAGCTTTCGCAAATGATTGTGAGGCCATAGGTTGTTTTTTGCATTCCATGAAATCATATTAAAACTAGAACCCAAAAATATGCAATACCAGTGACAGATATGGAAGCAAGCAGGCGACCAGTCCAATCAGCATTGGAAATGCATAGACCAAATGTATATTCCTGGGCTGGGGTATAGCCTGTTAATTGTTTCAGATTTTAACATGTTCAGGTCCATCTAGGTAGACCTGGATGGGAGCCAGACCCCCCCTTGTACCAGATTCAGGCCCATTGATAACCTTAATTCCCTGACAGTTTTAATTGTATGTTTGTTTTATTTTTAAATCTTAACTGCAGGTTTGGGTGATGGATATAGTTGTTGAGATATCTGCTCCTAACTTGTGTGCATTTTGTGTTTCCTCAATGTGTTTGAACTTTGTATTGAGTTCTCACTCGATGTGCAGAATATGAATGCATGCATTTCATTGAAAATGTTATATTCTGCGAGATCAGAAAAATGGAAATACCGAAACACTGAGCTTGAAAACATTTAATAATTACTTGTTTATATTGCATAATTTTATGAGGTATTTTTCTTGTAATAGACTTTAGAATAACTGAGTCATATTCCTTTTTCACTACTGTATTTAAAGGTCTCAAGTAAATATGGCTGTTATTTTGAAATTAGTTGCCATTATTTACACAAGCTGGTTCTTAAATTGCATGACAAAGTGACTGTTCCTTCTATAATTGCTACTACACTGGCATAGCAATATCATTTCAGCCATGGTATAGATAGAAGCCACATATACAGAGATACCAGTCTTTCTACAATCTACACTCATTCACTTTTGAGGAATGGCTGTAGTCAATTGAAAAATTGTGGTCATTCATTATTGATGTGGTTTTTGTGATTTCTGACTCACCTTTTGACTTGAAGGTGGAAGGCGTTCAATAGAAACTTGTTCTGGTTAGCTGTTATTAGTGGGGGCTTGGTACTGCTCCATGTTATATCTCTTTCTATTCTGAAATTCAGGAGAGGCTCAAGAAAAGAGAAAAAGCTCGGAGCACTTATAGTTCCTAGGTTTGAGATATTCTTGACGCTCCTTGGGTTGCCGTGTATTTGTCAAGCATCTGCAGCTATAATAAAAGGTACTTTCAATTGACAAGCAGAAAACAATAATTTTAAAGGACTTCCTCATTTTTTGTACATGTATTAAAATTTACAGCTCGAGCTAACTCTAGCAAATGTCGTGTATTTTAAATATGTTTGTAGCTGTACATTTGGCATGGGACAAAAATTGGGAATTACAATAAGTGGTACAAAATGCTTCAAGGCACCAATAGCTGATCTTAGTCTGAGAAAACAGTATAATTTATTTGATTTCCGTTTTCTGTGCACCCATTTGCCACAGAAAAACGAAAACTATACATTCTGAAAATTAGTACAAACTAGTTCAAGTAGTGGGCATTCTTTTCTTTTCTTTTTCGTTTTTTTTTTTTTTTTTAAATGGTAACCCGTATTACAAATAGTGGGCTTTCTTAAAATGGCAAGAGAACTTATGCTTTCTTGGTTTTTTTATTGAATATATATATATATATATATTGAACAGTATATTTTACTGCAACTATACTGACGTTATTTTCTTCTCAACTCAAGGAGGATCTACTGTGGGAATCATAGTTGGTACCGTGCTGCTGGGTATTGTATCTTCCCTACTATTGTCACTACTGCTATTTCTTTCAATTGGAATTACATTGGGTAAGCTACTTCAATATAAGGAAGTTCATCGAGAAGGCCAGAATTTCCATTGGTATCAAGATCTTGTGAGAGTAACTCTAGGTCCAGGTAAAAGGGGCCAATGGTCTTGGAAGAACCAACAAAACTCTATCTATCTAACAATGCTGGGCCCGTTGTTTGAGGATCTCCGAGGCCCGCCAAAATACATGCTTTCACAGATTGCTGACGGAAATCCTGGCAAAGTGGGGGACCGAATCATTGCTTCTGATGATGAAACAGAAGATGCGGAAGCTCCCTTCATCCAAAAGCTCTTCGGCATTCTTCGAATCTACTACACATTGCTAGATTCTGTAAAAAGGGTGGCTCTTGGAATTGTCACTGGCATTTATCTAGGAAGCTGGTCTTCCAAGTTTCCATCATTGTTTCTTTTGTGCATCACCTCGTTTCAGCTTTTTTTTCTTATTCTCAAGAAGCCTTTTATAAAGAAAAGGGTACAGTTTGTTGAAATAATCTTTGTCAGTAGTGAAGTTGGGATCTTTGCAACGTGTCGTGTTCTCTTAGAGAACGAATTCTCAACTGCAATTCAAAGGAGAATAGGAATTTTCATGTTATTGCTGTTTATGCTTGCATTTTCTGCTCAAATGGTCAATGAGTGGTACGCGTTATATAAACAGACACTCAGTTTGCAACCTGGTGGGAATTCTTTCTTCTTGGGCTTGAAAGCAGCTTTAATTGGATTTCTATTAATTTTCGTCCCGGAAAAGCTACTGAAGGACTGGAATGAAGTGGTGTTGTCAAATAATGGAGATGGAGAAACTGGAGAAGCTGTTTCTTCTAGCGATCAAAACAGAAGCTCAGGAAGTAGAAGCTCAGGCACAACAGAAAAGCCATGGCTGAAACAACTGCGAGAAATGGCAAAAGCTAGCTTTAGTAAAGATGATGGGTCTCCGAGCGATCCTTCAAGTAGTCAAAACAGGAGCCGATTTTGGAGTGGTAAGAGAAGTGGAAGCTCATCTATGACATCATCAGCAGATTTTAAATCGCGATCAAGAGGATTGTACGGAGATTTGGAAGCCATTTTCTCTTCCAAGTGAGCTTTGGCAGTTCATAGTATTGTTAGATGTTTTTGAGTTTTTATTGAGAGGCATTGCATCTTCAAGTAGCTGCTTTTCTTCACAGCAGTTCTGCCTTCAGTTAAGGTGGAACATTGGATCAAAGGATGTGGGTCCCTTGTGAAATCCACTTGGTCACATGATGTGGGTCACTGTTGCATCAAGGCGGCACCATTCATTATTATTAGATTTATAAAGCCAAGTTCACTGTAATCCACTGTCTTCTTAATCTTCTTCGGTTATCATTTGACAAGTGCATTACATTGGGTGGTGGTATGATCCAATGATTGATCCTAAGTGAAGGTGCGCCGAGGTGTTCTTCTCTCCTTGATACTGTAAGAAGGCCTCGCACTGGGTCATTGCTTTGTATTCAAAGGCTGACATCTCAATGACCCACCAGTAACTAAGAGCTTACTGGTTTGAAGCAGTGGATACCATGCAAGGCATACTTCTACAGTATTGTTGGAAGCTTTTGCTAGCATTTCGAGTTTGTACAGTTTAGGGTAGCAATATGGAATACGTGAGGAATGTAATTCTTCTATTCATGTTAATAATTTGTTGCTACATTCTGTCCATTTATCCATCTGTATATATGCGCATCCTATTGCTTTTTATCTTAACAGTTCACATTTGCAACGGCCCCTGCCCTTTCTGGTTGGCCACAAATCTAGTTGAGCCCTATATATTCAGCTCACATATTGTGTACCATTTTGCTGGATAGTTTCTCAGATATGTATATGGATTTTGATATGGTGTGATGAACCTTATGGTGCTATGAATCCTACATGGCCCACCTGGGGTAATGACAATCATGGGAAGGTAGGGAATGAAATGATCTCAATGACACCTATGGGTGTGGAAAATATCAACCCCTTTATCTATGATCCTCAGGCTTAATGGTTTTGGAAGGCATCAACTTTTCGAATTTGCATCCAACAATGGCACTCACTTGGATGAGTGTCAATTTTGGGCTTGTGGCAATTAATGGGGGTGGTTTGTGCGAGGGTGGTAACTTGATCATAGGTGAGCATTATTCGTACTCAAATGCATAGAAGAGGTGAAATCTACTCATAATTTGCATTGAATGATGTAGCACAATTTAAAGTTTGATGGTAATGGTCCCTTTTCTTTGTTCTTCTAAATCTTACTCTTTTTTTTCTTTTCTTTTTTTTTTTTTGGATTTGGAGTATTTACACACTTGTTGATATAATTTGAGTTCTCAGAAGGGCATCTTTTGAGGTTACTTTGTATGGTTGATTTTTCTATGGGTGTGATCCACCAATTAATCTAGGGCTCTGATTGATAGGATTGAACCATGGGTTCCTCCTTACTTTTTAATCTTTTGTTATCACAGGGAAACACTCTCAGGTCACAAGCTCTTTTACTGGGTAAGTAGCCCAGGGAGAGAGCGCGAGTTCAAAACCGCAACTCTGGTTCCTGAGCAGTGGTTTGGCCCAACTGCCTAACTGCGCTACTCTTGGGGTTAACTAATAGTCAAATTAGCAAATAAATACTCATACAATTTGGAAGTACATTTCAGGAAACATCCACTTTCCAGCTGAAATCTTCATGTACCAAAACAGGTTGGATGGAGTTTTCTCTCCTTTTCTTGTTTGGTGCAACGGCCCTCCACCTGCAGATGTTGAAATCTCAACCAATATATTCCATTTGATTATGGTTTCTTCCAATTCAAGAGAGTTAAAAGTATCATTAGAATTAATGAGCCTGTTATTTGACATTTGAACAAGAACAAGCCTTCATCCACCTGCTGAGGTTGAGATTTGGTGGATGCCATTGAATAAAATGTGGTGGGCCATTACAATATTATTTTCCTTTTATAATTGAATTATTGAAAACGACATGGTTCCTATCCAAGTACACCCCTCCCACTCAGAAAATAACAATCATGATAATAGGATCCTTATCTGGATGATGTAATTGGGGTCTATTAGGAACAAATATTCCATCTTTTTGCAATGGGACCCACACAATGATCAATCCAAGACTTCTCACATGAATTCGAATCACAGCAATTTGGTCGGCACTGCAGTTTGTAAACCAAATCCTCAAGGATTCCTCGCTAATTTTTATCGAGGGTTTGGAAAATTCACATTTTATAATTATAAATACTTGAGGATTTGAGCTTATGGAAATCCTCACTTTGAGGGTTGGAGACTCGACCCCACCCCATCCCATTGTGTTTGAAAACCCTCGGTTTTGTAGATTTACAGACTGTTATTAATTTTTCTAAGCTATATCCATATATCTATCAATGTGATATCCTAAGCGAGTAAGACGCAACTTTGTGATACTGTGGAATCCTCAAATTTGCAGATTCCTCTCCTATGGCGAATGTACCCGTCCTTAAAAATTACAAATTCTATGATTTTCCATTTTTCTTGTTTCTACTGATAGTGTTTTAAATCTTGATGATGGAGGAGTAGATTCCTGAATGATCTTCACATAAAATTATAAAATTCCAATATCATTGCATAAGATCTGATGAGTGTCAGATTGGATTGACCAATTCAAAGGTTCAACATCAATTTCAGGAGATAATAATTGTGAGAGGCACTGGTGGGCCCCACATTGCTCAAATTCCCTGCCATACATCGTCCATCCATTGATGAGGATTAATTGGACACCGAAATCATGGACAGCGGTACTGCTAATCCCCAACACTATCCTTTCATTTAAGAGCAGTATTAGTGGGCCATGGTTTAAATGTTGACATGGACACCCAGATCACTGTTGACCATTTGAGAAATGGGCCATGATTTAAATGTTGACATGGACTACCAGATAACTCTTGACCATGTGAGAAATATCTTTTGAATTTGAAAGGTCTGGAAAACAGATAAGGAGGCCAAATACTTGTGTCTGGATAAAGATCATGCAGTGTACAAGATGGTTTCCATTAAAATCAATGGCCTGGATGACGAACACCCCCCACTTGACAACAGGGGATCCAACATATCTAATCTAACAATCTGACAGCAGCACCTGTACTAGATGGTTAGGGCCTAAGCAGTGTGCATGTGGGATGGGAGATATGTTTCATTCAATCCTAAATCGCCAATTAATGTATAAAATTTATCAAGAAATGCCCTAGAATTAGATGAAAAGTATCCCAGTGTTTCTACGAAATAAGGGATCCGGACTATTCAGAATAGATGGTTGAGGTCCTCTGATCATTAACCCATGTGGGGCCCACCAAAAAATGCCCCAAGCAAATCATTTTTCATGCAACACAATTAACAAGCCAGATCAATACTAGATATAACTGGAAAAACCAACCAATGAGAGCCTGATTATTGATTGAACAAACCCTTGATAGGAAACAGAACATACCCAGAACTTGAGAGTCGAGATCATACATTTGTCCAAATCTATAAACCACTTACAAGTAGCTGAAAGCATTCACTTTACAGCTAAATTGTTCATGAATTTCCCACTTTTAGCTCGAGAAATCGCTTTGATATCATCCATTGTGACATTTGAGCACGTAAATATGAATCGATCCAACCGGTTTTGATCGCTCACAATTGTATTTTGAATGCTCCCCCATTCACAAATTCTGGTACTAAAGTCACAGTAGAAAATCTCTTTCGGGTCAGATGGATTATAAACATAAGCAAAATCTCCGGCCAAAGCTACGCCGATCGACGACAGCGGTGAATCTGCATCCTTAATAAGCCTTCCGACCATCCCCGCCGGCATCTTTCCGATCTCTTTATGCTCCAATGTGTCACAATTCACTTCCCATAACCTCAGGCTGGTGACATTGTTCGCATCACCGGCCAATCCGAATAAGATCAGGCGATCGCGAGCGAAGGCGATCGAAGAGAAAAATAAAGATGGTTCCGGGCGCAATTCAGATGGCCTCTCCCACTTCATTGTGTTCAGATTGAATGAGCAAAACTCGCCGGAACTTTTCTCTAACACATACATTTTATGGTCGGAGGCGGCGACGGAGAGCCAACTGGCCGACGCCGAGCTCTTGAATATGGTGGGCATGGGCTCACATGCGGCCCATTTGCCTGACTTCGGGTCGAGCACCTCGACCGCCAATGGGTCATCTTCGAATTCGCACGTGCCAGCAGCAACGACAACGTGCGACCCGACCATCGCTACAATGGGGTCCTGGCGCCACACCTTGGGTGCACCCAGGCTGGTCCAGACCCCATTGAGCGCGTCCCATGACAAGCTCAATTTGGATGGGGAGATCATGTGGAGATGGTTTGAATTGGAGGCGCGGAGGTGGCACGTGTGGGAAGTTGTCACGTGCAGCATCTTGACCCACACGCGCAAGTGTGGGTCATAAGCGTGTGCGGTTGTGGCCGTTGGATTTCGGGTGCTTTGGAGATGCAGGATGAGCCATGGTTTGGTGCGTGCGGGGTCGAGCACGGATGAGGCCACCGCCCGTTGCCATGCCTTGGACACGTGCGAGGCAGGCATGAGGTCGAAGAGAGACACGTGCGAGAGGATAGTTTCTAAGAGATCTCCGTGGAGAGGAGGGGCTTTTTCTTCTTCTTCCACCACCATTTTCTTTGTGATTCTCTTGCTTGAAAATGGAAAAGGGATGAGGGATGGAGTTTATATGCAGGATGGTATGGGTGGAAGTAAGGGGTTGGTGGGTTTGGATTGGCTTTGAATACTTGGATGCTACTTTTTGACAAACAAATTTTATAATTTGTACCTTGTGGGACACCCAAACATGACTTTACCATAAGGAGATTAATTTATACATAATATTCTTTTCCAGACATCTTGATCACCAACCATCACCTATGAAAAAAAATTAGAGAGAAGTTTTTTCAATGAATGATAACCCAATTCAACTTCAATGCACAAAATCTAGAAGATTCTTTGAGTGAATAATGGTGGAATTAAGTGCAAGTTCTTTGCACATAGCTTAATGATGGCCAAGTGTGGTCCCCATAAAGGTAGATTAATGTAGGATATGTGATATAGAAGTGTGGCCCACAGGACCCACCATGAGAGAGAGAGAGAGAGAGAGAGAGAGAGAGAGAGAGAGAGAGAATTAATAGGTTTTGCCAGTTATAAAAATAAAAATACAATATTAGCCCTTCTAAGGGTGCCCTTTCTAAATTTTACTAGAAACCTGGTCATAATATATGAAAGTGGATATTAAATCTCAAGGTAGTACACGATTTAGAACAATTACTTTGATCAATAGATAGAGATGTCTAAAATTTTTATTTTTTTTTCTATCTTTTAGATTTGTATATGTATTGATTGAAGTTTTTTTTATATGGTGGGAACAATGGTCCCACCTAGATGCAATGTGGCCTGTATTCAACTATTGTTATTATAGTAGAATATTCGTAGTAGTAATTAGAACTAAATCCTAACAAGCCATTGCTTACCATGCTATGAAGACCATAGACTTATATATTAATTTTTTCTCTTTTCACTAAATTTTTGCTAGCTGTATTAATAGGAAAGTAAGTTTTATATCTTTTGGTGTAAGTTCAAATATTTGAAACATCTTCATTTCTCGAGTCTTGTTACAGCTGATTGTCAAAGTCAAAATAATATAGCTGGCCAGCTGTAGCTTGATATTTAGATATCCCTCAGCTGTAGTTTAACTAGTTAGGGACATGGGTGTGTTGGTTCGAATTCTCGCTATAGCAAAATAATGATGATGAAGAAGAAGTAAGTAAATAAATAAATAAAGTTGGTTGTTTGGTTGTTATTTTTGGGTGCAAGAATTTGGAGATATGTTAGTGTAGAATATGTGAAATTTTCCAAATGCTATCCCCTGGGTGGAATCCCAAAATAACATTTTGAATACTGAATTTCTAAAAACTCTATATAATAAAAATAGAATTTGGAATGCCTTCACAGAAAAACTCTATATAGGCATACTGAGTTTTTAAGTTACTTTTTCCTTTTTAGTTTTTGGTTTCACTAAGTTAGTCTTGGATTCAATTTCTCTAGAGCTTATCTATATATATAGTTTTTCGGTCATCTCTCTTAATTTGTGAGATTTGAAAAGCGCCACATTAACTTCACACATATAGAAGTGGGTGATAAGAGAGATATGTGAAAACTCTATTTGAGAAAAGAGATAGGCTCATCATCAAGATCATGGCACAAGCTACACTTTTATATTTTGAGATCATATATTATTTAATGCCTAAATTTAGATCCATAGGTTTTGATTTGAATTGCAAACCACATAAGATCTAACATTTTCTTCTACTAAACCTTCTTTTTTATTGTCTTTTTTAGTTAAGCGATCGAGTTTGTGCTATGGTGATATGTGGAGGAGCAAGATCATATGGGAAAGTGACAACCTTGCAGAGTCCCATTCCCAATTTGAATTAGTCTCTTTTTTTGTCACTATTTTTTTTGCCCTTTTTTTTTTAATATACGTATCTCTGAGATCTTTGACCCAACATGACTAATGCCCCAAGTGGCACCGCCAAACACACGTAAACAACACCGAGCAAATCTGAGGGGTTTTGAACCAGACATGGGAAGCAAGCTCAGGTCTTATGCCACTCCACCAACTACTGAGAGAGTAATAATTTTTAAAATTTTACGCGTACATATTGAGATCTCATGTGAACACATATATATTCATTTAAAAAATACATATTACTTATATATTTTTAAGTGTTTTATTTTCTTTCACTTACCTTATCTTATTTTCCGAAACTTTTATTTATAGTTTTTTTTTTTTTTAATTAATTCAAACTCTCTTTACACGTTTTGCATTCTTTTAATGTTTTTCTTTCGGCGGGGTCTCTTTGGCTAGTTGAAGTTAAAACGTTGCCTTTACAGAATCCAGCACTTTTAATGCATAAAGAAGATCCGGATCAAATTAAAAACTCATTCCAGCAGAAAGTCTTGACAAATGGAAAGCTGACTCTTGATGAATTTGACCAAACCACTATAAGTTTATTTCTTCCTGTATTGTCTTTATATATATAGCCATTGGGACCATTCATCTGGTGGTTAGGTTGCAAAAATTATTCATATTTGGGGCTGTGGCCGACCCACATATGGTGGAACAACTGTATGGGCATGTAATTGTATGAATCTTATCATAGAAAAAGGTATTTGGAGAGTGTAATTTGGATAAGGAAAGAACACCGACAAGTAATCCCAACTAATTCACACAAAACATGTTTTTCATGTTTTTTTTTTGGTAGTCTATGATTAGGGGTGCTCATGGACCAGGCGAGCCCAGGATTGATTCGGGTCCTATCTGCTTTGGGACGGGCGTGGATATATAATCTGGGTCCATTTAATATTTGGGCTGCACTTTTATTAAGTGATAGAAAGCCTAAAGCCTGGCCAGGCCTGGCCCAAAAAAGGAGCACTTGTAATTTATGATTACTTTGTCAAAACAATTGCTAGAAAGTCCGAGGAACCGATGAAAAGCCCAATTCGGCTCAGCCATATTGACTAGATGGGTGGGCTCAGGCCTGGCATTTGGGGTCTGTATCGGGCTTGGGCTGGATACGGGCCTCTGTCTCTAAAGTCAGGTCAGGCTTGGGTATGCCTCAGTCGGATATGTATATATAATATTTGTTTATTAGGTTTCATTTGATGTAGTCTTGAGTCTGGAGTTGGTTAATGTATTGGTTAGGGATGACCCTGCGTCTAGGGCCATCAATGAGGCAAATGAGCTAATCAATCTAAGCTCAAGTCTGGCCCACATGTAATTGAGCGTCTTCTTTTTTTTTTCCCATCTAAGGGGGCTGAACCCATGAGAGAACCAAGCCATGGGAAAAGACGCCTACTCCCATAGAAAGAGGACCCAAGAATTGAACACTGAACAATTAGATGAGAAATGAGTTACCAATCAAGTGGGTTGCTCCTCGTACTCATTTATAATTAAACTTGATCAACTTCAACTGAGCACCAGACAGTGGAGATTGAGCTATAAATTGGCCAAGAGGAGCTGGTTTACAATTGTACTTGTAATCATCTAAAGTAATGTGGATCAAGGAGTCTGAATGGGAAAGACTGGAGAGAATCTCTTCTATTGTCTTAAGTCTATTAGCAGGCCTCCCCTTGTAATTCAAGCTGCTAAGTGTTACTATCCCACCACTATCACCAAAAAAAACTTACTTCAGTTAGAATCATGAACCACTATCATTCATTTAGAGGTATGATTTAATTTTTTTAATGTTAATTTCAAGTTTTAGACATAATCGATCTAACGGTGGGCCTAAGTTTGATCGGAGAAAATTTGTTCTTGGAAATAAGACTAGGTAAGACAATGATCTTCAGTGGAATTGAATGGAGAGGGCCAACTTAGCATAGAAAGGGTTTTCAAAAACTTTAGGGGTTTTCAGGGGTTGAAAGGAGTACTCCTTGGGAGGATTTTGTTATGTAATTGAGGTGTAGCTGAGGGTACATTTCTCTCATACCTTTCTACTCTTCTTTGCTCTTTGTATTGCTTCTACTTTTAATGAAATTATTGTTACCATTTAAAAGAAAAAAAAAACCTTTGGGGGTTTTGGCTATGTGCGATAATGATTTCCATTTCCAGAGCTTTGGGATACAGGAAAATATATACATATAAAAAGAGGGGGAAAACTCTCAAAGAATAAAAAAAAAAAAAAAAGGTGTGAAAACGAGAAGCAAAAAATTTCCAAATCATCCACAAGTTTGGGTCCCTACCTGTTGCTTGTCTGGTTATGGACATACTGTAATGTGTATGAGTCTATGAGTTTGAGTCTCTTGATAAAAAAAAAAAAAAAAACACTTACCGCGTTTGGGAAGATCATTAAGTAGAACCCTTAACATGTTTGGCAACCAAATTCTCAAGGAAAAGATTTCCACTTTCCACTCACTAATGGAAAATCCATGTTTGGCAATGGTATTTGAACTTCTAGAAATCCCCATTTTGTTGGATTTTCAAATCTTACCTCCCCCTATAGGATTTGGAATTCCTCACTTATGCGGATTTGCGTAAATCCAGATGTATACATCGATATGCACCGATATATGGTAAACCTTCAACTATACAAATCCTTAGCAGGAAATCTTTGTTCCAAGGGTAGTAAGGAATCCTCACATCTATGGATTTCTCATCTGTTGCCAAACATGCTAAATCATGCATGAAATATTCTCTAATTAGATGAAAGCCAATAGTTAAATATGAGCAATATCGTGATGGAAAAAAATCTTAGATCCACTATTGCAAAATCTCAGCATGTTGTATGTTTAGTTGAGGAGTCTAAAAATTATTTAAGATCTATTAGTTAATGAAATTAATAGACTCACTGTTTGTGCACGCACAAAGGGTAAGCCAGTTTTCATCCTTTGAGCAAGATGATTAAGGCTTTAATGCCTCTCAAGGATAAAAGAATCTAGAGGTGGAAACAATCTTAAGGTTTTTTTTTTTTTCATTATTATTGGTACCCAGAACTTATAAATTATTATGGTTGAAATTATTAAATTTCATCGGCTAACCAATTTTATCAAAACCTTGATGTGTTAGTAGACGTTGTATAAATACTTTCCAGTACGCCCTTTAGGTGGAATCCACCTCTCTCAATGGGTGATACATGTTTTTTTGACATCGAGTCGTTCTTTTTGCGATTTGAATTCACATCCGGTTAGCCATGATACCTTGATAACTTTTAAGGAAATCAGTTCATTATATTCCATTTATATATGGTAATAATAAGGATCTCAACTTATACATGGTAATAATAAGTAATCAAGATACTATTCAAATTGAAAAAAAATAATTTAAACTTATACTTAAAGTCTCTAACTAATCTATCTTTTATCTCTAATAACCAAAACCGACCTAATCATATCTTATCTTCTAATATGTCTATCTCTGACATCCCCTTTCAACGTCATTGTAGGCATTATGAAAGAAGAAAAAGTGACATTGGTGATTATTGCATAAGAATGAAAGATGGGACCATGGCTGGTCTGATCGCGAGATCACCACCTGGCCATGGCCCTTATACCGTAATTGGTATTTTCGGCTAACCAATCTTACTAAAATTTTGAGGCTTTAATAGAGACGGCATAAATACTTTTCAATATAAATAAGTCTCATGTCGATCATAAAATTGTGATAAATGGACATTATGAAAGTGATTGACAGTATAAACCACATGACGGTAAACATGCAAATTACACCAATAAAAAAAGTAAGTGGGACGGTGGAAATCCTCCTTTTTAGCATGATGATCATCAGACAACATATAAATAAGATGATGGAAATCCTCTTTTAAGCATGGGCCCTTATGGAGATGATAGAAATCACGTTTGACGCTGATTTTTCGTAAAGAGGAAGATCTCAGGGAGTCCTTAAATGCCACCCATCCCCATCCCCATATGGGTTCCCAGGTGGACATTACGACATACTTGAGCTTACTTTATCCTAAGCTTGAGCTTACGAGAACTAGCCCCAATAAATAATGAATAATGAAAAGAAGGAAAAATAACATAAAAAACTTAATGGATTAATTGATGCTGATGAATTGATAACATTAATGGATTGTTTTTGGAACTGCTTATTGTTTTGTTTCAGGTTCTCAATCTAGTCTCTCTATAACAGATAAAGCTTTTGATCCACAACAGGTCTGAACCCATCTCTATCTACAAGATGAGATATTCTACCATCTCTACCTACAAGATGAGATATTCTATCATTTGGGTGTGGGTGTGGGTCCCATATATATAGACGATCAACATGGATGATACAAGTAGGACCTCTTCATGTAGCAGGTCTCATGCAGATGAGTAGATGGGTCTGAGCTGGTGGTCATGTAATAGTTGGGCTGCTTGGGCAACAGGCTGGGTGGATGGTTATATCTTTCATGAGGCCCATGAATGGGTGACTGGGTGAATGCTTGAATTGAATCTTTGATCAACTTTTAATGTGCAACTACAAGAAAGGAACGTGCTTTTGCCCATCAAGAAACCCATTAAGATGTTTCTTTTTTCGGTAACCCAACCAAGAGGGCTGGAACCCAAGTGAGAGCCCGTACACATATATGGGTAGAGAGCCCACTAAAGTGGGAAAGGAGCCCACATATGCGGAAAGAGGTGGCGTACCCAGGTTTAAACCCTTGGCAGCCCAGTAAAAACGGCCACTCCTTACCACTTGGGTAAGGAGCCGTACTTCTTCGTTCTCAACCTATTAAGATGTTGATGTATTAGATAAGCCCATAACGAAACTAGTTTTATACTGTTGCTGAGTTTTTGTCTAAACAGCCAAAGAAAGGAAGACAAGCCTTTCAAAATTGGACAACCCACTCATGAAAACCACTGGTATTATAGCTGGCAATTAAAGATACTATACAAACATAGTTGAAGATAGGAAAAGAATACGAAATCATGTATTCTAACTTCACAATTCCCAATTAATCAATGGCCACTGTTCATAGAAGTTATCATAAAGTGTTATTGATCATATGTATGGAGGTATTACAACAAAGTTCCTTGAACAGCTAAGGAATGTCAGTTCTTACAGGCTGCTCAGGGTTCGAACCCCGGGTATGCCTTCTTCATGTTTGTACGGGCTTCTTACCCACTTGAGTGAGCTGCCTTGTGCATGCGAGCTTTCTCTTGGATCCCAACCCTCTTAACTGGGGTAAAAAAAAAAAGAAAAAAAAAAGAAGAACAAACAAAAAATGTTGATTTGGCAATGTCTGTTGGGAGTAGTATCCATGAATTATAATTATGAAGCTTAATTAAATGCCCATGAGTGATCTATCCATCCACTCCATTTATAGCATTAGTTTATGCTGACTTTCTCACCATTATAGATGCTGATTCCAAGGCATACATTAGCATGAAAGGCAGTATTAAAAACAAACAAAAAAAGAACAACTTTTTTACGGTTCCTTTGAATTAGAGGGAGAACTGTAATATTGGAACAAATAAAAGTATTAACTTGAAAACTCTCATTACAAATGTATTTGAACTAATAGGAAAAATTCCAATTTGACTTCAACAAGTTGCTTCATCATGTTTACCATCTGACGGGTCAGGCCCAAACCGTCAGGTCCAAGAGATTCAGTTCGACATGTCGGGTCAGGTCTGAGTGACCCGAGTCCGTGTTGAGCCCAGGTCCAGATCCACTCCTCATGAGTCGGGTCCGGATCCAGATCCACGAAGTACAAAGTCAGAGCGTCGTTACCTTTAACCTGCTTTTACCAAGTCTTGCGGAGGAGATCCTACCTGCCTCGTCTGTTGAGGGCGGTTCGGAGATTCCGCCTAAAGGAAGCGTCCGCTGCTGAAGAGTCGTCCCCATCTGTTAGGGGACGACTATAAAACACAGAGCCCCTCCACACTGAGGGGCAAGCTATTTGCAATCAATCTTTACCACCATCTTTCCATCTGTAATCGCTACATATTTGAGAAGCAAAATCACTATTTCAAAGTGGACGTAGGTCACACTGACCGAACCACTATAAACCCTCTCTCTCTCATTCTCTCTCTCTATTTTTCACATTAATTATCTTATACTTGACCGGTGGTGCCCGAAATCCATTTTTGGCATCATCAGTTTGGCGCCGTCTGTGGGAACGTCAAAACTCTCACTTCATAACACTACATTTTCGAAAGCTATGGTGACCACCACCAGATCGACAAGGCGACAAGAAAACAATTCCAGGCGAGAGGAAGAGGAAAATCCTCCACCAAATAATCCTCCTCCAAATGCTACCGCTCCAGATCCCACTCCTCAGCAGATGTTGGCGACAATGCAGCAGCTGGTTGCCCAAAACCAGCAGATCCTGCAGCTCATACTCGCGGGGCAGGGAGGAGCAACGCAAGGAGGGCCTCGCCAGGGAGCTCCTCGCCCGGGTGACCATCAGCATGGCGCCCAGGGCCTGGGCGCCCGCCTCCATGGCGCCCAAGGCCTGGGCGCCCATCCACCTGGCACCGGCGCCCAAGGAGTTCCTCGTAACCCCCCTCTCGGAGTGCTGTTGGTCGATCCTCAAGGTCGCGCCCATCACGGAGGACCCCCACCTCCAGGTGGAGCGAATCAAGGCGGTCTTCCACCTCCTCCCTCTGTTTCTAACGGGGAGGAACCTCATTTCCAAGAGGAGGAAGATGAAAATCAAAGCATAGAAGTGGGGAGTCACTTCTATGATCGGTCCAGAGAAGCCCCCAATCACTGGGAAGAAAAAATCAAAGAAATGCAGAATCAACTGGGCGATGTCTTCAACGCCATAAGAGCTCGGGCACCAGAGACGGTAGATTATCTAGTCGGGCGAACGGATACACCGTTCAAGCCTGACGTGGTGAACTACCCACTCCCTCAAAAATTCAAGATGCCATCCGTAGAGACCTTCGATGGAAGGAAGGATCCGTTGGACCACTTAGAGACGTACAAAAGCAAAATGCAGCTGCATAGTATCCCTGACGAGATAATGTGCAGGGCGTTCCCAACCACATTGAAGGGCTCCGCTCGGCAATGGTTTGCCAACCTCGCCCCAGCCTCCATCGCCACCTTTGGAGAGTTGAGTAAGTCATTCGTCTCGCACTTCATCGGAGGGCGCCGCCACCAAAAGCCTGCCACACACCTGCTCAGCATAAAGCAGGACAAAAATGAGAGCCTCAGGAGCTACCTCACTCGTTTTAACGAGGAGGTACTTCAGGTCGAAGAGCCTGACGACAAGGTGTCAATGACAGCCTTTCTAGGAGGCCTTCGCTCATCGAGCTTTCTCTTCTCGGTGATGAAACGTCCGCCAAAGAATATGCCAGAGCTACTAGCAAAGGCTCAGAAGTATATGAACGCTGAAGACATAACCAGAGCCACGCGGGGAGAGTCCTCCAGAATAGGGGATAAGAGAAAGGAGGAGCGAGACAGAGATGAAAATGAGGACATTAGCGACAAGCGAGGCAGGACAGAGAGGGTACCTGTTAGAGACCGACTCGGTCCTCCTCCGCACAGAGACAGACAAGTATTCACTCCTCTCAACACCACTATTGGACACATCTTGTTCCAAATACAAGATGACCCCGCCGTAAAATGGCCTGGGAAAATGAAGTCCCCTCCAAATCGCAGGAACCTGACTAAATACTGTCGCTTTCATCGCGACCATGGCCATGACACTGACGACTGCTTTGAACTCAAGAAGCAGATTGAAGATCTCATTCAGCATGGTTACCTGCGCCAATATGTTGCTGGAAGAGGGCAAGCCCCACCACCGCCACCACCTCGAAATATCGAGGACCCGCAGCCGATTGGGGAAATTCGAACTATCTCAGGAGGACTAGCATAGTCACTCTCCGCCCTGAAGGCTCATGCCAGAAAGGCAAGACATCCTGATGAAGCACACCCGTCTAAGGCGCCCACGCATGAAGCTAACAAAATCATATCCTTCTCTGATAAAGATTTGGAAAGGATGACTCACCCCTCTTGTATTAATTGAAAAACATCAGGACAAAAGAGTATACATTGGCTTTTCTCTTTCAGAAGCTAAACCTGCCTCTCTGCACTGTTTTTAAACATGTAATCTACCTCCAGCTTAGCGGCTCTCTCGCGGGTCGCCAAAAAGCTTGGCCTACCTCTGCACTGTTCTCAAACAGGCAGCCTATCTCCAGCTTAGCGGCTCTCTCGCGAGTCGTCAAAAAGCTTGGCCTACCTCTGCACTGTTCTCAAACGGGCAGCCTATCTCCAGCTTAGCGGCTCTCTCGCGGGTCGCCAAAAAGCTTGGCCTACCTCTGCACTGTTCTCAAACAGGCAGCCTATCTCCAGCTTAGCGGCTCTCTCGCGGGTCGCCAAAAAAGCTTGGCCTACCTCTGCACTGTTCTCAAACAGGCAGTCTATCTCCAGCTTAGCGGCTCTCTCGCGGGTCGCCAAAAAAGCTTGGCCTACCTCTGCACTGTTCTCAAATAAGCAGCCTATCTCCAGTTTAGCGGCTCTTTCATGGGGGGCCAAAAGCACAGTTTCAAAAGGATCTTGAAACTCAGGTCATCTGCAACCCAAGGGACTACATTAAATTAGCATACCCAATTGTTTGGCCGCCCAAATGAGCCAACCCAGCATCCACAGGGCAACCACACCCCTTAGCTCGCCCAAAGTGGGGCCTCTTGATGCCTGCACGCCAAGGCCGGCCTCCTCTATAGCGCCCAAAGCTCCCAAGCTCGCCCAAGTAGCTCGCCCAGGTCACTTCCAGGTCGCCCAGGGCGTTGCTGCTGTTGCCTCGCCTAACTGGGCGTCCCTGCTGCCTCGCCTAAATGGGCGACCCTGATGCCTCGCTTAGCTGGGCGCCCCTGCTGTCACTACTGCCTTCTCCACGCCGAGCGCCTCGGGCGCCCAGTTCGGCCGCTGCCTCTCCCTGGCGCCTAGCTCGGCTGATGCTACCTCGCCCCTAGCGCCCGGCACTGCTCCCCTAGCCTGGCGCCCAAGCTAGGCCCGCCGCTGATGGCCTCCAATGCCCAGGGCGCCCATGCCAGGGCGCCCATGCCCAATGCCAAGGGGCGCCCAGCATGGCGCCCACGCCCAAATGCCAAGTGCCCACTGGGCCCGCGCCCACGCCCACTGCCTGGGCGCACCCACGCCCAATGCCAAGCCTGGGCGCCTGCCAAGCCCAACATTGCCGCGGCGCCCGCCGCCTCTGCCTGCCTCCTGCGGACCACCTTAAATTCTATCACCTGCTGTAACCCGGAATCTGAGAGCAAGATATGTCAGAGCAGACTCTCCCAGCAAGAATTTGGTCGGAGGCGCTGTCGGTCAGCTCGACCACCGCCGGGGGACACCCCTGGACCCCCTCTGCGAAGAGCATATTATATCGAAGTGACAGCATGTTTTTATGAGATACTAACTTGCAGGTAATTTTTATGAGATACTTCCAAAAAAAAAAAAAAATTGGAAGAGAGAAGGAACTTGACTATTTGAAATGTCCCCCTTTCAAAGCTTTTTTGAATACAGGACATTGAGGGGCAAATGACGGGTCAGGCCCAAACCGTCAGGTCCAAGAGATTCAGTTCGACATGTCGGGTCAGGTCTGAGTGACCCGAGTCCGTGTTGAGCCCAGGTCCAGATCCACTCCTCATGAGTCGGGTCCGGATCCAGATCCACGAAGTACAAAGTCAGAGCGTCGTTACCTTTAACCTGCTTTTACCAAGTCTTGCGGAGGAGATCCTACCTGCCTCGTCTGTTGAGGGCGGTTCGGAGACTCCGCCTAAAGGAAGCGTCCGCTGCTGAAGAGTCGTCCCCATCTGTTAGGGGACGACTATAAAACACAGAGCCCCTCCACACTGAGGGGCAAGCTATTTGCAATCAATCTTTACCACCATCTTTCCATCTGTAATCGCTACATATTTGAGAAGTAAAATCACCATTTCAAAGTGGACGCAGGTCACACTGACCGAACCACTATAAACCCTCTCTCTCTCATTCTCTCTCTCTATTTTTCACATTAATTATCTTATACTTGACCGGTGGTGCCCGAAATCCATTTTTGGCATCATCACCATCAGCCCAAGTTTACCATCAACAAGTTGTCAAGGGAAATTGAATCAGTGTCATCAAGAGTAGCATAACATTGTCAAAGTTGTATACCTCCGACGGGCAATCATAATTTCGAATTATTTTGTAACCTAGGGTGGCTTTCAGCCAAAAATTGAACAATATATCAAAGAAGGCCACTATCTTAGGCAACATCATGAAATGTGACCAATAGCTCGCGGGTCTTGCATGACTTAGAATCCACATATTTACTTTTCAACATTAATTCTTTTAACGTTTTTACATACGATTTACTTGTAAGCACTAATGCATATTAACCGAAATTTACTTTTGAGGCTTTTATGAAAAGGCCCTCGTATTTTCCTGCAATCTAAAAAGGTCTCCATTAACAATTACTTTTTTATTGAGAAACGATAAAAATACCCTTTATTTGAGTTAAACAAATTTAACTAACTCAACCAAAGTTAGGTGGGGTCCACTAGATAAAAGATGACCATGGAAGGCATCATGTCCATGAGAAACATTTGGATGAGGATTATGAAAATATCTATGAAAATATGTAACATTTAGCTGCTGAAATGATCCTAATTCTTAGTTTTAGGATCTCTAAGTTTAAGCTACATAATATGTAACCTTTTGTGACAAAATCCGATGGTGAATAGTGTCCAACATAATATGAAATGAGGTCAATTTCAATCAAGAATCTCAGTGTATATGAACAAGTTGGATTGCTCAAAGGTGGGCGGGCACCCTATATGAAGACCCCAAAGAGAGCTTTAAAAGGTGCATTTGGGCAAATCATCATTTGAGTCATTTGGTTTTTTCGTTCAGAGTAAATTGGTAAAAAGTTAAAAAGAGCATAGATAAATTTTTACAGTTTAATCATTAGTCAAGGGAGTATTTAGCAAAAAAACACAAAATATAAAAGACCTTTTTTGAAGTTGTGTGTAAATATAAGGGCCTTTTCATATATAAAAAACAAACTCATCTGAGCAATAGAAAATTTAATTTATATTTCAGCCAATCATAAGTAAAGAAAGCATCAACTTCTTCAAAAGCTATCATATTAATTAAGAAAGCTACAGTGTGAAGACCTTTGCTTATATCATATGTGAATGGTTCAAAGTAGGCAATGTAACCATATTTCCTCTCATGTGATTCTTTATTTTACACTGCAAATTTCCCAATGAATTCAAATGAGGCTTCTAGTTTATTTTACATGTTCAATTTTCTAAAGAATTCATGACAAGAAGTTGCCGGCAGTTGTAAATTATTAATATCTGGTATTGGAGCCCTTATCATCATCTCCTTCCATCCAATCTTCAGAGCTAGGATTGACCAATATAAGACAATTAAGAAACCCAAAAAAGTTACTAACTAAAGACAGCTGAGAGACGGCAAACTAATAACAAAATATAACATAGTTCCGTAGCAAACTTACAATAGATAAGGAGTGATTAAGGACACCAAAAGTACCCATACCATGTGAAGCAGAGAACATAGGCTTCTTCAAACACCAAGAACTGATCACCAAGAAAGACATCAAGAGGGCCAGTGTAACAAATACCCACATTTGAAAACATGCATAGATTCATTAGCCAATGAAAGAAAACATGCATAGATGTTAAACAATAAAAGAGGAGAAATTATAGGTGCCTATGTTAAAAAACAATAAGTGAGGTTAGAGGTGGTTTGTTTGTTCATATATATAACTAGTGTGAGAGGCCCGTATCAAAAAAAGAAAAAAAAAATATTCAAATATAAAATCAATATCCGTGCCTATGAAAGAAAACATAAAAAAAATTGAAATATGGAAAAAAAAAAAGAAGAGATTTGTACAAGAAACAAGATGAGGGAAGGAATAAAGAAAAGATAAAGATTTGGACTGAATAGGTGAGCTCATAATGATATAATAGTGGCCTGGTGGCCGGGAATAAAAAAAGAATTAACAATGCTAAGTTATACAAGCTTAGGTTTATGATGTTAAAGTCAAACTAAGGATAGAGAACATACCAATCATTACCTAAATTATTATATATAAAAATCTAAGATAGTAACACCATATTATTGTATTTAAGTGGGCCAGCTTCAATGGAGTGACATTTGATTTGGATTCATAAAAAATAATGCCATTATTTTGATTGGTTTGAATATCTTTTAGAAGTGCGCTTAACGAGGACATGTAGAAGATGGTTCCATTTGGGAGTATCATGGATTTGTTATTGATCCATTGAGTGCTACGTTATGAAAAATTTAAGCGGGCCAAATTTTTATTGAGTGAAATTTGATTGGACTCATAAAATATGGGGCCACTTATTTTTATTGGATCAAGTTTTTTAATGGGCCCAATGAGAAGTGTCTTGGAAGAAAAAACTTCTTTGGGATGTCTTTAATTTTAAGAAGTAAAGTATTGGGTATGAATATATTTGAAAATTTTTTTTTCCTGAATCACTGTCATAAGGGCCGGATGAATATGTATGGTCCTTTAATCATGCCATATCAGCAAATATGAATATTCACATAATATATTTACGATATTTCACATATCATGACAATGCCAATATTTTTAATTCAATGGATTAAAATTGGTTTCCAATTTGAATTATAATATAATAATCCAAAATGGCCGATTGTAGTAAGTATGATAAAAGAGAGATTTTATGTAATCAAATATTTCAAAAGATTTCAAATGATGTAATGAGATAGGTGTGCCACATGTCACAACAAACCCCAATAGGGGCTGAGCCTAGCCCGCATGGAAACGATCAAGCCCGAGACCGACCCATGATAGACTTATAGAACAAAAGAGAGAGAGAGAGTTGCTTATCTAGTCCTAAGCCAGTTCAATTGGTCTGGTCATATCATCTTATATGAGAGGGCATGGGTTTGAGTCCTCCAATTATTACTCCATCTCTTATAATTATTTGTGTATTTGGGCCAAGTCGGGATTCTGGCTCTGAACCACCGAGTCCAAATAAATAAAATATGAGCATGGCCCATCTATTATGACATAAACCCCATGTCCGACCCAAAGCGGGCTGGGCCAAATCCATGAGCACCCTTAAAAAAAAAAACACTTTTCTTTTTAAAAGATAAATTCTAAAAGGTACTCTTTCACCTTTTGATTCCACCAAACCTTTATTTTTGTTGTCTCTTGTATTAACCTTTTACTTCACTTCATCGGTAAAGTAAATTCACCAAACAAGCGATTAATTATTTATTGTAATTTGGTGTTATTGTATTTAAACGTTAATAATTTATGTACATCCCCAAACCCTGACCCGTGACCCGACTCACATGTAAAAAAAGGGAAAAATACCTTACCGCGGCATGCATTAGCGGTATAGTTAAAAATGCAACTTTTTCTCCTCTCAGAGGGGAAGAAAAGTTGCGAAAATTGCTACATATGTGTCCGGTATGGCTGCTTGTAAGTTTTCCTCCTCTCAGAGTTGAGGAAAAGTTGCAAAATTACTACATATGTGTGCGACTACTTGCAAGTTTTCCTCCTCTCAAATTGGAGGAAAAGTTGTAAGTTCAATTTTTTTGCCTTTGCAAATAAACCTTTCCTTTTCCTTTTTAACATAAAACTAACGAGAATGGCCAGGGCCAATCAAAGTATAAACACGGTAATAAGATGTCATAATAACAACAAAGTATTTGAAATGTAGAAAAGAAAGACAATTAAAAGAATGCAAAAGTTCAAAGAAACCTTAAATTTGTTAAAACTATAAATAAAAGAGTCAGGCATCAAGATATGAAATTGGAAGAAAATAAAACACTGAAATCCATAAATTGATTTAGTTGATCATCATCATTCATATGATGACCCATCATCACATGACTTAAATCAATCTTAAAAATTATGGAAGGTCGAAGGAGAAAAGAACGTTTGGTTGATTTCGAGTGGATTCGTGGTGACCCTACTTATGATTAGGTAAAGTTTGATCTACTGTCTATATATTGTAGGATCGTAATTTTGAACAATTTAATTTAATAGGTGAGCCCCACCAATAGATTTATGGGTCCTAGGCCTCGAAGGATCCAAATTCAATATCGGACTTACATAATTTTGAGGACCAAATCTCTGCAGCGTAATAAAAGAAACAGTAAAAACTAGTGAGTTCTTTATTTTGATACAACTGAGAGAAGAAAAAAAAAAAAAGACAGAAAAAGAAAAAAAAATACCATAAAATGGGGCTCACAATTTTAATTCCTCTTCTTTTTTTTATTTTGTTTGATTGGATAGAATTTTGATGGGGTCGGAAGATATTGGGTAGACTTTTAGATTTGTATAGTTTTAGATTGTATTTAAATACTTTTAGGAAAGCTTTAGATATTGCATGAGTATTTATAAGGATTGGATGGGTGTGCAATATGTCACCGCCCAAAAGATCAGCACTGTATTGTAAAATAAATAATCACATATTAGAAAAAATTGCCTCTCTCCATAAGATAAGTTGGATAAAATAGAAATAGAGAAATTGGAGCAAAAGGGATATAATTACATAAGAACAACTGAAAGATAAGTTGTTTGATGGAAAAATGAGTGGACAGTTGCATGAGTAGTTACATTACCGTCGGTCAAAATTATAACCAACGGTCAAAATTAAAGTCAAAACCTCCTATCTTAATATATTATGATTGAAATAGATATGCAATGATTACACATAAATTACGTTTGTTTTGGTGTGAATTTGATTCAAAAAAAACTCATATATAAATGGTTTGAAAATCAAGTAAAAACAGGGGTATTCATATTCGCATCTCCACACGCAATAAACTGTTTCCTACCTTATTGTTACTGGGTGCGCACTACAGCACCGCGGATAGTGAAACAGGGTTACTGCATTTCTCATTTTTTAGATTTTTGTGGGCTCCAAACCATAATTCGAACAGTTAATCATCTTAATATAGCTAAAAAACGGCCCATACACCAAATTTCAACCGTTGGATCATCCTAGACTCGAGAAATTTAAAAAAAAAAAATAAAAAAAATTCTTACCGATAGATCTATGTTTTTGACTTTTATAGGTCCCATTTTTAAGAATCTGAACCATTCATCAACTTTAAAATGCCAAGAACGGCTAGAAGGCTAAGTTTTAAATCATGAATCCTCATAAAATTGTGAGAAAATCATGAAAAACAGTATTGTCATTGAGTCACCCTTCAGTACCTGACATGTTGAACATGCAACTTCCACCCGGTTCATCTTTTTAAATTAAATTTCTTTCATCCCTGTGGGCCTCTATTTCAATATCTGATCCGTCTATTCTCTTTATAGTATAATAAAAAATGATGAGACAAAATGATGAGACATACCATTAGATTGATTGCATTCAGCCGTGTAGGCCCCTTTCAAGATCGTCCTAAATTGTAAGAAATTTGTGAAAACTTTCATACCATTAGATATGCATTATAGTATCTTGTTTAACAATTCAGAAAGGCCCAAGCAATGGAAATGACATATTAGGAAGTTTTCTAGTTTTAGGGTTTAGGGTTGTTAGAATTCAAACCTTCTAGAGCATGCGACCCCTTTTCAAGATCTGAACCGTTCACCAGCTTATAAAGTTTAGAATAGTTAAGAGGGTGAAATTTGAGGTCACCATCCATCATAGATTGTGATAAAATCATGAAAAACAGTATGGCCAATTGGATGTACTTAAAAATTACAAGTGCAAAGAGATTAAATTGACAAACAGTGGATTGTATTTCACCTTTTGAGTCCTTTACACTAGTTTCTTGTTTAACAATTCAGAAAGGCCCAAGCAATGAAAATGACATATTAGGAAGTTTCTAGTTTAACATTTAGGGTTTAGGGTTGTCAGAATTCAAACCTTCTAGAGCATGCCACCAACAAACACCATTATAAGTTGTCACATCTCCAGTCCTTGTTGAAAACTCTAATTCAACATAAAGGTATGATATTACCTAATAAGTCAATCTATCAACAGTCAGATACCCATGCATTCTCATTCATTGGACAATTGATTTGAGACCCAAAACCACCCAATTTTTATCTATGGTCTTGGATTGCATATTCAGATCCTTGGAATAAAGCCCATGGACCCAACCCTAACAGGATTTTTTTATCAGGTCCATTGAGTGAACCCGAAACTGAACCAAGTTAAAAAAAAAAAGAGAGTTCCCAAATATGGACCTCAGACTCCATTTCTTCACCTAGCTCCTTTGGGTATTTCCTGACCCACTTTCCTCCCTTATTGTCATTGGCCCATAGGCCCACAACTGTCAACATAAAGACATGCCGCAAAAGTTTCATGGATTTGGCCCAAGGCTTGCAATCAAAAGGACCTAATCACCTAAACCCAACACGTCTATATCACAAACTATAATTAGATGAGGGAATTTCCTCCGCCAAGCACCACATGCCAAAACACCTAGTGGGGCTCCAGCATATGATCCAATTAAATGGACCATAAATCAGAGACCTCTTTGATCGTCACCAATTCCGAGTTTAATAGCTATACAGTCATTCGAATGAACTAGGCCGTTGCATCAACTTGAATTGATTTTAAATGGTGAAAGTTATTGGCAGTTGATTAAGTGGTTAGGATGGACATCAATGAACAAGGAAATATTGTTTTGATGTATCCTTGAATGCCACTTATACAAAATGTCACTTTTACTCTTTTTTTTTTTTTTTCATTTCAACGAATTAACCAAGAGTGTGCAATTAGATGACATCACATTTCGTATAGGTGGCATTCGGGCATAGATCCCAAGGACCTTTAGTTAGGCCCCACAAGAAAATGTAGTTACCACGTGGTGAGCATGTGTTGTCATACACCCCTAGTCCCTAAAGCACCCACATTCCATTTTTACCGACAGCCCATTTATTAATGAGCTTTTTAGTATATACCCCCTTAAGGTTTGTAGGATTTGCAAATAGGCACCTGAGGTTTTAGCATTTGCAAAGAGGCCCCTGTATTTTTATTTTAATATCTTTCGTGTCCCTAAAATTAATAGTCTTCCGACCACCTTAGGTTTTTAGTGCGAAATGACACTTTTGTCCATCCCTTTTATCCTTTTATGCATAATTTCATAAGCTTGGACTCAATTTTTTTTTTTTTTTTATAAAGCATGTAAATTAACAATTGCACTTAGTAAGAGAACAACCCTACATAAATTCATTTTTTATCATTACAAGGCTCATTTCTTTAAGTTCAAATTGATTATGACGATGATCAACACCTGTATTTATAATCGGTTATGATTTATCCAATCCATATATAACCCACCATTGAATTGATGAAAATTTTAAAATACATGATTATCATCTTGTGTAGGGGGTGTAAAAGAAATATTGGGAGAATGAGCAAATGTAAAAAAAAATTAATAATAATTTTTAGAGATGTTTCGCTCTATGTAAAAGGAATATTGGGAAAGAGGCAAATGTTAAAAATATATATTAATTATTAGAATTTGAGGGGGGAGAGCGGATTTTACACTTTTCTCACATATGGGTGGGGGCTTCTGTCCCCAGGCCCTTGTACCTGGGTCCACCCTTGATCTATGTAAGAGAGAGTTATTGAGAAAAATCATTGGGACTTGAGATAAAATAATGATATTTTTATAAAATAATAATGAAATCATAGATGTAAGGGCAGAGCTGTCATTTATGTAAAAATCCAAGACAAATCTCATGGTGGCTGCCCATTCTTGTTAGGAATATTAATTTTGGATTCTTGTTAGGAATATTAATTTTGGACAAATACTAAAACCCCATGGGCCTATTTACAAATTCTATAAACTTTAGGGTGTATATACAAAAATTCTTTCTGTTTAAATATGAATGTTGGTTGTAAAACAAAACCTAAAAAAAAAATCCCCTTAATTCTGGTCCTAGGAGAAGCCACATCAGCTTATTGGGGCCCATTTGTGGATGTGTCCTTAAAAAAAAAACATAATATGTGCATTTTCAATAAAAGGTGCCTCTTGAGCTAAATATGTGCTTTTTCAATAAAATGTCTCTTAGACCTATTTGTGTAGATGTAACCCAATTCAAAGGATGCTGACGTGGATTAAGTGATGAAATATTCGACTTTCATAATTTTTTAATTAATTTAAAATGTTTAATTAATTTATTATAAATAAATTTATATGAATGAGATTTTAATTTTAATATATTATTGAACCCTAAACCTCTGAGATGCACAGCGCTTCATGCTAGTATCCTTATTAAATGCCGAGCTGCCGACACTTTCGGAGAGAAAATCGTCCTCTCTCTCTTCTTCTTCTACTATAAATAGTGGCGGGAGAAGAAATCTCATGGGAGGACTTTTCAGTAGTTCGAAGAATAACGCAGAGGAACCAGAGGTAGGGTCAGATATGGCGCTCGTCAAGGCAAAGGATCTCGTTTCTGCAAATCCCGTCATGGTCTTCAGGTCTCTTCTGACTCTCTCTTTTTCTTTCAATTGATTTAGGGCTTGTGATTTTCTAACGCTTGCGTAATCGATCGAGATGCAAGTTTGTGTGTTTTTTTTTTTTTTTTTTTGGTAGAATTTGATGTTTGTTAGGGTTCCTGTCCAAGGAAATGATTGCATGTTGTTGAGTGTGTTTTAATTGAAAGATCTGTTTCGTTTGAATGGATGATTTGGAAAGATGCATTCGAATTATGGCGTGATTTAGGGTTTCGGTCTGTGATGATGTTGGTTTGGTTATTTAAAGACATGTTTTTTTTTTTGTTGTTGTTGTTGTTGTTGTTGTTGTTGTTGTTTGTGATTGATTAGAGGATTGGGGCTTTCTTGGAAGATTCTTTCGATGATAATTGATCAGGACTCAGGAGAGTGTTTCCATGAGGCTGTTGATCATAGGGAAGACTGATCTTTTCCCGGACTACCACTCTCTTTCTTGGAGTGATTATCATCTAGGGAATTGGGGTCTCTCTCTATATCTTGCAAGTCAGAGAAAATCCAGGGTCAGTTACTGATATTTATGTTGACCAAGTCATTGGAGTCATTGAGAATCCTTTCTGGCTGTAGGGAAGTGGAAGATGAAACTATGGGAAACTTGATGAATCATGGTACTTGGGGTAAAAAGTGGTTAACAAGTGAGACCCAAAATGATCATCCTTTCTTTATGTAGTTTTTTAAAAATTTTACTGAGAAGTCTGTAGTTTTTTGAAAAGGATGTTAAGTTTCTTACAGACCCAGAAGGATTAATCCTAATGAAACATTGAGACCTTATTGAGTGGCTGTTTGAACCATGATTGAAATGATTTTACTCATTTTAATTTTCCCTTGAAAAAGAAAATCATGTTTGTGATGAAGGATGGAATATAACCCGATTATAAAAACAATGATGAATTATAATTAGGAAAGATGAGAAGAGTAGAGGGAGGTCAAGCGGACGAGAATACGGGCTTTTAGAAGTTAGAATGCATCTACCAATATGCTCAATGGCTTTGTTTTTTTATTTCTTGAAATCCAATGGTCTACTTTTAAAATGAGATGAGTTGAATATGATTTGAATAATTGAATGTGTTTCGAAGATTTTTTTTTTTTTTTCAATAATAATTAGTTTGCTTGTAGATCGTCCTGGGTGATAAGCAACCATCAAAATGTGATTTAAAGTATGTAAAGTTATAAACATCCTCAGTGATAGGCAACCATCGAACTGTGATTTAAAGTGTGTTAAGTGATTTTGTATGCTTAAAGATTCTTTACCATTTCCAATTGGGCTTACCTTTTTATATTAGATAGGAAAATGACCATCTAGGCTCCTGTTAGCAACTATTTTTCATGACTCTCTCCTAAAAATAAGCTTTCCCCTAAAAATAAGCTCTCCAGCAGGATTTGCCCAACTCATATGTTTTACAACATCTTGAGACATGTTAGTGCCTTCCTACGAAATGGCCTTTGACAGCAAAGTGGTAACTGTTGTCCTCTTTGGAGGACCCTGCGGTGTGATTTGGTGTCAAGACTTAAAGTGGAGCATCCTTCTTGTTTTTCTAGATTTGAAATATTTTATGTAGAGCTTTCTATGTTCTTGAAATGTCATTTTATTCCTTTTTTTTTTTTTAATCTTTTTCCAGCAAGACATATTGTGGATATTGCTCGCGTGTTAAGAAGTTGCTATCAGATTTGGGAGCAAATTATAAAGTGATTGAATTAGATGTTGAAAGTAAGTTGTTTTTCCTTCTTCAAGCATAGGGATCAAGATCATCATCATTGAATCCTTACCTCATCTGTTACCGAGTGTAGAAACCATGAAGTATAGGTTGGTTGCCAGGTACTATATACTATGGAAGAGTAGTATATGTCTTCCTATGTGCACAGAATTTGATTCCTTGCTACTCATATTGGAATGTTTTAGTCATAGCACAGCTCAACTGTAGCTACATGTTGACAATGATGGTGAGAGAACCTATATGAATCCTGAGCTTAAAAACCTTGGGTAATGTGAAACCTTTCTGTTCTGATTTTAAATATTGTTCTTAGAAGTATCAAGCATCATAATTGGATTTTTTTTTACTTTTCTTTGGCATTGTATTTCCACTTAAAATATTGAAAGTGTCTTATTGTTTTCTTGAAGGTGATGGGGATGCTATACAATCTGCACTGATAGAATGGACTGGACAGCGGACTGTCCCAAATGTGTTCATAGGTGGAAATCATGTGGGCGGTTGTGACAGTATGTTCTTTAGCCCTTTTTTCATTTTCTGTCTAGCTATGCTGTTTCTCCATGAACTGGTTACTGAAACAAATGGGCCTCCGGTGTAGTCAGAATCTGGTTCCCTCTGGTTGGACTGAGGCCTCGTTTTTTTTTAATGGACTGAGGCCTCATCATGGCATAAAGAAATGAAAAACGTTGAAAGGAAAAAGATAAAATGTTTTAAGAGTAAAGAAATTTGGTTAAAACTCACTTGTAATTACCCTTTTGAAAAATATTTATCTGCTATCTCTAATAATGCGAACTCAAGAACATATGGCATTAACTTAATTATTCATTGGGTTTTTATGCTAATGTGGGGATTTTGACTAAGCAAATAAGAGAGGGAAAAAAAGAAAAAAAATTCCTTTGACACAACAGAAGGGGGAAAAGGTGACCATTTTCAAATTTGCCGAGGGAGTCATAATGTTATAGATTCTTTGGCAAAGTTTAGGTAAATGTCTAATTCAATCAGCTTTAATAACTTTTGCCTCTTTTTCAAAAAGTAACAAAAACATTACTTTCTCAAACAAATATATATGTCTATAGCAATCGCCAATATGCTGATAGCTCAGTGGCGTTGGCATCTTAATTTCATGTGACCGCTATCTCACTAGCCTACTTTACTGATCTAGCCAAAAAGGGGGAAAAAGTCTAAAGCAATGAGATAGCTTCTTTTTTTTTCCTTTCTTTTTTTAACAAGTTTACTCTTGTTACTTTTACCATAGACAAGTTTGCTTGTACTACTACTTTATGACTACTTTGCCTGTATAACTTTTATAATATGACAATATTGCTTTTCTTATTGAATAAAAAAATGCCAAACAATCTATTTTTAAAAAAAGGTCTAATTGAAACAATTCCATTTCAAACATATGGGCTTTGTTGTTTAACCAAAAAAGAAAGGACATGACCTGAGTGATACTTTGGTCAATCATGATTTGTTGGTAGTTTTATAATCTCATGGCCTACTAAGACAAGTGTGGTCACACATCACTGCGATTGCTCATGTTTATTACAACTTGCATTTGTAATAATTTGTATATTTATCTTACGAGGGATGCTCCGATGTAAGGGGTTGGTTGTGTTGCACTCATTTGCATATGTGAATGTTGCACATGCATAGCATTTACACATGGTCATGTTTGTTTGCACTCATTTACGGATTAAATGCATAATGAGGTGTGATTCCAGGTGTGAAGTAATTATGCTTGGTTAAGAAGGCGCCAGTACAAAGGATGGCCTATGTTAGGTCACAGTGTCAAATCCCTGTGTTACTCCCGCAGGCCCCAGTTTTTTAATCCAAATTGCTTAATTTTTTTTTTTTATTGACGAATAGACCCCAAATGTTTAGTTTTATGTCTTAAACATTCATAGGTTTTGAGATATATAAAGATTTTAGACGTAATCCAAACCGTTTGACATTTGCTCGAGAAAGTGGTGCTTCCAAACAAACGTGGCATTATGTTTCACGTGTAGAATTTACATATGTAATATTCACATATGCAAATTTTACATATGTAAATCCAATATTTTTTATTCTACGCATGAAAGACAAACGACCCCTAAAGGTTTTGCATTGTGTAGTGATCAACTTTCTTGTACTGTTGGAGCTTTTGCACTGTGGGTTGTTCGTTTTTCCTCCATTCACCTTTGATTGGATGTCTTGATGAGATGTGGATTGTTCGTTTTTCCTCCATTCAACTTTGATTGGATGTCTTGATGAGATATGTATACTGTACTCTTCATGGATGTATTTGTTGTTCATTAGGCAAATGCAGATGGTTGTGAAATCATCCAATCGAGCTTGGTAAGAGCCTAGGACATTCAGTGTGTGTGTGTGTGGTTTTTTTTTTTTGTAGAAGCTAGGACATCAATGTTGGGTACTTAAGCTCCACTTGTTGGCCTAAATCTTATGTGGAAATAGTCTTTTTCTCATTATCCTGTTAACAATCCATATTTTTCTTTCCTTTTCTTTTCCATTTTTATATATTGATACTCAGAACAATTTAGGGCCTGTTTGGCAGTCTCTTGTTGGTTTCCTAGGGACTTTGGTCAAGGGTGGTAATCTACAAGGAACCTTACTTTTTTTTTTGGCCCTTATTAGATGCTTGATTCATGGGGAGTATGCCTTGTAATGGTGGGGAATCAATTTCCCATGAAAATTTGCCATCTACTTTGGCGGTGTTATTATATAGTCATGTAATAAATTTACCTGATTTTTTGCTTGTAAATCTAATTACCTTTAACTGATTTAATTAAGTTACCAGGAACTTGGCTTACTAAGATTGGTCATTTGGAATACTCTAACCAATGACCCCTATAAGGAAACCACGAATACAATGTCAAATGTCTACTATACATAAAAAGAACAAGGTGTTTCATAGTATCTAATATGCATTGCATTGATGAGACAGCATTTGAGTGAGTTTGTTGTTGATATATGCATGATTGTGGCTTGTTGGATTGATGTGACCCCATGTATACGGTTGTTTTGGAGGACATATCCTTATGTTTTATCTTTCATCAAACCTTTTTCCTCTTTCTTATTTACCATCGTTGTATTGTGCAGATGTGATGGCACAACACAATGGAGGGAAGCTTGTGCCCTTGCTTACTGAAGCTGGCGCTGTTGCTAAAGCTGGAGGGTCAAGTTGAATGACAGAGAAACCATGTGATAGATACATGAAGCACTATGATAATAGTAAATAATGTGTGGACTGGTGGCTTTGTGCTTTACTTTTATTGCTTTGTTGTTTTGACAAATGGCAATACCCTGATTTGACAAAGATCAGTGTAATGTGCCTTTAGATGGGAGACTGGATAGTTCTGTTTAGGTTGTTGTGAATCCTTCTTCACTATGCTTTGAGTTTTTCTCCAATTCATGTTTGGACACTAATTCGGCTGTGGGGTTAGTGTAATAATGGTTGTGCTAAAATAGAAGGGGGATTCGACGACAAGTTCCTCAAAATATGACTTTGTTGCAAACAATCCACAAAAAAACACATTCACATACATGATATGTCTAATTTACCATTCCTTTAAATCATATCCTATGATTTGTGAGATATCTCATTAATAATAGTCAACTACCATTTAATGGACCATGATTAATGGAATCTTATTAATAAGATTTTCAAATAAATTATAAAAACACACAAATAAATTTCAAAAAACGCAAATAAATTTTTTAAAAAAATAATAAAAATTTCAAAAGAATGCAGATAAATTTAAAAAGATACAAATAAATTTCAAAAGATGTAAATAAAATTAAAAAACGTAAATGAATTTAAAAAAACGCAAATACATATGCCAAAACTAAGATAACCTAAATTTTCAAATTAGCGAACGATGTGGCAAAAAATTCAAGTCTTTTTTATTAAAAACTCAGTTAAATTTATTTCAAAAAATACAAATAAACTTCAAAAGACACAAATAAAATTTAAAAATACAAATAGATTTAAGAAAATACAAATAAATTTGTCAAAAATACAGAAAGATTCGTTCAAAAACTCAGTAAAAATTTTTTAAAATGGAGAAAAATTTGTCAGAAACTAACCTATATTTTTTAAAAATTCAAATAAATTTGCAAAAAACTCACATAGATTTGTTTATAACTCAGATAGATTTGTTCCAGAATTCAAATAAATAGTCAAAAATTCGGATAGATTTGTCTAGGACACAAATAAATTTGTCTAGAATTTAGATAAATTTTTTCCAGAATTCAGATAAATAGTCAAAAACTCAAATAGATTTATTTAGAATTCAGATAAATGTGTCCACAACTCTAATAAATTTTTTCCAGAAGTCAGTTAAATAGTAAAAAACTTATATAGATTTGTCCAAAACTTAAATAAATTTGTCAAAAAATACAGAACTCAGATAAAAAATGTGGATGGACTTCTAAAATGGGCTAGGTCGAACCTAACCTGGAACCAGCAACACAACCCGGAACCAAACCCAAATCAGTCTTCTTCCAGAACTGGTTCTTCTTCCTTAGGTTTCTAAAACCAGAAATGGTGAAAACGCTGCTCCTTCCTTCTCCGACCATGGCGCAACAGCTGCGGCAGTGGACGGTGGAGTCTCCGGCTATGATCGTCATGGTGGTCCGCTCCTTTTTCGGCGAAGGAAAGTGCGGCAAACACAAGAATCTTCTTTGTTCTTCTTTCGGTTTTGGTGACGATGGCAGCGATAATGGCAACCCTGTGTGGTTCAAATTTGGTCTGCAATCCGGAATCAAGAACCCCTCTTCGGCGATGGTGATAGACACCAGATCTACTCCGGTCATCTGCAGCCTTCAAAATCGATTTCAGACTTGTCTGCGAGCATCTGCAACTTCAGATTTCTGCACAAAAACGATCAGTGTGGCCCTCTCGAGATTGAAACCGATCTCTCTCCTATTCTTGCAACGATGATCCACGTGCAAAAGTCCGGATAAAAAAACCTTGATAAAATCCATTGATAGCAAACGCAACACAATCCAATCTTGGAAACCCTAGGCTCTCTCCATGTCCGGATTGAAGAAGAAGAAGAAGAGGGAAAATGAAAGATTTTAAATTTTAAATTTTAAAATTTTATGCTTAATCAGTTAGAAGGGTAAATCAGTCATGAAAATGTATGAGGTGGTGTGTCTAGGGACCTCTCTCCATTAGGTGATATGTCTAGGGACCTCTCACAGAATTATGTCCAAGCTGCATGGACTACAAGCTTTAGAGGAAAAGTTGATGGACTGGAGACCTTATAAGTCCTATATGAGGGACCTTTCGCTAATTATCTCAAAATAGAATGAGGTTTTAAGGTCCATGGAGTTTAAATTGTGGGATTAATTAAAGTATAACTTCATATGCCACGTGTAGGCTTATGTTAATTTTATATGTGCAGAGAACTGGGATAAAAACTTGACTGTTTTCAGCTGAGTCCCTGTTTCCTACTTGGAATTTAATTCTCTGTAATTCTCAGGTTAGTGAGTACAAAAGAGGGGAGTGAGGTCCAACGTGAAAATGTAGATGAGACTTTCATGTTGCATTAACCTTTTCCTATCTATCGTGGAGTAAAATTTAATGGCCCTTTGTGGATCTTTTCCTTTGCTTCAATTTTTGTTCCTTTATCTTAAGCAGTAGTTAGAATTCTTGAAATTCATTACAGATCAAACCATGGGTACCTGAATGTTTCAGTGACTGGAGATGAATTTTGGTGATCCACTCTTTCAACAGAGAATATTGGATGGTCCAAAAAGTGTGGATACCAAAAAAATAAATAAAAAAAAAATAAAAAATAAAAAAAAATAATAATAATAAAAAAATAGCTTCAATGAAACTTGTGATATCAAATTGGGTTTGCAGGCCTATGGCGTGGATAAAAAATATCATGTCTTGGGATTTTGCAGTTGAGGCATCCTCTCATCTGGCTGCTAGCCTCATGATAACAGATTCAGGTACAAAGTACAAAACAGATAATAATAATAATAATAATAATAATAATAATAATAATAATAATAATGATGATGATGATGATGATGATTATTATTATTATTATTTTATTCTAGTTAAGGTTTTCTGCTGTGTGCAAAAGTAAGTGCCTGTGTTCTATCAAATCACTAAAAGAGCTTGTTTGTTTAAGGATTCAATGGCTTTGTATTTCTAGAAGTGATTAAAAAAGAAGAATAAATGGTGAATATTTAGAAATGACCATTACATGGATGATGAGAAATGAATATCTAGTCATTGACTTTGTAATTCAAATTCTAAGAAAGTACAAGGTCATTTCTCTAGCAATTCATTTTCTAAAAAAATCAAGGTCTCATCTACGTCATTATATTATATTTTTCATACATCACCTCTTTAATATTCTGTATTTTTTTTTTTTTTTTTTGTTAGGACTTTACTTTGGTGGAGCTCGTTTGTCCATGATCCTAAATTTATTCATTTCTTATAATCCTTTGGCAGAGCTTATTTGACCAATGAAAGAATGGTTGAGTAAACAATGGAGAGGTTTGAGGACTGTGGGATGCAACTAAAATTTAGGTGAGGGAATCAACTCCACGAGCCTGTCCCGTTGCTCATCGGTCTAAACTGAATTTGACCAGCCACTTGAACCCGGCTGGATCCAACTACTTTATGTTGAGGTTTCTGTTCGAATCAAAATTTCTCATCTTTTCATGAACCATCCTTAATTATACGCAGACACTTCTCACTAACATCACGAACAATACACCCATGCTGTGGGTCCCACAAAGTACTAACACGAGGGTTTAAAGACTTAATATGAGTGCTAAACTTGGGTTAAGCACCCGTGGAGTGTGCAGGAATGCACGTCCACATGCAGACTGCAAGCTTGGATAATTCTAGAAACCCAACTCAAACCAAGATGAACCTGACTTGTTCCTAGTAGGGCCAATCTAAAACCAACTTAACCAGACTAACCCATGTTACACCGCTAATTTATATTACATTTTCAAAGTCTACTCAACCTGCAGTACTAGACCTAACTAACCCCAGGTTGGCTTGTAATATTCAGGCCTAGCTCAATACACCAATCTCAAAATCGGTTTTGGTTGAACCAGGTCAGTGGGATAGGGTTTCGTCTGGCTCAACTAACACAGATGATTTCACCCAAGACCATTTTATCAACAAAATATGTCACACCATAGGGACTGCCTGGCTAGAGCAAGAATTAATAAAGTGGAAATTCATGAAATTGAAATCTGCATCCAATTTTCTTTTTTTTCTTTTTTTTTTTCAGACACTCCTAAATCTCCCACATCCAGTCCACAAAGCAAAAGGCAACAAAAGCACTCTCTCACTCACTCTCAAAAGCAAGAAACAACATACCTACAATAAATCAACCCCCACTAGATTCCTCATTAGACTATCACTCACATGTAAAAAAAAAAAAGCTTCAAAAAGGAAAAGAAAACAAACAGCTTCCTCAAGCAACCAAGTAAAGAACATGATTCTCTTCCCTTTTTTTCTTTTTTTTTTTCGATAATAATGAATAAAATAACACTTACATTCCATCCCAACCCAACCTCTCTCCATCACTTCACATTTCTCTTGTAACAACAACAATTACATGCCTCCATGCTCCTCCTCCTCCTCACAGCCATGACCCATACCTTCTTCCTCCAAGCCCCTCTAACCATCACCCTCATCATCCTAACTACACAATCCATCGCACACGTGTCAGCAAATCCACCATCCATCAATCCGTGCCGATCCTACTGCGGCAACGTCACCATCGACTACCCGTTTAGCACCCGACCCGGCTGCGGCCATTCGGGTTTTCGCGATCTCCTCTTCTGCGTCAATGAGGTCCTCATGTTCCATATCAGCTCCGGATCCTATCGGGTCCTCGGCATCGACTACGCCTATCAGGCCCTCACAATCCACGACCACGACATGTCCACGTGCGACAGGCTCGTGCGGGGCAAGGGAAACGGGTTCGTACTCGAATCCTGGCGGGTCCCCTACCTCATGCCCGCGCCCGACAACGTCTTCATGCTAATCGGGTGCCGGGCCGAATCCCCGCTGTTCCAAGGCTTCCCGGGTAAGCACTTGCCGTGTCGTAACGTTTCGGGCATGGGTTGTGATGAGTACTACAAGTGTAACGGGTGGGACACGTGGCCGAAGAGGGATGATTCGTATGGGATGGGCCCACCCGAGTGCTGTTCCGTGGGTTTTGGAGCGATTCGGGCGATAAATCTGACCCGGCTCCAGTGTGCCGGGTATAGCAGTGCGTATAACGTAGCGCCGTTACGGATCAGTGGGCCGAGCCAGTGGTCGTATGGGATACGTGTGGCTTACACGGTGCCTGGGGACTATGCGTTCTGTCGAGCGTGTGAGGCTACTGGTGGCACGTGCGGGTATGATAATGTGGCTGGTGGTGATCTCTGCCTTTGTGGGGATTGGAATTCTACATCAAATTGTGATTCAGGTATTAGATCTTCTACCCTCTGTATTATTAACAGTTGGAACAGACTGTCTTAAATTAGTTATTAGTTCGTAATTATCATGTGTCAAGCAAGAAAGATGGTCATTATGATGTACTTACTGGTTAGGACACGTTTGTGCAGCACTACATTAACCCCGGTTTGACGGACTAAGTTTTTAGGCACTCCACGTAAAATCTATTCCGAACTCCATAAGAAATCGCAGAAGCTTTAGTTCTTTTTTTTTTTTTTTCACCTTTTCTAGTGGAGAAATGATTGCACCAAATGTGGATCTTTTTTCTTTATTGTGAAAAAGAATTTCTACCTTTTATTGTTTTTCGTGCGGTTGGACAAGTGTCTCTTAAGATTTCTCCAATCAACACCTCGAGAAATATGTGTCTTAGCCATCTATCTAAAACCAATTTCAGCTGGCACTTCTAATTGCCAAATCCAAG